>JANHMN010000016.1:54807049-54823471 GCA_030674055.1 Rhabdomys pumilio
CTCTCTCTCTCTCTCTCTCTCTCTCTCTCTCTCTCTCTCTCTCTCTCCCCCTCTTTCTCTCTCTCTCCAGGATCTCATGAGCCCCAGGCTGGACTATGTAGCTTCCTAGGATACCATGCCCAGCATACTTTCAGCATGTATGTATGTGTGTTAACAAGAGTGTGGAGGTCAGATGGCAATTGGTAGGCAATTCTCTCCTTCCACCACGAGGGGTTCTGGGCATGAACTCAGCTCATCAGACTTGATGGTAAGCAACTGCTGCTGAGCCATCTGGCCAGACTCTGACTTTGGACGGCATGCAATGCCACATACTTTAAATTGTTCTCCAATTGGGCTGGAGAGATGGTTCAGTGGTTAGGGGCATTGATTGTTCCTCCTAGAGGTCGTGAGTTCAGTTCCCAGCAACCATGTAGTGGCTTACAACCATCTGTAATGGGATCTGACGCCCTCTTCTGGTGTGTCTGAAGAAAACGGCAGTGTACTCACATACATGAAATAAGTAAATAAGTCTTTAAATTTTTTTTTCTCCAGTTATAAGGTATCTTTTTTTTTTTCCCACAAATTAATTTTCTAAGAACTCTACTAAAATCAACATTCTTTTTCAAACACTATTTGAAATGGATGGATCTGTCTCCAGTAGGAAGTATTGGGCGATTAGTTGAGTATTATTTCTCTCCTGAAGGATTTTTCATTAATTAATCGAATCTATGGGTTTTCATTTGTTCATCTAAGACTCAGTGCTGACAGCCATCAATCATCAGGCAGCACAGGTGTGAAGCCAGGGCTTATGAGTTGCTATCTTTAGTTTTCTTTTTTAGTGGACTGGATTGCTACAAAGAGAAAAAAAAAAAAGACATGCTATATTTTTATTTGGTTGAGTATTTAAAGTTTCATATTTTGAATTTCACAACCTTCCACAGCTATTAATTTAAAAATAGTTTTCAATGACTAAGCGCCTTCAGGTTGCCTCTCGACATTCTCATTAATCCTGTGATAGTTACATGTCTTGGTTCTGTGGAATGATGTCTGAAGTTATGAGGAATTTCCCTCGAAGGTGAAGCTGAGGCAGTGTAATAAAAGAAATGGGTAATTAACGTGGGGCCATAGCTCGGTGCTTTAGCATGTGCGAGGCTGGGTTCCATCTGAGAGCAAAAGAAAGGGGTGGGGAAAGAAAAGAAAATCTAGTTCATGTGCCTCTTTTTAATATCTTCAAGAGCAGTTATTTTAATAAATGATCAGTTAAGGCAATGGCCCCCCACCCCAGACAGTAACTGACAGGAACTTGTGGGTTATACACCTCAATCTTCCTTGCACAAGAGGAGGCCTGAGGGCTGGAATGTGGCTCCATTGTACTGACTTCACACTGACAAGCACAAAGCCCCAGGTGCGATCCCCTGCACCATGAAAACCAAGAGAGGTGGCACAAGCCTGTAATCTCAACTCTCAGGAAGTGGACACAAGAGGAGTTTTGAGGTCAGCCGGGGTTACATGAAACCTTGTATCAAAAACAAAGAAGGAAAAAGAAAGAGAGAAGGGAGAGGAGAAAGAAGGGGGAGAGGGAGGAGGAGAGAGAAGGAGAGGGAGAGACTATAAATGAAAGGGACACAAGCAGAAACCTGGAGTCTTGATTACTGCTGACAGACAGGGAGGAGATGCAGGAAGGTTCCTTTTGGTGTAGGTAGGGGACAAGATACTTCTCAAACATATTTCTATCCTGATTTTTGTTTTGTTTGTCAGCATAAGAAATCTATGCTTCCCTCCAACAAGGTCTGCTGGTACAGCTCCATGTGACCTCATGCTGGGAGCGCACCTCATGTAAAGTGCTGAAGGACCCCCCCCCCAAAAAAGTGAAGAAGCAGGATTGGCATCTGTGTGTAGATGGGAAAGGGCAGATGCAGGGATTCTAGTCCATTCTAGTTCAAGTCCATTCTAGTTCACTACAATCTGGAAAATGTTCAAAAGTGACCAATCAGTCTGAAACGCTGGCTTCTAAAGGGCAGCCTTTATCACACCAAGCCTGACCTTCCCCCAGGATGGAGTGAGCATTAGCTTTAGAGGAGGCATGGAACACTGCAGAGCCTTTTTGACTGTAGCGAGACTTGGCCTGAGTAATGCAATAGGTTGTAGAGTATTTAGAACATATTATCAGGCTGATATTCACCCGGAGGGTTGGTTTAGTGGGGCTTAGCATGAGTCAGGGCCCTCATAGGCTTACTTTCCCCACTGCAGAGCTGAAGGCAGGAAGGTCTTTGAAAACACAAGAAGGCATGCCTGGCCTGTCCCCTTCCTTTCCGCAGCATGCGTGCACAGGGCTGAGTGGCTTCAGAGGCTCTGCATTACACTAATGCATGTGATCTACACAAGGGTCTCTGTAGGACACCTGGGGCAGTGAACACCAGTGCATGACGCTTCGGAGTCTCGAACACAGTAACATGCTCCTTACTTCTCTTCCTTGGTGACAACTTTTTTAGCAAAGTCAGCTGGTCTGGACAATGACAAGAAGTCAGGAAGCAAGCTGAATTTGATACTAACCTTGGAAGAGCCGTTTTCCTAAGATATGGATCTTATGAACTACTGAAAGGTAATCACAAATCAAATGTGTCTTTGGTCTATTAATATGTGAAATACGATGTGTATCATTTCAAATCAGTTATTACTTTATTCTTTAGCATTTTATCTCTTGTGTATGTTTTTGAATATTAGTGCTGTAGTAATACACTTATGTATATGTTGTATGTGGCTGTCTTAGTTTGGGTTTTACTGCTGTGAACAGACAACATGACCAAGGCAACTCTTATAAAGGACAGCATTTAACTGGGGCTGGCTTACAGGTTCAGAGGTTCAGTCCGTTATCATCAAGGCCGGAGCATGGCAGCATCCAGGCAGATGTAGGGCTGGAGGAGCTGAGAGTTCTACATCTTTATCCAAAGGCAGACAGGAGAAGACTGGCTTCCAGGCAGCTAGGACAAGGGCCTTAAAGCCCATGCCCACAGTGTCATACTTTCTCCAATAAAGCCACACCTACTCCAACAAGGCCACACCTCCACATAGTGCCACTTCTTGGGCCAAGCATATTCAAACCACCACAGTGGCATAAACATTGAATGTAAATAAATATACAGTGGAAACTCAAAAGTGCTTCTTAGAGCAGTCTGAGGTGACACTTTGAAGACTGGTGACTGCGTGGTGCTCCTTCATTCCCGGAGCTGACTCTGAGTACCTACATCTGGCTTATTTGTGAGTTTATTTGCTAGTTGTTTGTTTACTTTGTATGTTTGGTACACATGTGTGCCATGTTTGTGTGGGCATATGTGTGTTGAGGCCCGAGGCTGACAATGGGTGTCTTCCTTAATCCTTATCTAACCTTATTTTGTGAGACACAGCGTCTCACTGAACCTGGAGCTCACCGATTCTGACCAGCAAGCCCCAAGGATCTGTCTGTCCTGTCTCCCCAGTGCCAGTTCCTGGAACACACTCTGCTCTGAGGATCTGAAGTCAGGTCTTTACCGTTGACTAGCAAACACTCTGCCCATGAGCCATCTCCTCAGCCCCTTGGTTATTTAGTTTTACAGGCAAGATCTTGGTGAGTTGCCAGGCTGGCCTTGACCTACTGAATTCAGGTGGTCCTTCTGCCTTACCCTCCCAGGTAGCTGGGATGACAGATGTAAGCCTAGAAGCGCTGCACTGGACTTCGTTAATTTCACTAGTGACAAAAAGAAATTAGGGAGAATGGCAAGGTATTCCCCAAGAAAGCTACTAATTTAGCTACATGTGTCTAACATGCATTAGTGTTCAAAGATTTGAAATCCTGAGTTCAAATCCTTGCACCCATGTAAAAAGTCGAACTCAGTGGTGTGCTCCTATAACTGACACATGTCATGCTTGACACAGGTTCCAGTCTGGCCTCATCTACAAGCAAGTTCCAAGTCAGCCTAGACTTCATAGTGAGACTCCACCTAAAAATGGAAAAAGCTGCTGAGCAGTGGTGGTGTACACCTTTAATCCCAGCCCTTGATTAGTAAACACTTTGCCCATAAGCCATCTCCCCAGCCTCTTGGTTATTTAGTTTTAGTTTTAGAGTGTTTGCAACCTCTAGGTGTTTGTGGGTGTCTCTCACATAAACATAGACAAAGACCAAGGGTGGGGTCATGGGGAGATCGAGGTTTGTAAAGTCAGCTTTGTCTGAATCTGAAGGACACACCTCTCTACAGTTGGCCATGGCTAACTTCTGCCTCCTGAGTGCTGTGATCACAAGCATGAGCCACCACACCAGTTCTGTGGAAAGCTTTAGAATAATGCCTCCAGCAAATAATTAGAACCAATTTCTAGATTATTTTATTGTTTTTTTGTTTGTGTCCATGTATTCCAGAACCTTCTAACAAACAGACAACATCGCAAAACATTCCAAATAAGGAGATGTTTTGTACATGCTGTGTGTGTGTGTGTGTGTGTGTGTGTGTGTGTGTGTGTGTGAGAGAGAGAGAGAGAGAGAGAGAGAGAGAGAGAGAGAGCGCTGATCTTTGAGGACTTTCAGTTTTCTAATTTGTCAGCTGCAGATAACCCAATGGGGACTATAAATGTAACTGAATTAGTGTGAAGAGCCTGCTTGCTCGGCTGGATAAAATTCTCTTGGTGATTTTCTGCTTGTAGATTGCCTAGGGGAAATCCTTTTGACTATCTCAGAATAAAATTCTCGAGGTTTGAGGTAAGCAGAAGAAGGCACGACCCAACTCTACTGTTTGAGTAAAAATATACACATTTACGTATGGTAGGGCTCTCATTTTGTAGCCCAGATTCATTTTTAGTGATCCTCCTGCCTCAGTGCTGGGATTTCAGATGAGTATCATCATACACCTGATCCCACCCTCGTTTCAAGTTTTTTTTTTGTTGTTGTTGCTAACTACTTTGTTTCACTGAATGCTCACTCCAGTGTTGAGCTTCAGCTGCCAACCCTATGATAGACAAGCAGCGGCTGGTTCTCATCCACTCGGTCAAATGTCACATTTCTTATGTCTGCTCAGTGTCCTGCCGTGTCTACAAGGTCAGCACCCCAACCCCAGCCGGCCCCTGGTTTTGCAGATGAATGTAGTGGATAGCCACAACATAAAAGTCAAGGCCGGGAAGCTCAGCAGATAAGCCGCACAGAGAACACGAATACCCATCTATTTGGCTTCAAGTCCCTACTCAGCAGTATAGAGCCTCTCTTGGAGATACCCAGCATTACCCCGTTCAGTGACGATCTTTCCTTTTTTTTTTGAACTGAAAACAAATGATCAGCCCTGAGCAGCACAAGCCCTCATGGTGTCTGGGAGCCATGCGTAAATTTAAAACTCACACGGTAGATTTCTTACATAGTACCTGTAACATCATGTATGTATACACACCTGTGCACAAATACACATTACTTTAGCCTAAACATGAACCAAATTTCAAAAGTCCGCTTTACATTCCAGCCCTAGAAAGTATCCACTCATGTAATGTCAGGGGCTGGGGATGGCCTAGCATGCAGGAAGTACTTCGATGACTACCGGCTCTGCACAAACCAGGTGCTGTGTCATCAGCCTACGATCCCAGCACTAAGGAAGTAAAGGCAGGAGGATCAGAAGTTCATATAGAAAGTCTGAGGCTAGCCTGGGCTACAGATCCTGTCTTAGACATTTGTTCTCCATGGCCATCTTAAGTCAGAGTATGTGTGTTCACATACCTCATGGGGAGAGAATTGGACTCACAGAGATTAGGAGCCTTACGGATCCTCCTGGACCACCAGTCCTGAGGTAATGTGAGAGAGTTAGCCTGGGTGGGTGGGGCTCTTCACTGGAGTGGTTGCCTGTGAGTCTCGGTGTACCAGCAATAACCCAGTAAACCCTTGGCCCACTAAATTGGACCTGGAGGGAATCCTTTCTTTAGTCTCTGGGTGCCATTTGCACCCAGGGTCAATCGTCTCCCTAGGTAATGCCACATAGCAATATTCTACTATAAAACCACAACTGCTGCTATTTTTTAGGTAGATGCCAGGGCTTGAACATAGGGCCTGATGCACGCTTGGTGCATGCTCTACCATTTTGCCATGCCCTGGCCTATCCCTAACCAATGTGACTGTATAGCTACAAACACTGGCCCGCATCCAAGCCTGGCAGCCACAGGCAGGATGGAGATGAGGTGCCAGCCATGGCACCATAGGGCTTTCTCCTCAAGAGTCCCTAAGCTGCCTTAAACTTCTGGGCTATAGGTTTCCTGCTTCCAAAATTTAATTACTCTCCTGCAGCAGTAATTAAATTTTCAGCCCCACTGGTAGTTTCCCAAACTTAAAAAAATAAACATCCCCTCTTCCCTCTCCCTCCCATAACCCTGCATCCTCACTTATTGACTCAGGAAATAGTAACTAATTTACAATTTGGTGAGTTCGCCCTGTATCCTCTGACCTTCCCAGAGTGGTTTATGTTTGTAGAGGATGGAATCTAGAATTTCAGAGCAATTCCGAAACCTGTATCAGTGGAATGTTAATTTTTTTTTTTTTTCCTGAGACAGGGTTTCTCTGCATAGCCCTGACTGTCCTGGAACTCGCAGTCCAGGAACGTAGTCCAGGCTGGCCTCCAATTCAGAGATCTGCCTACTTCTGGCTCCCAAGTGTTGGGATTAAAGGCATGTGCCACACTATGCCCAACAATCTTACAGTATCCTTTCAGGTTGATGTATTTTGGGGCCAACAACTAATGCCTAGAAGTTTGACTAGACCATTTTCTTCATTGATTCTTGCCTCAGCCTCCTAAGGACAGGGGTTATAAGCATGAAGTTCCATGCCTCCTTTGTGCAGAGCTGGAGAGGAGACAAGGGGTTCTTGACTGCTAGGCAAACACTGGACCAACTGAGATACATTCCTAGCTGTTTTCCATTCCTTGAGACAAATTTTCTTCTGTAAGAGACCTGTGAGGTGGCTGAATGGGTAAAGGATACTTTGTTGCTAAGTCAGATGATCTGAGTTAGATTCCTGGAGAACACGCTATGGAAGGAGAGAACTAAGTTTCAGAAGTTGTTCTCTGATGTGATCACACCCTGCCCTCCACCACCGTGTTAAAAAAAAAAAAAAAAGTCCTGGAATATTTGTAGATTTAAGATAGAGGTGTTGCAGGACATTTGACATTTGATCACATTGTGAACCCCAAGGTTGTGAACTGGGAAAACCTTGTTGGTGTGGCTCAGTCCTAGCACAAACTTTCAAACCAAGAGCTTTCTGTAAACAAGAGCTGAATAAAGTCAACGAAAGGTTAAGAGGTGGGGCAAGCAACCAGCTGACAGGAAGTGAACATAAGAGAACCCAGGAAAGAGGAAGGAGGGTCTTTGAGTTGACAGGTATTTAAGACAGAGTGGAGAAGGACAGGGCTGTTTCCTTCTGGTGGAGTAGGAAGGTCAGCTGGGTGCTTTCTCAGTCTCTCTGAGCTAGCGGCTTTCACAACAGCATCTGGCTCCTGAGTCTTCGCTTGGTAAATTGAACATTTGGGATTTTGTTTTGAAAAACAACACAGAGGGACTCTTGAACACAAGGAGCTTGTGGAGCCTCTGATAGGTTGTCCTGAGAATGAGTCTAGGTCATCCATGCATCTGTGGGATATGAGAAGGGCACTCAAGCCAGTGGCAGGAACTGAGGCTCTGATAGCTGATGAGTAAGGGACACAGACTGTCCCAGCCCTAAACTGGGACACCAACTCTGAAAAGTCCAAACAAAATCTGGGGATAACAGAATGAATAATTAAATTGGGCGTTCTGCCAAGGTCCTGCGGGCTGGCAGAGCGCTGAGGAAGACTGGGAGAGGGAGTTCAAGGAGTTGAAAAAAGACAGCTGGCATTTCTACATCTCTCTGTCAGAAATGGACAGAGATGAATGGTGGGGGACCAGGGCCATGAATAGTGCCTGCTTTCTGCTCAGCTTCAGGACCACAGTCCTACCATTCCAGTGTCTCTCTGTGGATACTGTCTCCCAGAAATGCCTCTCTGTACCCAAGGTCATGTCATTTGTGTCTGTGTGTCCTTCATTTTCAACCCACCAGTTTCAGAAATCTTTGTTTATACCTGTGCAGAAACACAGATACATGCATCAATACACACAAATATACTCAGTCATATTATGCAAATGGACACTAGTGATTATCACAGCATGAAATGTATAGAATCAAGAATGTTCAGTAAACTGGGTGTGGACACATCTTCAATCCCAGCACTCAGGAGACCTCCAGGATCCTTTGGTCTAGACCTCCCCAATATTGAGATTACAGATGTGTACCCCAGCATCTGACTTTTTATGTGGGTTCTGGGGATCCAAACTCAGATCCTCATGCTTTACCCAGTGAGTTGTTTCCCCAGTCTCTGTGCTACTTCTTAAAACATTCTAGAATGAACCTCTGCAAAGAGGAGGTGGAAACAATGCTGCCTCTGGCCTGACCATGGTCTCCTCTCACCCATGACACTGTCTGTCCCAACAGTCCTTCTTTTTGAGAGTGACCCTCACCTTACCTAATAATAAACTCTACCTAGTACCTACACTAGAAAAAAATGTGGGTGTGGTCTCACATGTCTGAGGAAGTGACAGGAGACTGCTTTAAGTCTGAGGCTCCCCTTCTATTCAAGTTCCAGGTCAGTCAGAACTATATGGTGAGACACTGTCTGAAACAAACAAGACAGAAGAAAAGAGAGGAAAGAAGAGAGAAGGGAAGGATGCTTACTCATCCAAACCTGTTGCTTGTGTGACTGAGCAATGGCAGGAGACGCAGCTTTCAGCTGCTGGCAGCACACACTGTCCAGATCTCTTGGAGCCTAATTACACAGCTCAGCAGTTTTACTCTGTATTGGCAAAGTGATTTTTTGGTTGGATACTACTCAGCGCAGAGCATACAGGGGATTGCCTTGTGGGAATTCATGGGCATTTCTTACTGGAAACAGAAAATATTAAAGAACTCAAGAGTAGCTGAAATCACATAGGGCTGGGGCCACATGGCAGGCTGAGAGTCTTTCTGACCCTAACATGCTTTATACCTGTGCACCCGATGCTGATTTTTGTAAGGATTCACTGTTCTCCTATTTTCTCAGGGGGACAGAATGAAGATGCTCAGAAGGAAATGAAATTTTAATCTATGCTAATTTTAAACTATGTGCCTGGTATTCGTATTTGATTAAAATGCTATTTGTAATAGGTATCTTGTGGGAATGTTCTCTAGATTCGAGGTGAAATGTACTGAAAGTTCCTTGTGAATGAAGATACGGTTGTAATATGACTCTCCCTATGAACAGGGTGGGGAACAAAAGCACCGTTTGCTACCTTGTAGCATCTTATTAAGATGTAGACCTCAGGGCTGGAGAGATGGCTCAGCAGTTAAGAGCACTCACTGCTTTTCCAGAGGTCCTGAGTTCAATTCCCAGCAACCACATGGTGGCTCACAACCAACTGTAATGGGATCTGATGCCCTCTTCTGGTGTGTCTGAAGACAGCAATGGTGTACTCATACATAAAATAAATAAATCTTAAATAAAAAGATGTAGACCTCTGGATGCTAAGCACAGGTACAGGCTTAGACTGGTGCTGAGGAGAGTATGAGGAAGCCTCAGAGTGTTTTGTAGAATGAATTAAAGTGAAGTTGGAAGGGTGAGTGAGCTTCCAACAGGGGGGTTTGGATAGCAGGGTATGGCTTGGTCTATACAGACATGTCCAGGGTCATAATATGAGGTGAGATAGGATGGTATCTTAATGGCAGATCACATGATCATGAATACCACACTTCTGGTTTGGACCATATTCTATAATAATCCTGTATTTCGGAAGGTTTGGGGGAAGAAAATGGGCATGTTATATGAACTTTCTGTTTAGTAATGGTGTCTGTTGTAGCAGTCCAATCTATCTAAAAATGTCTTTAGGGAGGCAAAGGCCTGGAGACAGCAAGTATGACAGTAGGAACAGGTGAGAACTAGGGCTGGGACAGCTCGGCTGGGAGACAGTGCTTGTCCAGCATACCTAAGACCCTGGGGTTAACCCTGGTACTGCATAAACCAGGCACTCCTGTAATCTCAGCACTTAAGAGGTGGATTAAAGGCTGGAGCATCAGGACTTCAAGCCAACTTCTCACACATAATGGGTTCAGTGCTTGTTAGTCTGGGTTACATGAGACCCTTCTTCAGTGAAAGAAGAGGAAGAAGAAGAGGAGGAAACAACAGGAGGATGAAAAGGAAGTGGTGTGAGGGAACTGAATGAGGGAGATTCTGCAGCTGGGTAGCGTAGGAAGAGAGAGGCTCAGAAGGGGGATGTGGAGGACCAGGCTGCAGCCTGAGTAACTGCCCAGAGCAGAGACAGAAACAAAGCAGAACTGTGAACACGCTCAGATCTCTGGATTATTTCTGACGTCTTGTGGCTCTGCTCTGTTATCAACTCCTTTTACACACTCTGAACACTTAGCCAATCAATCCCCACTTGGATCGTTTTCTCCTGCTGTTGCCAAGACAGCAGGGAGGTCCATTGAGAGCAGTGACAGGGCCTTCCTCTTAAAGGAGAATGCCAGATACTTTCAAAGGAACTGGGTCCTAATTTTTTGGTCATATTTTCCCTCTTTGCATTCTCATGGCAACAGAGAACACCCAGCTGGATCCTGCCTACAGCTCTGAGATTTAAGGTTTATTGAGCTGCTGGGTGGGCAGTTTTTGAAGCGAGCCTATGGTTTTTTGTGTTCTTTTTCTTTCTTGGCCCTGCACAGCTAGTTAAGCACAGGAAGCAAGATCACATTATTCAGTTACTCATGGGCTAATTTCCATGAGTTAGACAATCTCTGAGACTGGTTGTTTTATTCTTGCTATCTTCATATGCACAAAGCACGGAATGATGTCTACCAATAGCTCATCTGAGAGGCTAGCACTCAGGATGGTTCTCAGGATGGTAGGAGACATTGTCTAACAGAAGCCGTGCACCACTCTGTAGAGGAGCCGCTTTCCCATCAGGGCGAAGCCATTGCCAGGGAGAAGCATAAGCAGAGATACATTTTCTGTGAGTGAAAGCTACTTCAAACATTTTTTTCGTTACCAGTTTAGTTCAGGGAGGCAGGCCAAGCCCTTACAAGGAAATGAACCCTAAGTTAACATGCATTTAATAACAGGAGCTTTGCCTGTGTCAGAGAGCACAGACCTCCTTGGTGATACAATTATGCTTTACTCCTTCCAGAATGCGAGCATTTTGCCCCAGGCATGATCAAAGCAGAGGCAGTGGCACATGATTCCTGGAGCTTTCAATGTAAGAGAGACAGGAAGTTACTCTGGGCACCATTTAATTTGCTTGGGCTGCCATGACAGAACACTCTGGCTTGCCTGTTGAGCAACGAAACTTTATTTTCTAACAGTTCTGGAGGATGGAAGTCTGAGATCAGGATGCTAGTGTGGTTGGGTCCTGCTGGTGTACGTCTATGCTTGCAGGCGGTTGCCTTGCTTTGCATGTCGACACAGTGTGTTTTACGACACAGCTATCCCCCTTTCTTGTAAATCAAAGCACACTCTAGGCAGGTATTGGCTACCACAGGCTTTAGAGGTCATGAGGCTCATCTCCAGACAGAGCGGTTACCTTTAACAGCCATCATGGCACCGATGCCGACTTTTGGCATAGCTGGTTTTATGGCTGATCAGCATCGCCTAAAAGGACATGCTGTAGTCTTAACTTTTGTTATCTGTAAATGTAATCTTATTTGGAACATATTTGCATATGTGCAGTAATTAATTCAACAGTGATTAATTCTCCTTAGAAGGAGAGATTATCAGGGGCCTGGGAGAGGGCTAAGTGAGCACAGGAAATACTCACTGTGAAAGCACACAGACTTGAGTTTGAGTCCCGGACCCCGTGTAAAAAATTCATGGATGGTGTGCACTTACTTGTAATCTCAGTGGTAGGAGGTGATGACAGGGAGATTCTTGGGACTCACTGGTCAGCCAGCCTAGCCTACTTAAGGAATTACAGGCCAGTGAGAAACCCTGCTCCCTCCACCCCACACACAAGGTGGATGGTGTCTGAGGAATGATACCTAAGGTTGATCCAGATGTGGCCTCTACCTGCATGCACATACATGTGCATGGACATTTACACACACACACACACACACACACACACACACACACACACAGATAGAGATAGATAGAAAGAAAGAGAGATGGAGGGGAAGGGAGGGGAGGGAAAGGGGGAGGAGAAGGAGGAAGAAGGAAGAAGGAAGAAGGGAACCCCACAGAAAACATAGATGCTTGGTGATGCAGGCAGAGATGAGAGTGATACATGCCCAAGCCAAGGGACTCAAGACCGCAGCAGCTCCTGGTAGTATGGGTGAAAGGCACAGAACAGAACCTCCTGCAGTCTTCAGAGAACACAGCTCCATCTACACTTGACATTGGCCTCTAGGCCTCTTGAATGGTGAAAGCATATGTATTAAGCCTCTTCATTTGTGGTAATTTCTTCTGGTCCATTCATTAGGAAAAAAGGCATCGGTCAGCGCAGTGATTCTCAACCTGTATGTCATGACCCCTTTTGGGGTTGAGTAACTCACAGGGGTCACCTAAGACCTTCAGAAAACACAGGTATTTACAATACGATTCATAACAGTAGCAAAATTACAGTTATGAGGTAGCAATGAAAAGAAGGTGATGTCTGGGAGTCACCACAGCATGGAGGAACTGTATTAGAGGGTCATAGCATTAGGAAGGTGGAGGCCCACTGGGCTAGTGAAACTAAAGGGGAAACAGCTGGGAACATCGCTTCCTCAGAGGCTCCTCTCTATCCCTCTCAGAAGGGAATTTATCATTTAAGTTTTGCGTCCTGGGATTGTGGTAGCCATGTTGAAAGTGATGAGGCTATGCCTGAGGACCAAGACTGGGGTGCAGGGCCTTCTGGGACATAATGCATAGGCTCGTGAGGATACCATGGAATTGCTGATGGGTCTCAGTTACAAAATGAGATGACACAGTTTGCTCGCTTTAGGGAGTCTAGCTACGCTTGTGTTCTACTGGCTGCCCACAACTTCTCTTTTATTCTTGGATTATTTGAGGCAGAGGCCTAATCCTGTAGCTTAGGATGGCTTTGGAGGTTTTATCCTTCCTCACCAGCCTCCCAAGTGAGGGAAAAACAGCCACAATCGTAGCACAAAAAACCATCTTTGATAATCTTCAGGGCTATTGGTGTCTAGAGGAAATTGCTGAAGTCAGGAAATCTTTCTCCTATCGGTGACTGAGTGGACATCAGTCCCAGTAAGTCCTATGCAGAGCGGACGATCCCTGGAAAGGTACAATGTTTATACTGGCCAGCTTCAGGTTTCTGTAAAGCTTCTTCCTGGTGGAGTGAACAGGACATTGGGCTCTGGGGGGATCATCCTGGATTTGTATGTTTCCTCTCTCAGAAGTATACACAGCCCATATTCCTCTTCTGCCTATACTCTGTGTTTCAGCTTAGACTCCATGGCTTTGGGAGACATCTACGTGATCCAAAAGTTGAGGTCCGGGATGCTCGAGTGCCTTTCTGGACACCTTGCATTTCCGCATCTAGCATTTGTACTACAATCTTCTGATCACAGGCTAGACTAGACTCTAGGGCAGCAGTTCTCAACCTGTGGGATGAGACCCCTTTGGCGGGGGTCACCTATCGGATGTCCTGCATATTAGATGTGGCAACATTACAACTAGGAAGTAGCAATGAACTGATCTTATGCTTGGGGGGCTGTGGCAAGATGAGGATCTGTATTAAAGGGTCTCAGCATTAGAAACATTGGGAACCACTGCTCTAGGGCCAGATCCTGTGAACAACCTGTTTACTGTTTGTATTAGTTACTTTCTGCTGCGCTGACAAAATACCTGGCAAAGGCAGTATCAAGGAAGTGTTATTTGGGTTTGCAGTTTGAGCATTGCATCCTCGATATGGCAGCAGAAGGGTGGGGCTCTGGTTATACTGTGCCTGCAGCCAGCAGCAGAGAGGGTTGGATGCTGCTGCTCAGCTGGCCTTCTCTTTCCCACGACCCTGGGACCTCAACCACACTTAGAGTGGGTCTTCCCACCTCAATGAACACAGTGTGGAAACTCCCTCACAGGCACGTTTGTCCCGAGGTGTTCTAGGTCCTGCTGACTTGAGATCATTATTAATCATCAATCACATTCTGTTAAAGCATGACCAATACAGTAAATATACATCACGTAAATGATGCTACTGAACACGGCAATGCCAACAACCTGTAGCAAGACTTTGTTGCTCTGGTCCAGGCTTCAAAACCAGACAGACTGACAGACAATCGGAATGGGCAGGGCGTTGGTAATGCACGCAGGAGGAAAGACGTCTTGCCTCTGGTTCTGGTTCCCCTTTGTGAGCTTCCGTACTCTTTATTTGTCTTCTACTTCTCTCTCTAGTTCCCAGGAATATTGTTTTAGGGTTAGGATTATTTGCTCCCTTGCGTGAAGGAAAATAAAAAGATAAAGAATTTCCTAAGAGTGGTCATCTAATCTAATCCTTCTCCTGAGGAAAACCCACAATGCTTTAAGTCCCTGTAAAGACCAAGTGAATTAACACATCTCTAGAAAGTTCCTCAGGCGGCACAGTCAAGAATGTTAGAGGTTAACAAGTAGGGTTAAACGGGATTTCCAGTAGGTAGGTGTTTCCATGGTGATACTGGGTAATCACCCTATCTTTGACATTAGAAAATACTTCCAAGTAATGTTGGTGTGGTGTAGACTTCACCTAAGGTCACTTTTTCCTTTAGAATAATTATGCATTTGTTGATTTTCTCCCAGGATACATTATGTAATGCTCTATCGTAGAAAATCATAGGTATTTTTTTCTGCAGTGAAGGTTATTCATTCATTCAACATTCAGGCGATTTCTATCGGAGCATCAAATGTGTTAAGCATGAGGCCCTGCCCTAGGAGAACCAATAGTTCAATAGAGGTGAATATCTACAAATAGGTACCCAAACTAGCTTTAAGTGTTGGAAATAAAATCAAGAAACGGTTGGGGTAGAGATTAAAGTGAACACTGAAGTGAGAAGAGAAGAGAAAGAGGGGCTGAAGGAATGGTTCCGCGATTAAGAGCACTTGCTGCTCTCCCAGGGGACCCAATTCGGATTCTTAATGCCCATTTATAGCGGTCTATAACGTCAGCTCCAGGGAATTCTAAGACTCTGGCTTCCAAGAGCACCTGCACTTACATACATGCACACACCAACAGACAGGGTGACAGACAGACAGACAGACACATACCCAATAATCTTTTTAAAAATGCAACTAGATAAGCCAGGAGTGGTAGGGCACACCTTCGATTCCAGCATTGGGGAGGCACAGGCAAGTGGGACTAGCGCCTGGTCTACAGAACAAGTTCCAGGCCAGTAAGGGCTACACAGAGAAACCCTGTTTCCAAAACAAAACAAAACAAAACAAAATCGCAATTTTAAAAGAAAGAGAGAAGATAAAGAATTCAGACCTCGCAAATGGGGTCATATTCACCTTATGCCTGTTAAAAATAGACTCCGATCTCTTCCACTGCAGGATGGATGCATAGGCTAAACCGCCGGGCCTGCCAGCAGTAAGGATGGCTGACAAGAGGGCGGAGCTGCGCGTCTCCGATTGGCCAACTGTAGAGTGACGTCACGCGGTAGAGCCTCTGGGCTCCCGGCGGCTCCTGGGTGGGGAGCAGCGCCGGCGGCGACCCGGCAGCTAGGCACTGGGCAACCGGGCTCACGCTGGGGCTGGTGGGGACCCAGCACTTCGTGGCTGAGCATGGCGGGCTCGCTACCTCCCTGCGTGGTTGACTGCGGCACAGGGTAAGAGCCGCGCCCCACGCGCCCACTTAAGCTTCTCTGGGCGTCCTGAACCATTTCCCCGCGGGGTCAGACGGCGGGAGGAACGCGGAGGGGTGGTGCGCTGAGGGACGGAGCTCAGTCTAAGGGGTTGGGAAGTTTGAGTGGTAGGGCTCAGTCTGGAGAGGTGGGGTGGGGAACGAAGGGGACAGAGCTCAATCTGAGGGCATAGAAAGCCAAGGGATGGGGCTCTGAGAAGATGGGGTGCTGAGAGCATGGGGCTGCGTGGTTACCGGGCGGGCGGCACCTCGCGGGGATGTTGCTGCAGATGCTTTCGCTGCAGGACTTGCACCTGAGAGCTCAGGGGCTCCCCTACCCCCATGGTGCTTGTCACCTGTCTTCATCCTGTGCACGCACGCACGTGTCACCCTTCCTACTGATGTACCAACCACCTACTCATGGAGATGTTTACACGTGCCATGTCAGCTTGACACCCTGTCCCCCTTCCCACTCTGCTCTTTTCCACTCTGAAATGGCACGGGCACAGCCAAGCTCAGTTCCCGCTTTGGTTTGTATACACTCATCTTTGCTCTTAAAACACACACACACACACACACACACACACACACACACACACACACACA
>JANHMN010000016.1:54828557-54844401 GCA_030674055.1 Rhabdomys pumilio
GGTTGTCCCTCTCCCTCCTCCCCTATGGTTGTCCCTCTCCCTCCTCCCCTATGGTTGTCCCTCTTCCTCCTCCCCTATGGTTGTCCCTCTCCCTCCTCCCCTATGGTTGTCCCTCTCCCTCCTCCCCTATGGTTGTCCCTCTCCCTCCTCCCCTATGGTTGGCCCTCTCTCTCTTCCTCTATGGTTGGCCCTCTCCCTCCTCCCCTATGGTTGGCCCTCTCCCTCCTCCCCTATGGTTGGCCCTCTCCCTCCTCCCCTATGGTTGACCCTCTCCCTCCTCCCCTATGGTTGTCCCTCTCCCTCCTCCCCTATGGTTGGCCCTCTCCCTCCTCCCTAATCTCTCTGCCCCTCTTCCCTTAATTAAACCTTTAAACATTCTCCTCCTGCTTGTGTATCACATGAGTTCTACTGCCTGCCTCACCAGATAATCTTTTCTCCTTTCTCATGGTCCTGTACACAGACCTACAGAATGCATATATAGAAATTCGAAGCTAGGACCTACATTTTAAAGCTCATGTGGCATTTGTCATTCTGCACCTGGATTGCCTCACTTAGTATAATATTTTTCAATCCCATACATTTCAATGCAATTTTCATTTTTCTTTACGGTTGAATAAAGTTCCATTGCTATGTGTACCACCTTCCTTTGTCCGTTCATTAGCTGATAGTCATCTGGGCTGTTTTTCTTAGCTTGTGAGTACAGAGGCAATAAACATAAATGTGCAAGAATCCCTATGATAAGATTCAGACTTCTTTGGACATACAACCAGGGGTGGTATAGCTGTGGAAGTTTGTGAGGAACCTCCATACTGATTTTTATAGCGACTGTGTAAGTTTACACTCCCACCAGTAATGAGTAAAGGTTCTCCTTTCCTCACATCCCCACTGGCATTTCTTGCCATGTTTTCTTATTAATAACCATTCTACCTGGAGTGAGACGGACTCTCAAGGAAGTTAAAAATCTTTTAGACCTTTAAATTTTATGTATATGCATATATGTATGTATACCGTATGTGTGAAGTGCCCGTGGAGGTCAGAAGAAGCATTGGATGCCATGGAGCTGGAGTTAGGGATGATTATGGGTCACCATGTGGTTGCTGGGAACCAAGCCTGTGTCCTCTGCAAGATGAAAAGGTGCTCTTACCTGCAGAGTGGTCGCTCCAGCCTCGTTCTGTATGAATTTTAGTGTGGTGTAGGAATGTGTTAGAGGTTGTGTTGACGTCAACTGTGGCATTCTTTCAAGTGACTTCACAGATTGCTGTGGCGTTTGTTCTTTCAGTGAGTGTAGGGGGTCTTTCCTTTTCTGTTGTCTTCTTCAGTTTTCTTCTCTTCAGAGTTTCCATTGTTAAGGGCTTTCTCTTCTTTGGCTAAGTGTACACCAGGATTACTATTATTGTTTATTTATTTATTTTTTTTGTGGTCATGGTGAATGGAATTGTTCCCTGCTTTCATTCTCAGTAGGTTTGTCATTGGGATATAGGAAAGCTATTGATTTTTCTATGATAATTTTGTATTGTGCCACTTTGCTTAAAGTGTTTATCAGCTCTGTGAGTTTTCTGATGGAGTTTTCATCCATATATGAGACCCTTTTATTCCCTTCTCTTAGCACTCTAGCTAAGACATCAAACACTGTCTGGAGTAGGAATGGAGAGTATGGACACCCTTGTCTTGATCTCGGTAGAACTGATTTCATGTAGTGTTCCCCTTTAGCATGAATTGGCTCTAGGCTGGTCGTATTATAGCCTTTAGTATGTTGGTATATGGTCTATTTTTAGTATTTTTTTTTTTATCATGAAGAGTGTGATGGTTTTCATATGCTCGGTCCAGGGAGTGGCACTATTAGAAGGTGGCCCTGTTGGAGTAGATGTGTCACTGTGGGTGTGAGCTATAAGACCTTCATCCTAGCTGCCTGGAAGGGAGTATTCTGCTAGCAGCCTTCAGATGAAGATGTAGAACTCTCGGCTCTTCCTGCACCATGCCTGCCTGGATGCTACCATGTTCCCACCTTGATGATAATGGACTGAACCTCTGAACCTGCAAGCCAGCCCTAATTAATTGTTGTCCTTATAAGAGTTGCCTTATAATCTGCAATCAAACCGTCAGTAAGACAAAGGGATATTGTATTTTGTCCAAATCCTTTTCTGTCTTTAGGAAATTGTGTGATTTCTGTCTTTAAGTCGATTTTGTGATATATTTCTTGATTTATGTATATTAAACCATTTATGCTATGTCCAGAATAGAGCCAACACCACTCATCATTGTGGTGAATGTTTTTTTTTTTTTTTTATGTGATCCTGAATTCTGTTTGCAAGTATTTTATTTTATTTTATTTTTTATTTTTTAATTTTTTAAATTTTTTTTTGGTTTTTCGAGACAGGGTTTCTCTATATAGCCTTGGCTGTCCTGGAACTCACTCTGTAGACCAGGCTGGCCTTGAACTCAGAAATCCGCCTGCCTCTGCCTCCCAAGTGCTGGGATTAAAGGCGTGTGCCACCACTGCCCGGCGCAAGTATTTTATTGAAAAAACTTTTTTGTCTCAGTTTATCAGGGAGGTTAATCTGTAATTTTCTTTTGCTTGTTTTGTCTTTATCTGCTTTTGGTCTTTGACTTCATAAAATGAAGTTAGAAGTATTCCAATAAGAATAATTTGAGATTATTTGAATAATTTGAGAATAATTTGGATTGATTTTAGTTTTTCTTTTAAGGTCTGGTAGAATTAGTGTATTTCTTTAGGTCTAGACTTTTTTGTTTTTGTTTTTGTTTTTGGAGACAGGGTTTCTTTATATAGCCCTGGTTGTCCTGGAACTCACTCTGTAGACCAGACTGGCCTGGAATTCAGGGATCTGCCTGCTTCTGCCTCCCAAGTGCTGGATTAAAAGCGTGCGCCACCACCACCTGGTAACTGCGAGTTTTTTAATTACTACTTTTATCTTAGTGCTGATCATAGATCTTTTAAAATTGTCTCATCTTGGTTTAACTTTGATTGGTCATATGCACTAGAATTTCATCTGTTTCTTTTAGATTTTCCACTTTAGTGAAATACAAATTTTTAGGGTGTGTCCTTATGATTTTTCAAGTTTCACTAGTACCTGTTATTTTTTATTTCATATCTAATTTTTATTAATTTGGATCTTTTCTCTTTTTCCTTAGCCTGGCTAAGGATTTACTGATCCTTTTTATATTTAAAGAACTATTTTTTAAAATTTTGTTTTATCAATTCTTTGTATTTTTTTGTTTTGTTTCTATTTTCATTAATTTCTGCCTTGTTTTTTTTTTTTTAACATTTTAAAAGAAAAAAAAGTCACATTATTTATTTGGGATCTGTGCTTTCCGTGGTGTGTACATGCACCGTGGCACACATACCACAACACACATGTGGAGGTCAGAGAGTAGTTAGCTTGTGGGATTCTGTTCTCTCCTCCTGTTGTGTGGTCCCAGGGGATCTAACTCAGGTAGCTGGTCTTGGTGCCAGACACCTTTACCTGCTGAGTCATCCCTACCTTCTTCTGCTGTACCTTAACTATTTCTTTTTCTTTTTTTGATTGCTTATTTTATTTATTTACATTTCTAATGTTATCTCCTTACCAAGTTTCCCCTCCAGAAACCCTATCCTATCCTGTGCTATCTTGTGCTATCCTGTGCTATCCTGTGCTATCCTTTGCTATCCTATGCTATCCTATGCTATCCTATCCTCCTCCTGCTTTTGTGAGGGTGCTCCCCCACCCACCCACCCACCCCCCAACTCCCGCCTCCCTGCCCTGTCATTCTCCTACACTGGGGCACCGCGCCCTCACAGGACCAAGGGCCTCTCCTTCCATTCATGTCCGACAAGGCCATCTTCTGCTACATATGCGGCTGGAGCCATGGGACCCTCCATGTGTACTCCTTGGTTGGTGGTTGAGTCCGTGGGAGCTCTGTAGAGTTTGTGGTTGAGTTCGTGGGAGCTCTGTGGAGTTTGTGGTTGAGTTTGTGGGAGCCCTGTGGTGTTTGGTTGGTTGATATTGTTATCCTTCCTATGGGTTGAAACACCTTCAGCTCCTTCAGTCCTTCTCTTAACTCCTCCACTGGACTGAGCCCTCACTGGGCTGCAGAATCCCTCAGCTCCTTCAGTATCTTCTCCAGCTCCTCCATCAGGGACCTCACACTCACTCAGTCCAAATGGTTGGCTGTGAGCATCCACTTCTGTATTTGTCAGGCTCTGGTAGAGCCTCTCAGGAGACAGCTTTATCAGGCTCCTGTCAGCAAGCACTTCTTGGCATCAGCAATAGTGTCTGGGTTTGGCAACTGTATACAGGATGGATCCCCAGGTGGGTCAGTCTCTGGATGGCCTTTCCTTCAGTCTCTGTTCCATACTTTGTCTCTGTATTTCTTCCTGTGAGTATTTTGTTTCCTCTTCTAAGAGGCACTGAAGCGTCCACACTTGGGTCTTCCTTCTTCTTGAGCTTCATGTGGTCTGTGAATTGTATCTTAGATATATCTGAGCTTTTAGGCTGTTATCCACTTATCAGTGAGTACATACCAAATGTGTTCTTTTGTGACTGGGTTACCTCGCTCAGTATGATATTTTCTAGTTCCATCTATTTGCCTAAGAATTTCATGAATTCATTGTTTTTAATAGCTGAGTAATACTCTATTGTGTAAATGTGCCACATTTTTTGTATCCATTCCTCTGTTGAAGAACATCTGGGTTCTGTCTAGCTTCTGGCTATTATAAATAAGGCTGCTATGAACATAGTGGAGCATATGTCCTCATTACATGTTGGAGCATCTTCTGGGTATATGCCCAGGAGTGGTATAGCTGGGTCCTCAGGTAGCACCATGTCCAATTTTCTGAGGAACCGCTAGACTAATTTCCAGAGTGGTTGCACCAGCTTGCAATCCAACCAATAATGGAGGAGTGTTCCTCTTTCTCCATATCCTTGTCAGCATCTGATGTCACCAGAGTTTTTAATCTTAGACATTCTGACTGGAATGAGGTAGAATCTCAGGGTTGTTTTGATTTGCATTTCCCTGATGACTAAGGATGCTGAACATTTCTTTAGGTGCTTCCCGGCTATTCGCATTTCCTCAGTTGAGAATTCTTTGTTTAGGTCTGTACCCCATTTTTAATGGGGTTATTTGGTTCTCTAGAGTCTAACTTCTTGAGTTCTTTGTACATTTTGGATATTAGCCCTCTATCAGATGTAGGATTAGTAAAGATCTTTTCTCAATCTGTTGGTTGCTGTTTTGTCCTATTGACAGTGTTCTTTGCCTTACAGAAGCTGTGCAATTTTATGAGGTTCCATTTGTCAATTCTTGATCTTAGAGCATAAGCCATTGGTGTTTTATTTAGGAAAATTTCCCCTGTGTCCATGTGTTTTAGGCTCTTTCCCACTTTCTCATCTATTAGTTTCAGTGTATCTGGTTTTATGTTAAGGTCCTTGATCCACTTGGACTTGAGCTTTGTACAAGGGGATAAGAATGGATCGATTTGCATTCTTCTACATGTTGTCCTCCAGTTGAACCAGCACCATTTGTTGAAAATGCTGTTCTTTTTCCACTGGACAGTTTTAGCTTTTTTGTCAAAGATCAACTGACCATAGGTATGTGGGTTTATTTCTGGGTCTTCAATTTTATTCCATTGATCTTCCTGCCTGTTTCTGTACCAATACTGTACAGTTTTTAATCAGTATTGCTCTGTAATACAGCTTGAGATCAGGCATGGTGATTCCCTCAGAAGTTCTTTTATTGTTGAGAATAGTTTTTGCCATCCTGGTTTTTTTGTTAATTCCAAATGAATTTGCAAATTGCTCTTTCTATTTCTATGAAGAATTGAGTTGGAATTTTGATGGGGATTGTATTGAATCCGTAGATTGTTTTTGGCAAGATGGCCATTTTCATTATATTAATCCAGCCAATCCATGAGCATGGGAGATCTTTCCATCTTCTGAGATCTTCAGTCTCTTTCTTCAGAAACTTGAAGTTCTTGTCATACAGGTCTTTCACTTGCTTGGTTAGAGTCACACCAAGGTATTTTATATTATTTGTGACTATGTGAAGGGTGTCGTTTCCCTAATTTCTTTCTCAGCCTGTTCATCCTTTGAGGGAGGCTACTGATTTGTTTGAGTTAATTTTATATCCAGCAACTTTTCTGAGGTTGTTTATCAGGTTTAGGAATTCTCTGGTGGGATTTTGGGGGTCACTTAAGTATACTACCATATCATCTGCAAATAGTGATATTTTGACTTCTTCCTTTCTAATTTGTATTCCTTTGACCTCCTTTTGTTGTCTAATTGCTCTGGCTAGGACTTCCAGTACTATACTGAATAGGTAGGGAAAGAGTGTGCAGCCTTGTCTAGTCCCTGATTTTAGAAGGATTGTTTTAAGTTTCTCTCCATTTAGTTTGATGTTAGCTACTGGTTTGCTGTATATTGCTTTTACTATGTTTAGGTATGGGTTTTGAATTCCTGGTATTTCCAAGACTTTTTATCATGAAGGGATGTTGAATTTTGTCAAATGCTTTCTCAGCATCTAGTGAGATGATCATGTACTTTTTTCTTTAATTTTGATTATATAATGGATTACATTGATGGATTTTCGAATATTGAACCATCCCTGCATCCCTGGGATGAAGCCTACTTGATCATGATGGATGATTGTTTTGATGTGTTCTTGGATTCATTTTGCAAGAATTTTATTATTTTTGCATCAATATTCATAAGTGAAATTGGTCTGAAGTTTTCTTTCTTTGTTGGGTCTTTGTGTGGTTTGCATATGACTGTAATTGTGGCTTCATAGAACAAATTGGGTAGTGTTTCTTCTGTTTCTATTTTGTGGAATAGTTAGAAGAGAATTGGTATCAGGTCTTCGAAGGTCTGAAAGAATTCTGCACTGAACCCATCTGGTCCTGGGCTTTTTTTTGGTTGAGAGACTTTTGATGACTGCTTCTATTTCTTTCAGGGTTATGCGACTGTTTAGATGGTTTATCTGTTTCTGATTTAACTTTGGTACTTGGTATTTGTCTAGAAAATTGTCCATTTCCTCCAGATTTTCCAGTTTTGTTGAGTATATGCTTTTGTAGTAGGATCTGATGATTTTTTGAGTTTCCTCAGTTTCTGTTGTTATGCCTACCTTTTCATTTCTGATTTTGTTAATTTGGAGACTGTCTCTGTGCCCTCTGGTTAGTCTGGCTAAGGGTCTACTATTTTGTTGATTTTCTCAAAGAACCAACTTTTGGGTTTGTTGATTCTTTGTATAGTACTTTTTGTTTCTACTTGTTGACTTCAGCCCTGAGTTTGATTATTTCCTGCTGTCTATTCTTCTTTGGTGTATTTGCTTCTTTTTGTTCTAGAGCTTTCAGATGTGCTGTTAGGCTGCTAGTGTATGCTCTCTCCAGTTTCTTTTTGGAGGCACTCAGAGCTATGAGTTTTCCTCTTAGCACTGCTTCATTGTGTCTCATAAGGTTTGGTATGATGTGCCTTCATTTTCACTAAATTCTAAAGTTTTTAATTTTTTTTTTATTTCTTCCTTGACCAAGTCATTATTTGAGTAGGGCACTGTTCAGCTTCCATGTGTATGTGAGCTTTCTGTTGTTTTTGTTGCTATTGAAGACCAGCCCTAGTCTGTGGTGATCTGATAGGATGGAAGGGATTATTTCATCTTCCTGTATCTGTTGAGGACTGTTTTGTGACTGATTATATGGTCAGTTTTGGAGAAGGTACTATGAGGTGCTCAGAAAAAGGTATATTCTTTTGCTTTAGGATGAAATGTTCTATAGATATCTGATAAATCCATTTGCTCCAAAACTTGTGTCTCTGTTTAGTTTCTGTTTCTATGATCTGTCCATTGATGAGAGTGGGGTGTTGAAGTCTCCCACTATTATTGTGTGCAGTGCAATGTGTGCTTTGAGCTTTAGTAAAGTTTCTTTTATGAATGTGAATGCCCTTTCATTTGGAGCATAGATGTTCAGAATTGAGAGTTTATCTAGGTAGATTTTTCCTTTGATGAGCATGAAATGTCCTTCCTTATCTTTTTTTGATAATTTTTGGTTGAAAGTAGATTTTATTTGATATTAGAATGGCTACTTCAGCTTGTTTCTTGAGACCATTTGCTCGGAAAATTGTTTTCCAGCCTTTTACTCTGAGGTAGTGTCTGTCTTTGACACTGGGGTGCGTTTCCTGTATGTAGCAAAATGCTGGGTCCTGTTTACGTATCCAGTCTGTTAGTCTATGTCTTTTTATTGGGGAATTGAGTCCATTGATGTTAAGAGATATTAAGAAAAAGTGATTGTTGCTTCCTGTTATTTTTGTTGTTAGTGGTGGAATTATGTTTGTGTGGCTATCTTTTGGGTTTATTGAAAAAGATTACTTTCTTGCTTTTTCTAGGTTGTAGTTTCCCTCCTTGTGTTGGAGTTTTCCGTCTATTATCCTTTGTAGGGCTGGATTTGTGTAAAGATATTGTGTAAATTTGGTTTTGTCCTGGAATATCTTGGTTTCTCCATCTATGGTAATTGAGAGTTTTTCTGGGTATAGTAGCTGGGGCTGACATTTGTGTTCTCTTAGGGTCTGTATGACATTTGTCCAGGATCTTCTTGCTTTTATAGTCTCTGGTGAGAAGTCTGTTATAATTCTGATGGGTCTGCCTTTATATGTTACTTGACATTTTTCTCTACTGCTTTTAATATTCTTTCTTTGTTTTGTGCATTTGGTGTTTTGATTATTATGTGACAGGAGGAATTTTTTTTCTGGTCTAGTCTATTTGGAGTTCTGTAGGCTTCTTGTATGTTCATAGGCATCTCTTTCTTTAGGTTAGGGAAGTTTCCTTGTATAATTTTGTTGAAGATATTTACTGGCCCTTTAAGTTGGGAATCTTCACTCTCTTCTATACCTTTTATCCGTAGGTTTCATTTTCTCATTGTGTCCTGGATTTCCTGGATGTTTTGGGATAGGAACTTTTTGCATTTTGCATTTTCTTTGACAGTTGTGTCAATGTTTTCCATTGCCTCTTTTGCACATGAGTTTCTTTCTTTTATCTCTTATATTCTGTTGCTGATGCTTGCATCTATGACTCCTGATCTCTTTCCAAGGGTTTTTTTTTTTTTTTTTTTTTCCCCTCTAGGGTAGTCTCCCTTTGAGATTTCTTTATTGTTTCTATTTCTGCTTTTAGATCCTGGATGGTTTTGTTCAATTCCCTCACCAGTTTAGTTGTGTTTTTCTATCATTCTTTAAGGGATTTTTGTGTTTCCTCATTAAAGGCTTCTACCTGTTTACCTGTGTTCTCCTGTATTTCTTCAAGGGAGTTATTTATGTCCTTCTTAAAATCCTCTATTATCATCATGAGATGTGATCTTAAATCAGATTCTTGCTTTTCTGGTGTGTTGGGTCATCTAGAACTTGTTGTGGTGGGAAAACTGGGTTCTGATGATGTCAAGTAGCCTTGGTTTCTATTGCTTAGGTTCTTGTGCTTTCCTCTCACCATCTGGTTCTCTCTGGTATTAGTTAGCCTTGCTGTCTCTGACTGGAGCCTGTCCCGCCTGTGAGCCTGTGAGCCTGTGAGCCTGTGAGCCTGTGAGCCTGTGAGCCTGTGAGCCTGTGAGCCTGTGAGCCTGTGAGCCTGTGAGCCTGTGATCTTAGGTGTGTCAGCACTCCCGGGAGACCAGGTCTCTCAGGGCAGGATTTGGGTCCAGAGAGCTGTGCCACAGGGTTAACTCTGGAGTACAGATCTAACTGTTTCTCTACACCTGCTGCTTATGAGTTTGACTTATTCTTGTTTTCTAAGGCTATATGGAACATAATTAAGTTATTTATTTGAGACTGCTCTGATTGAAGTGGAGGCCCTTATTTATGGCTATGGGCTTCCCGTCATGATGGGTTTCATTGTGTTGCAGAGGTTGTTGGTATGCTGTGTTCTCATTTTTGTTCAGTTCCAGAAATCTTAAAATTCTCTTTTTGATTCCTTTAGTAGACTGTTCATTGTTAGACCTCATTGCTTAGTCTCTGTGGTTTGAAAGTCTTCTCTAGTTTCCTTGCTGTTGCTCTCCAGCTTTATCACACTGTGCTCTCAAAGGATACAAAAAGTTATTTTAATTTTCTCACATGTCTGATCTTCTCTATGCAGTTCCATAGGCTTCTGAAGAGTGTATATTCCACAGTGTTCAGATGAACTGTTCTGCAAATGTCTTTGTTGGGTTCCTCTGACTTACGATGCTCTATTTAGCTATTGAGAAGAATGAGTTAGCCAGAGCTAGCCTGACTCCATGACAGGCTGCAAACTGGTAGTTTGAGAGAATAGGCTTAAGTTTTTCTTTCTTAGAAATGAGAACCCAGATCCAGGAACTGGTGTTCAGCCAACTACAGCTGTGGGCAGCCAATCTGAGAATGCCTTGTCCCCCTGGAAAGTCCTCAGAGCCCTAACCAATCACAAAGTCACCCATATCCCTGGAAATAGAGCCAACCAATCAAGGAAAAGAAAGGTAAAAATCACCTAATCCTACCATACCAGCTTTAAGATGACTCTGTAAAGCACACACTGAGGTCTCCATTCACAAATGGGGAGATCCCTGCATACAAGAAATTTTTGTTAAATAAATGCTTTTAGCTGTTGTATACTATTTGAGTCTGGGGTATCATTCTTCAGTGAACCATGGACTGTTACAGTATAATGTTTATTATTGTTTGTTAGGATGACCTGCCGGTTGGTGAGAATGGAGTATTGAAGTTACTGTTACTGTGTTGGGGTCAGCTTCTGATTATATATCTAATATTTGTTCTATGGAATTGGGTCCTTCTGTGTTCAGTGAGTATGCTTAGAGTTGTGCTCTCGATGGATTATTCCATTAGTTAGTATGTCATTACATTTTTGAAAAATCTCCACTGATGGTGCTGGAGACTTGGCTCAGCAGTTAAAACAATATTCTATAGCCGAGTGGTTGGTGGTGCATGGCAGGAGGCAGAGGCAAGTGGACCAGCCTAGTCTAAAGAATGAGTTCCAGGATGGCCAGGATTACACAGAGAAATCCTGTCTTGAAAAACCAAGGTAGATAGATAGATAGATGATAGATAGATAGATACAGACAGACAGACAGACAGACAGACAGACAGAGACAGAATATACTGTTTTTGCAGAAAACCTGAGTTTAGTTCCTGGCACTCATGGCACACAATTGCCTATAACTCAAGCTCCAGGTGGTCTGATGTCCTCTGCTGGCCCGACAGACACTGCACTCACACGAGCACCTCCTTCTCCCACACATCTGTAATTTAAAAATAAAGTCTTGGACTGCAAAGAAGGTTAAGAACACACACTGCTATCGCAG
Organism: Rhabdomys pumilio; assembly: GCA_030674055.1. Classification (NCBI taxonomy): domain Eukaryota; kingdom Metazoa; phylum Chordata; class Mammalia; order Rodentia; family Muridae; genus Rhabdomys; species Rhabdomys pumilio. Next base: position 54,839,851 of record JANHMN010000016.1, read on the forward strand.
AGGACTGGAGTTCAATTCCCAGCAGCCACATGGTGGCTCTCAACAGTCCATAGCTGGGGAAGGCTGACACCTTGGGCACCTATACACAGACACACAGAGACACACAGACACACACACATACAGACACCCATAGACATGCCACAGACAAACACAGAGACATACATAGAAACACACAGAGACACACACAGGCACAGAGATGGACAGTCACACACACACACACACACACACACGATTTTAAAAAAATCTTAAGAAAAATCCCCACTGAGTAGTTTTTGATTGAAATCTATTTTGTTAGATGCTAGAATAAAAAGTCGTGCTTGTTTTCTGTCTCCATTTGCTTGGAATACTTTTCCATCCTTGCCCCCTAAGACTTGCTGATGGTGAGGTGTGTTTCTCGGAGGCAGCAAACAGATGGATCTTGTTTTAAAATTCAGTCTCCCAGTCTATGCCTTTTGATTGAGAAACTGAGACATTAGCATTCAGGGTTATTATAGCAAATTAATTATCATTTTGATGATTTTGTAGTAGTTAGTGTTTTCTCACTTATTACTCCATTGTTCCAGCGTATCTAATGTTTTCCCTCTAGCTACTCTGATGGGTTTATCATTCTTTCGACCCAGTAATTTCTTTTGGAATCCTCCATAGAGTCTGCTTAACAGTCACAAATCCTTCTAGTCTGTTTTCTGTTATAGAATGGTTTTCTCCTTAGTTATGGCAGTTTTGTATTTCTGTGGTAGTTAGTTATAGATAGATTTATTGTAGTTAGTTGGGTTGGCAGTTCTAGCCTTTAAGAACTTGAAAAACATCATTATACGCCTGCCCTTTTATCTTTTAAAGTTTCTGTTGAGAAGTCCACTGTTATCCTGATGGGCCTGTCTTGGTATATGATTTGGTGTCTCTCTCTTGCAGCTTCTAATATTTTTATTAGATCATATTATATATAATGTTCTTTATATTTGGTATTTTAACTCTAATGGAGAGTTTCTTTTCTGGTCCTTTCTATTTGGAGATGTATATGCTTCTTGTACTTGAATGGGTCTCTCTTTACCTAGGAGTTCTCTGTTATAATTGTACTGAAAATATTTTGTATGCCTTTGGCATGGAGTTCTTCTTTTAAGTCTGTAATTCATAGAGTTAGTCTTCTTATGGTGTGCAAAAGACCTTGCATGTTCCACTCACCTATTTTGAGTGGGGGAAAGATGTCAGTTAGACAGCAGAGCAAAGCAGTTCCTGTCGCAGGAAGCTGAGGCACAGGGCCTCTCAAAACTAGGCCAGACTATGTTCCTTGGGAGTGGAGTGTTCAGATGAAAAGAATGAGGAAAAGAGAGGGAAACAGGCAGTCTAGAGCAGGGAAAAGTGAGAACAGTGTGGCCTGCCAGAGTGACACTGGGTAGGGGATGCTGTGTGTGTGTGTGTGTGTGTGTGTGTGTGTGTGTGTGTGTGTATCTTTGGTCTTTTGTGTACTTTGTGTCTATGTATGTCTGTACTAAGTTTGTAGGAGTGGGATCTCTGAGTGGAAGAGCAAGCTGGGAGTTGTCTGCAGTAATGCTCAAGCTGCTGCCTGTGCCTGCAGGCTCATCGACATAGCCTGTTGCCACAATTTTTGATCTTTACCGATCCAGAAGATACATAGTGCTATCTCGCCATAGTTTTAGCTTGAATTTCTTGTGCAATAGGAAAGCTAGATATCTTTTCATATGTTTGAGAGCCTTTTGTGTTTCTTTTTAATCTCCATTTTGGTTTTCTGACGTATTTTTAGAAGTTCTTTATATATGAGGATTCATGTGGGAGTGGGGTGCCACAGACACTCAGATTCAGTAATTTGCTAAGAAGACTTGGAACAGAACAGTAAGTCTGGGGAGGGAGAGTGGGAAGGGATCTGCAGGAAATTGGATGCAGGCTTCTGAGTCTCTCCTCCTCCAAGTAGAGTAGGATCTGTGCACCCAGTTCTTTCTGGTGAGTTATGGCAACACTCTGCAGGGTTACTCACAGGAGATCCAGCTGGACACCAAGTGCCCAGGGCTGTCACTGGAGCTGGTCATGAAGTCCTTTTCCGGGGAACTTGGGTTTGATTCCTAGGACCCACGTGGTGACTCACATCTGTCTAACTCTGTCTGGTTCCAGGGTATCCAACTCCCTTTCTTGGCCTCCAGAGGCACCAGGCTCACAAGTGGTATGCAGACATAGGATGGGTAAGATTCTGTGCAGAGCCTTACCAACCTAAGACAGAGGTACATTGCTTTTGATAATGCATACTCCATGATGGGTAAGGAAGGCATTCTTGTCAGAATGACCTAAGACAGGCTCAGTCTTGTTTATGAAATAAAAAAAAGGGGGAGAAGTGGCGAGCCTATGGGGCTGATTGGCAAGAATCTGACATGGGCCAAGGACAAGGAAATGGGCTGCTTGGCAGGAATATGATATTGGCCAAGGACAAGGAAGTGGGCTTAAGTCAGGAATCTGACCTTAGGATAGAACAAAGAAGTAATTTCAGGCAGGAACTAAATTTTAGGCTAGAACAAGGAAGTAGGCTTCAGACATGAAAAGGACTTTGGGCTAGGACAGGGAAGTTGGCACAGATATTTTGGTCATCCTGATAAGCTCTTAGAAACAGTGATCATGGGAGTGTTCATGGAACTTTGTTTATTGCATTGCTTGTTCTTTGACTATTTATGTTTATTGTCTTGCTAGTTCCTTGACTATTTGCATCTATTGTATTGCTAGTTTTTCAACCTAGAACTGACCTTAATACATGCATGTAATTAAATTGGTATAAAAGCAAAAAAGAGGAGGGGGCATGGGATAGGGGTTTTCCAGGGAGGGGAAATGGGGAAAGGGTATGGCATCTGAAATGTAAATAAATAAGATATCCAATAAAAAATTATATTAAAAAAAGAGGTGCAGGCAAAACACTCAGGTACACAAAATAAAGATAAATAAAGGTTAACAATAACAAGTATTCAAGTCCCAGAAGGGCTCCTTGTTAAATTAAGTTGTTGGTGCCTTATAGTTACCACTATGGTTTAGGGAATGTAAAGATCTTCATAAATTGTCTGTCAGTTCTTAGATACCAGCAAAAGGCCACACTGGCAAACAGGCCTATCTTAGGCATGGGCTCAGGCCTGTTCACCCTTTTTCTTGCACTATGTGTGTGTACATATATACATATAGATAGACAGATGTGTATATGTATATATATTCATTTTTCTTATATTTTTTATGGTGCAAAATTTTAAGTAGTTACATTGATCCATTTTTTTCTTCCTTGATTTTGAGTCAAGAAAGAAAGGTTTTGCTTTTGTCATTTCCAGATCTTATTTTTTTAAAATGTCATTATTTTAAAAGTGTTATGTTATTTGGGGCTGTAACTCAGTTGGCAGAGTGCTTGCCTGGCATGTATGAGGCCCTGGGTTTGATCCCCAGCACCTCATAATCAGGCATAGTGACAGTCCCAGAACTCAGAATGTAGAGAAAGGAGGATCAGAAGTTCAAGGCCATACACTGCCACTTAAGAGTTGAAGGTTGGCTTGGACTATATGTGTGAGACCCTGTGTGTGTGTGTGTGTGTGTGTGTGTGTGTGTGTGTGTATTTTTCCATTTAAACCTCTAGTTTCCATGGAGTTTAGTCTATAGTTTGGTATGAGGAGTAGACCCATTTGGCTCAGTTCCTTTTCCTCCCATTGGCTATCCTGTGTATCTCAACATCACTTATGAGACAACACTAAAGCTCTCAGCTGGACAGGTTGCCTTTACCGCATGCCTCCACCTGTTTATTCTGTACTTGACCTGTGTGCTGTGTTGGTCTGCTCATACAGTGGGGCATGAGCCTTCCAGGCTGCAGAGGGTTTGACCCTGCTGACCCTGCTTCCTGCCCTGCCAAATCATTCAGGAGTTCCCTTTTATTCTTGTTGTTACGCCAAATTAATCTTACATTCAACTTCTGCAGGTCCTGGATAAAATGATTGAATTTTTTGAGATATTAACTTTTATTTAGCCAGGCAGTGGTGGCGCATGCCTTTAATCCCAGCACTTAGGAGGCAGAGGCAGATGGATTTCTGAGTTCAAGGCCAGCCTGGTCTACAGAGTGAGTTCCAGGACAGCCAGGGCTACACAGAGAAACCCTGTCTCAAAAAACAAAAACAAAACAACAACAAAAAACCCCCTTTCATTTAATGAGCATCATCTGATAATGTTGAGTCTTCTTATCAAGAACATAGTATATCTTTATGTTTCAGCTCTGTTCTGTCTTTTAGAAGTATTGTGATGTCTTCAGATGGATTCTCACTCCTCCTGGCTATAGTCCAGGCTGGATTCTAACTCAAGATGCTCTTGCCTTAGCCTCCTAAGGGCTGGGATTATAGCCAGCCTGAGCATGAGTTTGAGGCTAGCCTCAGCGACATGGCATGAACCTGTTTCAGAGAAAAAAATAAAAAATAATAAAGCAACTGCTGGAATTATAGTTTTATACCATCGCACCTGACTTACTATAGTTTATATCATCACACCTGACTTACTATAGTTCTATACCATCACACCTGACTTACTATAGTT
>JANHMN010000016.1:54844411-54896815 GCA_030674055.1 Rhabdomys pumilio
TATAGTTCTATACCATCACACCTGACTTACTATAGGCCTGCACCATCCCACCTGACTTACTATAGTTTATACCATCACACCTGACTTACTATAGGCCTTAACCATCACACCTGACTCATTAAATGTACGCCTTCCCGTCCTTTGCCCTGCTGGGACTGAACCCGGGCCGTGCATGCTAGCTAAGCTCTACTACTCCTCATATCTCTGTTTTTACTTTTTGTTTGTCATAAATAGTATTTTCTGTGTAAATTTTTATCCTTTCCCCATGGCCTGCTCATGTTGAGTATATTCTGTGCCCTGAGATGGGCTTTTGGTTCCTTCTTTTCTTAAATACATAAAGGCCAGTCTTGAATTCCCGGTTCTCCGGGTATGTAAGATGCCATGCCTGACTAGTAGCTGGTGTTTCTTTTTGAGACAGGGTCTCACCGTATAGTCAGGCTGTCTGGGAACTCACTATGTAGGCCTCGAATCACAGAGATCCACCTGCCTTTGTCTCCTGAGTGCTGGGATTAAAGGCGGGCACCACTATGCCCAGCAGCAACTGGTCCTTTTGGTCTTCTCTGTTTGCTTGTGTGAGCGTACATATATGTATGTAATACATGTATTAGACATTACACACACACACACACACACACACACACAAAACAGATATAAATGTATATATACTCATATAATATCAATAGGAAAGTGTCTGTCAATTTATATTTTTTGTGACTATTTGTGTCTTGAGTGAGCATTAGATGTTTTATCTTTGTCCTAAATGGACACATACATATAACATATACACTACCCACACTCTGCAGACATCCCCCTGCTGGGATTCTGCTTCCTTTTGTGATTACAGGTTCATCTCTACAAAAGGGAAAAGACAGCACTACCACCACGGGCCAGGTGGAGACCCAGATGGAGACTGACCGGCCATCTCCTTGGACCTGCCTGAGGCAGTAAAGCTGCCTTTGACCAGGCACATCATCTGACTGAACAGTTCTGAGACAAACAGGTGCTGAGACCCACAGATGACAGACTCTTCCAGCTCTTGCCTGAGCCTAATGGCTACCGAAGTTGGGGAAACTTACGTGATGTCTATGTAAAACTGATGTTAATGCCCTCACAAACTGTATAATACACTGAACAATTAACTGGTTCAATAACCCTTTGTCTTCCTAGCCCTTCCCCTAGTTGCCCTCCTGGGTTCCGTTTCGTTTTGATACTTACATCCACCCCACCCAAAATGTCCACCACAAATAACATCAGAGACAGTCACTCCAATGACACCTCTCCTTTATAAAAAGGAAAGGAGAACCTGTGGGACAGTGGACCATGCCAGGAAACTTGGTAAGGTAGAGTGGGTCTGAGACCCGGTACCCAGGCACCCACCTGAGACGGTAGGCGGCTCCCTGTCAGATTCCTGGCCTGGAACACGTGCCATGCTTCCCACATAAGAAATGTGACCTGTGGCCATGTAGTCCCAGGACAAAGTTTTCCAGGCTAATGAGGTATCTGAGTATAGTCAATAAGCATCCCTTCTCTGGTCCACCCTGAGAAACTGGTATGCATCCATTTTCCAGGATGAACTGTCAATAAATGGCATGGATAAACATGGACTGTCTCTTCTATTGAAACTGCCATGGGGAGCATGGAGAAGACCTTCACCTACAGAGCTACAGCCTAAGTCTCTGTGCTTCTAGAACATTGCCAATGAACTAAGCTGGAGTGTCTCCCCAACTCCCTCTACTCCCTCCCCTGCCTTTGGCTAGTCATCATCCGATCCTGGCCTCGTAGCAGGCACATGAACCCCCATCCTTTGTTCCTGAATCTTCTATGTGGCACCCCAGAGGAGACTGGATGTCCGGGAGTCAGGGAACCCCAGTTCGGCCCCTCACATCTTAGACTGCGCTTTTCCATTCCCTGAAACAGCGTCTCAAAGCTTCCCTGAAGTCCAGCACCTGGTGGTTCAGGGAGACCCATGTTTCACCTCCCCATTGTGTGTCCCACACTCCACCCAGCAGTGAAGTGGAATGACCACATTACATAGGCAGACATACGGAACTGTGTGTCTCACATAACATACTGTAACCCAGGATGTCGCTGAATTCTTATAGCTGTTGAAGATAACCTTGAACTTCTGATCCTGGTGCCTCTACCTCCCAAGTGCTAAGATTACAGATGTATGTTAGTTCAGCCAGCATATGCAGTGCTGGGGTTGGGGGTGTCATTAAACCCAGGGTCTCATACTTCCCAGACAAGCATTCTCCCGGCTAAGTCACATCTTTACCCTTGGGTGCAGTATATTTTGACACGAAGCTTTGTCCTTTTATGAAAAGTTAGTATTTTACTTAGATTCTAACAGAAGTCTAAATGTAGTTGATTTTGCAGGTTGTGTGTCTGTGCGTATATGTGCGTGTATGTGTTCGTCCACATGCGTGCCATCGGTTAGGGTTGACGATCAGTATCGCATCGTCTTCCTGAAACACGCTGGGCTGTCTTGCTCTTTCTGTGTGTTCTGTAGTGTTGGAACCACCCGAGTGGAAGGAAGTCTTGGTACGATTCTGCACTGACTCTCTAGGCTTAGTGCTTAAAGAGATCGTCTACTCCTCCATTTCTTGAAGTCTAGTTAATTATTTTTTTTCTAGTAGAGCCAGTTTTGGTATGTTTCATTTGTTTAAAAAAGTCCATCTCATTTAGATTTTTCTGTTGTATGTATATAATAGCTTCTTAAATTTTAAAAATCTGATTTTTTTCTCTTTGGTACTTATATTTGGGCTTTCAGTTTTCATCCTTTTATTGGTAGTCATTAGGATTACTATCAGCTCTTTAAACTCTTTGGCTCTCACTTTTTAAAAGACAAACGTTGGAGTTTATTCTGTTACCTTTCTGTCTTTATTTTGAAACTCTTCTCTGCATTTATTGTTCTTACTTCCTTGCTGTTTCCTGTCTCATTTGAGACAGGGTTTGTGTTCGAGTCAGGGTTGGCTTTGAACCTGTGAATCTACTGCTTCAGACTTCAAGTGCTGGAACCCTATAGGCGTGCACGGCATACCTGGCCCTGTTGCTTTTCTTTGTTTCGTTGTGTTTGAGTGTGTCGTTAAATTAGCGTTTCTTTATATTGGAAGGCTGTTTAGTAGACTAGCTTTGGCAGAGGTGGATCTTAGGTGTGTGTTTAACCATCTGAATTCTAAGGTTTGGATATTTTGGGTTATCGCTTTCAAGAAACTTTGAGTTTGGTTTTAACTTTCCCACTTGACACTATATTTGTATACTATTGTGTGAGTAAGAACTTCCTGTAGGAAGCCTTTTTGTTCTTTGATTTTATTTTTAAGCATGTTTTGATTTCATTTGTCTAAAGAGTGTTCATGTTGTTTCTGTTCTTGGGAATTCATGGTTGCTCCAGGATTGTTTGTGAATGTTCAGGAGAATTACCTCTCAGGTTCAGCATGTTCCTGCGTCAGCTGCCTTATTCAGGATGTTCTCCAGATAGCCCAGCTTCTCTTGTTTTTGCTGGGCTGAATGGGCTTGGCTAAGATCACGTGGCAAGGTATCCTAGTGATACTGTGTTTCTTTTTCTTTCTTGTGGCTCCCGTAGCTTCTGCTACATGGAAGTTGCTGTTCTCTTATTGGGTGCTAACAAATCACTTGTGTTTTCCTGAAGTGTCTTAGTGTGGAACAACAGCGACCTCCCCACGATTTCCTACCTGAATTCTGCTTCATTGCTTATGAAGACGTATGTGTGGCTCCTGCTTGCTTCTCGTCGTGTCTGCCTGCTACACACATTTTTTGCCCATTCTTTCGTTACTATTTCTGATTTGTTTCAGTTCTGTCCTTTATATATAACTGCACTGTTAAATTTTGTTATGTTAACCAGCGTGAAAACATTTTATATAATGGATCACTTAAGCTCATTCATTGGCAGGCAAGTTAAACACGTTTGTATTTATTGATATGATCAATATATTTGGCCAATGTTTCACCATATGTATATATGTATGTATATATATGTATGTGTATATATGTATATAAATATATATATATAATTATATATACATATAATATTTTTGACTTATGCTCAGTTTATTTGATTTGTATATTTTTAGAGGAAATTTGGGATTTTCCTTTTCTCCTGGTACTGGGGATTAATTTAAAGGGCTCATGTGTACTGATAAGCACCACACCGTTGAGGGATATTCTCAACTATTTTTAAAGTTTTGTTTTGAGACAGGGCCTTGTAGTATGTATGTAGTCCAGAAAGACCTCAAACTTGTGATTCTTCTACCTTTTTTCCTAGTGCTGGGGAGGCAGTGTCTGCACCATGCTGGCCTCAGATTGCAGTGTAATCGAATGGTCACTGTGTCTCTAGGGACTTCTCAGCAGTGAGCAGTGATGGAAAGGCTTAGTATCTCTTCTCTCTCTTCCTAACATTTGATTTGGAGGGAAAAAAATCCTTTCACGTCTAATTAGTAACTACATAGCCATCAACAACGTTGAAGAAATATATTATATTTTGTAAATGTGTCTTTTGGGGCTGGAGAGATGCCTCAGTGTTAGGAGCACTTATTTCTCCAAAAGACCAGCGCTCTGTTCACAGCGCCCATATGAGGTGGCTCACTCTCAACTGCCTGGAACTCTAGCCCCAGCATCTGGCCTTTGCTGGCTCTGCACTCAGATGCGCATTCTCTCTGACTCTCTCTGTCTCATACACTCACAGTTAAAATAAAATTAAACTGTGTACTTTTGAGTAGTTTTGGACCTTTGTTGTCAGGATGTGGCCACTCATTTCCCCCTTCCCTCCCTTAAAAACTTCATTATGAAAGTTGTCTGAGTTACTAGTAGTTTTGATTTTTAAAAGCACATATCACAAAGCCTTCCTAGACCAAAGGTTTTAAATACTCCGTTGTCCATATGGTGTTATAGATATACATTCATATCACTGTCCTTGGAACTTCCCAAAATGGACAAACCAAGTAAAAAATAGAGGCAAACCCATGTGAAATTCATAAGTATTTTATGACGTTCACAGTAAATGTGGACCCATGTGAGGGAGTGTGCCAAGATGTGGCATTTCCTCTGCCTCTGGGTGGCTGGCCCCATGTGTCTCAGCATGTGACAAGTCTCTGGAGACCCCAGTTCTTGCTGGATAGCGGGGATTCGCATCATGAAGATGCTATTGCCTTACCAGACAAGTTCATTTCCACAGTGCCATGTGGCAGAGCATGCTGGGCTGAAGCCAGGATGGCTTTCCCCAAACTCCCGACGGACCCTGTGCTCCTTGAGACTAGGCGGCCTATGAGGAAGACCTGCTTCTTCCTGAGCAGGAATAGCTGATGTCTGGAGAGCTGTTCCCCTTAGACTCTTTACCTACTACCATGAACCTTGGACTCTGATGTGTTCAGGACAAAGGATATAGAAGAATTACAGAGAAATATAACATACCTGTGATTCCAGTGAATTCTTATCTTCTTTCTCTAAAGGATGGCTCAGAGGTTGTGGGACATTCATCTCACATCTCTGTAAGTGAGGAGGACAGTGGTTTTGTTAGACAAGTAGGAGGCCCAAGATGTTCTCATTCAGGACTGAATATTAAGTGGAAAGGGCCCAACATGCAGCTCGCACATAAAAATAAGACTGTGCACACATACACAAACGTGCATTGTACTCACACAAGAAGGTGGGTATTTCTACAAGTAAAATGGTAGATATTCTTTGGAAGAAAGAATGCTTTGGAAATCAGAATAATTTTAGAGAGAATCATCCTTAAAAAGTTTAGACAGCATAGGTACAAAAAATTGAAAGATCAAAGAAACAATAGTGAAATGAACATAAAGGAAGATGTAAAAGATGTCTATAAGGAGGGATGAAGGGGATTTCATGGACCACTGAAATGGCTCAGTAGGAAAAGGCATTTGTAGCCAAACTTGATGACTTCAGTTCAGCCTCTGGGACCAGCATGGTTGGAGGAAGGGTCTGGGTCCCTCCAGCTGTTTCTTATTTCCTGTTTTGTTGCGTGACACTGTTCTTGGGAAGATGTGAACACTCACCCTAAATAGGAACTGATAACAGATCAAAGTACCATTGTACTGGCAAATTAGCTAACCTGCTTTGTGCTTCCTGTGGGTTGCACTCCCAGCCACCTGCCAGAACCCTCTGAATTTGAATGAAGGACACACACACATACACACACACACACACACACACACACACACACACACACACACACATACCTGTTAATTTTAAATGCCTTGACTAGCTCAAAGGTTGGGTAGTTCTAATCCTTCCTGCTGCTAGCAAACACTCCTCTCCGGTACTTGTGAGTTAACATCTCTTAAAATCTATATTTCATCTCTGCTACCCCAAACACAATTGGAAAAGTGGCCTGTGTGACCGTTTTCCCTGATTCTCACATACTGGCAGGCTTTTAGGTCTTTCTTTTTCCTGTCATGGCCATCTTTCCTTCATCTCTTCTGGTTCCTGCCCAGTCATTGGCTGTTGGCTCTTTATTGATTTATCAAAAACCAAATGGGAACAAGAACCTTCAGCATTTGGATACCCAGGTTCCTGATTTTGGGGGCTGGATTAATTCAAACCATTAGAACCAACCCCCAACATACATTGAGATCCAACTTGGTGAACCAATGGGTTTTATTGGGGTTACATACAGGAATATGGGTGAAGGGTTATGTACTGTAGCATAAGTGACTCAATGACACCTGCATCACCAGAGCCCACCTAGCCTGAATGACAACTTGTGAAACTGGAAACTTGGCACACATGGTAGCCTGCCAGCAGTGCAGCAGGTTGATTAATGTTTTTTCTAGGCAGTTCGGTTGGTCTCTGCCTCTTCCAAGCATCTTGGGTAGTCCTTACAGCTTATGGAAGGTTGAAGTGGGAGAGGCTTCATGAATCTGCTCAGTTTCAGGGACTTTCAGAAACTTTTGAGTTGTTACTTCCTTAGCATATCAACCTTCCTGGCAGGATAAAATGTTTCCTCTCTCCTTAGGATGTTCAGTATCCTAAGGAGCTTTCTTCTAAAATAGAAGGTTTTATCCTGGAGAAAATTACTACACATATGCAACCTGGGAAGCACAGCCAACTTGTAAATGTGCACATGTATACACACACACACACACACACACACACACACACACATACACCACCCCTAAATAAATAATTTTAAAAGTCATATTATTATTGGGAAGATTGCAGCCCCTCTCTGGTATCCTTAGTAAAAAAATTTTAAAAGCCAGATATAGTGTTGCATGCCTTTAATCCCAGTACTCAGGAGGTAGAGGCAGGCAGATCTATTTGAGTTCAAGGTCTACACTGGTCTACATAGTGAGTTCCAGGACAGCCAGACCTACATAGACAGAACCTGTCCCAAAAATGAATGAATGAATGAATGAATGAGTGAATGAATGAATTTAAGATTGAACTCCGAGTTTGAGAACAGTTTTAGTCACAATTAAAAGAAAAACCTCAGGGAGGCAAGCTCACTGTCTGCCTAGATGAGAAAGATGGAGAACAAGAAAAGAAAGAAAAGCTGTACTATTGGACTTAAGCTAGCATGGAAGTCAGCCACATGGGGGACAGGCAGCCATACTGATCGGAGTAAAGTATCAGAGAAAGGATGAAGAGCCCAGAGCATCAGAAAGCAGATTTTTTTTTTTTTTTTGTGGGACAGTCTTAACTGTGTAGCTCTAACTAGCCTGGAGCTTGCTGTGTAGGCCAGGCTGGCCTTGAACTCACAAGGCTGGGGTTGAAGGCGTGCACCAGTACTCCCAGTTCAGAGGAAGCCTGATTAGATTCTGGTCAACATCTAAAGACACAGAAAAGAAGAAAAAGGAGAAGTTGGGCTTTTCTGAGTAATTCAGGAAAGTGGGCAGGCATAAGCCAGCTTCATGGCTGCATTCCCATAAGTGCCTGCACTAGGAGCAGCTATCTGGGAAGGAAAATTACATTATCTCAATAAAGGGATGGATATTACTCCTGTTTCTTTACCATGACTTAAGGTCAGCCTGTCTTCCTAAGGTCTGGGCTCAGCTAGAATGTCAGATCTTCACCTAGGCTAGAGAGGTTCCTTCTCTTGACCAGAAGGAAATAGCTTTCCCTTAATGGGCCTTCACTACCACCATAAGAATTTCAGAATGGGAAGCAGTGTTGGATACATCAAGAAATTGCACTGTTGCCTCTGAAGTCTCAGTTCCATGAGGACAAGCTTTGAGAAGGAGGCTCTGAGAGCTTCTGTGTGGTCTGAGGAATGAGCCACTATAGCCATACTTTTTATTGTGTATAGAAAGCTGAAGTAAAAGAAATAGCAAGTGATAGGTAGATGATAGACAGACAGACAGACGGATGGATAGATAGATAGCAGAACATGATCAAATCAGGTGCTCCAAACATTCACTGGAATTGACTCTGAAAACCCCTCTATGCAGGCAGCTGGAGTGGCTGACTCAGATTCAAGGCAGAAAAGACTGTCCCCGTGTGTGACAATTCCAAGTAGAAGAACAAACAGTAACAGAGATGACATCATCAAATCAGGTGCTCACAACATGCAGTAGAAAACAACTGGGGAGGTTGAGGCAGTCAGCGGGAGTTCCCAAGGTGCTTTCCATGCTGTCCTTCTTGGGGCTCAACTTCCTGCTTCTCCTTCCCACTGACAGCCCTTTTATAAACAGTAGTAATGCCCATCAGAAATGGTTTACTTTTAAGCTGCTCTTGAGGACAAATGTTTTTATTCTCGGGCAGTTTTACTGTCTTCTTCTCTCCTTGTGTGTAGTTAGGGAAGCCCATCTATCCCCAGACAAGAGGCCTTGGAGCACATTTTAGGCAAACATGCTTGGATCATCTGCTTGCAGAGCCAGCTTCTCAGTGAGCTCAAACAGCACATTGACCAAATCTAATAATACACATCACAGAGCTAAAGTGCTGTGTCACAGTCAGAGCTGAGACATTCATGTGGATGCATGTAAGATGGGCTCACTATGAACTGGTTACGAGTTCATTGAACACTCATTAAAATGGAGACATATCCTGTTGAATTATCCTGAAAGATGAAGAAGGAGCCACATGCACAGACAAGCAGGAAACTTTCCTTGTGCGCTTTCCATTGATCAACCTGGCAGGATACAGAATCATTGAGGAGGGAAGAGATTGTTCTCTGGGTGTGTCTGTAAGGGAGCATCTTATTAGGTAGGGCTAACTGAGGTGAGGAGTCTTACACTAGCTGTGTCAGCACTGTTCCGCAGACTGCACAAGAAGGAGAAAGTGGGCTGCATACCAGCAGCATTTGGTCTCTGTTATGTAACAGTGATGCACTCTGACCAGCCGCCTCATGTTCCTGCTGTTACCCTTTCTCTGCCATGATGGACTCTTGAACTAGGACCCTAAGTAAAACATCCTTTAAGTTGCTTTTGTTAGTAACTTTCTGGCAGCAGCAGAAGGGGTAACTGAGACATGCTTGCTACATGCAGATGCTCCATCTACAGTGGAACTGGTAGAATCAGGTTAGTCTGAACTTGTGAGCGGAGTAACTTGCCTGAAGGTGGTGGAGCAGTGTGCCAGCGCGACAGTGTGATCTGATTGAAATGTCACTAAAGTGCGGCACGATGACACCCTCAGATGTGCAAAAGTTCAGAATTGTAGCATTCACAAACCTCACTGAAAAGCCTCCATGTGGGTCTAACCCAGCCAATGGAAGGTGAATCAAGGAAGATTCTACAAACGGAGCTGCTGACGTGTGAAAATGTCGCCTTTAAAAACCGAGTAAACACTGACAGAATCAACAGATGGGAAGAGGAAGACGGTTGGTGAGACTGGATGGGAGGTGAGAGGGTAGTGAGGGTGATGAATATCTAAACACATTATGTGCAAGTATGCAAATGTCATCATGAGACTCATGTATAATACATACTAATGAAGCGTATCAACATAAAGGTAACAGGACAGAAACAGTCCCTGAAAGGCCAAGAAGTCGGTTAAGCTTGGGCAGGAAGTGTGGACAGGACCTACCTGCTATGTGCTTCCCCCTTTACACTGTATGACTTTGGTCAGCTGGGAGGGCTCTTACTACACTTGCCACTGCCTTTGGGTATAGACCTTTGAAATCGGCAAACTGGGAGAAAGAAAAATAATGAAGCAAGAATAGATCACTTTGGAGTGTAGACACATAGCTCTGTCACATGGCACCTGCTTTAGTATGTGCGAGTCTCTGTCTTGAATTCCAGCACTCTCATGCACCACTGAGCAAAATCACAAACAAAGGCAATGGCAATGAATTGTATAAGGATTAAAATAAAGGTAAGACTTAAGTTTGTTGCCCTAAGATGAAACCATCTGACATCGGCTGAACAATTTAGTTAATGGTCTTTTATTAAGATTTAATCACACTTGGGGGCATAGAGATATAGCTTATAGGTTGAGCACTTACTGTTCTTCCAGAGGATCACGTTTGGATCCCTGCACCCGTGTAGGCGGCTCACAACTGCCCTCGTCTTCTGGTTTCTGAGGGCACCTGCACACACATGGTGCACATAAGTTCACACAGGCACACGAACATCCACATACATAGAAATTAGCTACACTTGATTTATTATGTGTGTGTATATGGGGGGTGTGGGGTGTGGGATATCATAGTAACTGAGGAGGTCAGAGGACACCACTGTAGTAACTTGTTCTTTTCTTCTGTTCTGTGTGTCCGGAGCATTAAATTTACATCATCAGGTGGACAGCAAGCATGTTTACTTACTGAATACTAAATAATAATAATAATAATAATAATAATAATAATAATAACAACAACAACACAATTAAGCTGGGGTTGGTTACTTGTAAGTCAAGTCATTCAGGAAGCAGAAGGGTGGTCAGAAATTCACAGACAAGTTGAGAGCGATGGGTCAGAGTTAAAGAGCACTGGCTGCTTTTTTACAGGACCAAGGTTTCATTTCTAGTACCCACATGGTAGCTAAGAGCTGTAACTCCATTTCCAGGGTCTCTAATGCTCTCTTTTGGCCTCCACAAGCTCCAGGCATATGTGTGGTACACAGACATTGTCTTAGGGTTTTACTGCTGTGAACAGACACCATGACCAAGGCAACTCTTATAAGGACAACATTTAATTGGGGCTGGCTTACAAGTTCAGAGGTTCAGTCCATTATCACCATGGTGGAGAGCATGGCAGCACACAGGAAGCCATGATGCTGGGGAAAGAGCTAAGAGTTGAACTTTTGAAACCTCGAAGACACACTTCTTCCAACAAGGCCACACTGCCTAATCTTTCTCAAGTAGTGCCACTCCCTAATGACGAAGCGTGCAAATCTATGCACTTATGAGGATCCTTTATACACAAACCACCACGTTTTCTTAATAGCCAGAGTTGATCACCAGCTCTTCCAGGCAAGATTTTGCTATTGTTTCTTCCCTCATTGTGGCTTCATAGAGTAAAAAACAAACAAACAAACAAACAAACTTATTCCTTTTGTTTTATGTATAAGTGTTTTGCATCTCTCTCTCTCTCTCTCCCTCTCTCTCTCTCTCTCTCTCTCTCTCTCTGTGTGTGTGTGTGTGTGTGTGTGTATCACATGCATTCTTGCTGTCCACAGAGGTCATGAGGTGAAGGTATAAGATCTTCTGGAACTAGAGTTACACGTGGTTGTTTTAACTGGGGTTTCTATTGCTTGAAAGGACACCATGACCATGGCAACTCTTAACAAGGAAAACATTTAATTGGAGCTGGTTTACAGTTTCAGAGGCTTAATCCATTATTGTCATGGCAGAAAGTATGGCAGCATGCAGACAGACATGGTGCTGGAGAAAGAGCTGGCAGGAATCAGGAAGAGCATTTGAAAATCCAAGGCCCGCCCCTAGTGACATACTTCCTCCAATGAAGCCACACCCACTCCACCAAGGCCACACCTCTAATACTGCCACTCTTTACAAGCCTATGGGGACCATTTTCATTCAAACCACTACAGCTGTGAACCACTGTTAGGTGCTGAGAATCGAACCTGGGCCTTCTGCAAGAGCAGCAAGTGTACTTACTTGTTGAGCCATCTCTCCAACCCCCTTATAAAGACTTAAAAAGTCATCTTTCTTTGGTTCTAGGGAAATTTGGAAAAGAATGAAGTTTATAGTTTTAAAGATTAAAGTTTTGTCTTATACTATTGAGAATCTACAAATGAGCAGTCCTTTACTATGCTGCATTTACCAAGTTTTTCCAAGGGGAAAAACAAGCACTTGGGCAGATAAATACAAATATCTAGATACATGGGTCTGTTCTGCAGATTTTGCTGCTGCTCCGTTCTGTCTTAGTCAGTCTTCTATTGCCACGATTTAAATGTAGGGGCACGTTAAGTAGATTAAAAGATTAAACCAGGTCTGGTGGTGCACAGCATTTGAGAGCAAAGGCACTCATATCTCTGTGGGTTCAAAGTCAGCCTGGTCTATGTAGTGAGTTCTAGGGCAGCCAGGGCTACTAGTGAGACCCTGTCTTTAAAAAAAAAAAAAAGCAAATAAATTTAGGTAAAATTAATAATAAATTTGAACATATGGAACTCTTTGTTCCATAAACATATACTGTAGTTTTAAAAAAAGTAACCTAAGGAACATCTTACAAACTGGCTGTGTATTTTCAGTGTAGTGTGAGCATTAGGTGTTATTTTAAAATATACCATTAAGATCAGGTAATAGTTAAATACGAAATCTTCTGGGGAGGTTACAGTAGCTCTAGTTGAAATTTAGGGACTGAGGCAGGACTTTACAAGGCTCTCACTCAAAAGAGCCTTCTTCAGGGTACAGTTGCAGAGCACCATATAAAGACGGGAAACAGTTTTAAGATGTAACATTTCCACTTTGGAACATAAAATAATTGAGCTTACATTGTCACCTTCTGCTCAAGACACATGGTTGTAGGAGGAATTTTGAGTACACAGAAGTATGTTCAGGCAGCTAATTCTCCTGACTTAGCAGAATTAAGCCTCCATGTGCTGTGGAGAGATAGTGGCATTTCCAAGGAAGAGGGAGAGTCTGTTCTAGGAGCGTTTAAAATGTGTGGGGCAGATAAGGATAAGTGCAGTTATAGAAGAGATGGAAGATTAGGGTAGAAAGCAGAGTTGGGTGTAGGAGAGGGAGTCAGACCTCAGTGGATACTGTTTTCCTTTCTGAGACATGGTCTCCTTATGTAGACCTTGCTGGCTTGGAACTCACTGTGTAGACCAGTTTGGCCCGGATCTCTCAAGCTCTGCCTGCCTCTACCATCTGAGTGCCAGTACGAAAGGCATGTGCCACCACACCCCGCACCTCAGTGAATACCTTTGATTTTGATTTTGAACCTGGAGGGGACTTTCTTCAGAAAGCAGAGGGGTAACATTGGCATTTTGTCCTGAAGCTGTGGAGTGTCTGCTATCCTTACCTTCTCCCTTCTGCCTTTCCGGTTTTCATGTGGGTTTTCTCAGGCCAAGGAGCATGGAAGGTCATATTGAATGAGCATAGGTAAGTTAGCTTAGGATTCCAAGCATAGATAAGTCAGCTTATGAGCTTATGATTTTGAGAGTGATGTCTGTCTCTTCCATTCCTGCTGGCTTTTGAACGGAAGTACTCAGACACAGAACCAAGGGCTTTTAATACAAAAATCTAACTAGCTTCTCTCTCTCTCTCTCTCTCTCTCTCTCTCTCTCTCTCTCTCTCTCTCTCTTTCTTCCTCCATCTGCCCTCCTTTTCTAAGCCAAGGACTCACTATAAGTCTGGTCTGGAAATTATTGTTAAGCCCAGGCTGCACCTAAGTGTTGATTATAAGTATGACCTATTTTATTCAGTGAAAGTTGATAGTTGTACATGCTTCTAGCATGTTTGGGAAAACCAGGTTAGCATAGTTCTTTCTATGAAATTCAAAGCGTATAAGATCCCAGAGATATAATACAGAATCCAGTATGTGGGGGGACTTTCATAGTAGAAGCATACTGAAGGAGCCTTAAGGAAAAGATGTAGATAAGATCGCCTAGCTTGTGTAAGTAATTAAAGTTCAGAAAATGTATGTTTCTGTGAACTGCATGCATGCTGGTGGTTCCAAAGTTTATGTCAGTATGGACGCTGATAGTTACCTTTATGATGGGTTTGTATAAGTATGGTCCATGATATTCACACACATGACAAAGTTCCCTGATAGTGCATTCTTAGGATGTATCTCTGCTAAGTGACTCATGACTGTATAACTCAAGAACAGCAACACCGAGGCAATTAATAATATGCAAGCAGATTTTTTTCATTTTCTTTTTTTATTGGATAATTTATTTACATTTCAGATGCCATCCCCTTTCCCCATTTCCCCTCCCTAGAAAACCCCTATCCCATCTCCCCTTCTTTTTGCTTTTATACAATTTTTTTTAACGTTAATCAAAGGCTTTATAAGTTTGGTAATGCTCAATTACAAGATGCCCATACAATCAGAAGTGTAACCCAATACCCAACCTAGATATATCAACTATCTTTGACTGGCAGAGACACGTGAACATCCGCCTCCATGTCCTCCCCCACCCCATCACCGAGCTCCTCCTCTCCTTACTACTCTTCTTCCTCTCTTTACTCCTCCCACCTTAGCTCCTCCTACATATCACCCTTCCTGTTAAAATAAAACTTTTCTCTTAAAATACAATTAGAGCATAACTATACCAATTTGGGTCAGTAAGGTACAAGATAGACCCAATACCCAGTCCATCATTTTGTTGACTAACCAGAACCTCTGTCATCCCTCCTAACTAAAAGACTTAGTTCTCAACCTGGCGTTTTTCTTGGCTTTAGAATGAATGTCAGCTGAAAACCATCCTCTCAAATCTTTTCTGTTAAAGTAAATAGCCAGGTTTGGCTATGAGACTATAAATCTTCAACCCTGTCAGAAATCCAGAATGACTGAGTTAAATGAAATTATGGGAAGCACGAAGCATGGCTTCTAAAACTTAGCCAATTTATAGAGACTGCTGAACACCTGGGCAGTCCCTATACTACAAAATGTTGGAGCATCTGATCTTCAGCCTTCTGGCCCAGGATCATCTGACAGACCTAGTGATGCAGAATTATTAAGGGCTGATTACTCTGTCTTGGCAGATATAATCAGTTGACTATTCTGCAAGTGTGTCCTTTTCTGAACAGTGGTTTGTCTGTAGATGAAAAGAGGCAATTCTTGCCTAGTGGCTGTCTCACCACAACTGAAGTAACTCCAAAGATGCTCAATTTCTTCTTAGAATCCAAGACAGGAAGCTGTCAGGAGCAGACAAGTCTCTAATCAAAATGGACATTAATACAGAAATGTTTGTAACATCAATTCTGTGGACTTCTGATGTTTTGAAAACCAACTATCCATGTAAGGTAATCTGGACTGTTGTCTGTTAACTCCTCTCAGCTATTTCTAAATAAAATATAGAAAACACCCTAGCAGTGAACTCAGAGCCATGAATTTGCTATAGGCCCTTAACTCACAGGCTAACCATCTCAAATCAGTTAGAAAAGTTAAAGAAGGACTGGGTCTAAGCTCAAGCAGATGTTAATAGCAGTGTGTAAAGAGTACACAAAAGTTGGTTTGTAGACACTAAATTCTGTTGAAAACTGTGTCTAAGTCAGGGAAGAAAGTGTATAACGAATACTGTCAGTAGCAAAGATGATATTAATAGGAGATCGTGTGTGCGCTTTGAATTAGGAAATAGTTCCAAATGGTAAGTCTAAGATTGAAGTTGTGACAGTGGTTTCAGATGATGGAGTGAGTACAGCGGACGTAGTATTTTCCTGCAGTCACGTGACTGGTTCTGAGCTTTGACCTCAGTTTTGTGGTGTTGTGAAACTGCCTCACGTCACAAGCATGTACTATTTGTAGCTATATCAGTTATATTAGGTATCTGTTTATGATAGTAATGACAAACACTCCTTTGGATTGAGGGTTACCGTCTTATTGAATGGATGTGACATATCCAGTGTGCCCTGTTTTGTAGTTTTGTCTTGCTGTTGTTATAGTACTGCAATAAACCTTTGTGTGTGTGTGTGTGTGTGTGTGTGTGTGCGCGCGCGCGCACGCGTATGTGTGTGTGCACGCGCACGCGTATGTGTGTGCGTGTGTGTCTTTGCATGCAGAATGCTCTTATGTCAAATTCCTGGACACTTACTGGAGATATAATAGGTTCTATACAGTGAACATTTGGATAGTGCAAAGTTCTTCAGCTTCTGGTCACCACTACTGCAGACCCTACCCCCACCTTCAATATTAACCACATTTGAATGGTTTGTAATGCATTCAAGATGGATTCAGTGACATTTGATGTTTATTTTAAAGATGCCAAGTCTTCCAGTATTAGGATGCATCAGTGCCCACTTGTGTCTATGGAGACATCTTCACACATGTAGTTCCATGTTAAGGCTGCTGCTCTGTGGTTGAGGAATTCTGAGTGAGATCTTTTCATTCAGCAGCTGTTCTTGGGGATTTTTGTCTATTTAGTGGCTGTCATTTTATTGAATTCCTTGTTGCTTTTTGCTTGTTACTTAATTTTCTCAGGTATTGTATAATTTTATAATATATAATATATACTATAATACATATAACATATATTACAGTATATATAATAACATACATAATATATTCTATAATTTTATGATAGACTATAATAATATTATGATTATATAATAATTATAAAATATAATATAATTATAGAATATATTATATAATAATTACTTATAAATTATTTTTGTAGGGATGCCTCTGAGGTTTAGAGTACTCTTCTAAAGGTCTCAGGTTTGGTTTCCAGCATCCATATGACTGTAAGTTTAGTTCCATTGGGATTTGATGCCCTTTTCTGACCTCTGCAGTACCTATATGTCCATGGTGCATAAACATACATGCAGGCAGAACACTTGTACATGTTTAATAAACATAAATAAATTCTAAGAAATGTTTTTGTTTCCTCTTCTCTAACATGTATTTATTAGATGGTTTTTGGTTTCTTATGTGATTTGTAGTATTAATTTTTCCCAGACATGCTGTAGTTTTCTTGGCTGACTCTTGGCTTCAATAGAGAAGTCTCTAGACTTCTTTAGTTAGAGAAAGTCATAGTTTGAGAGATTCGTAGCTCTAGTCACCTTGTATCTTAGAGTTTTATTACTGTGAAGAGACATTGTGATGACGGGAACTCTTATAATGGAAAGCATATAATTGGGTCTGGCTTACAGTTTCAGAGGTTTAGTTCATTATTACCATAGTGGGAAGCATGGCAGTGTGAAGGCAGACGTGCTGGAGAGGTCCCTGAGAGTTCTACATCTGGATTTGAAGGCAGTAGGGAGTGATTGACATAGTGGATACATCTTGAGCATCTGAGATCTCAAAGCCCACCCCTAGTGATGCACTTCTTCTAACAAAGCCACACTTACTCCAACGAGGCCACACCTTCTACTAATGCTACTCCATATGGGCCTATGGGGCCATTTTTATCCAGACTACTACATTTCACTCTCTGGTCCCTATAGGCTTATAGACATATCATAATGCAACATGCATTTTATTCCAACTTCAAAAGTTGTCATAGTCTATAACAATTCTCAGACTTGTTTAGAGTCTCTTTTGAACTTAAGGCAATCTCTTAACTGTAATTCTCTGTAAAATCAAAATAAAAAGCAGATCCCATACTTGTGACATGTAATGTCACAGGGTATACATTACTCTTCCAAAAGGGAGCAAAGTGACGAATTTCTGTCCCAAAGCAAAACTGAAAACCATCCGGACAAACTCCAAACTCTGCATCTCATGTCTGATGTCAAAGCGGTCTTCAGATCTCAATTCCTTTCAGCTTTGTTGACTGCAACACACTTCTTTCTCCTGGGCTGGTTCCACTCCCTGCTAGCAGCTTTCCTCAGCAGGTCTCTCATGGCTCTGACATCTCGAACATCTTGGGGTCTCCAAGGCAACCCAGGCTTCATTTTCAGTTTTACACAATGACCTCTAGGCCTCCATGCAGTGATACCCCTGACACATGCCTGTCACAATAGACTTCCTTAGCCATAGAGGGAGACTTATAACCCTTTTTTTTGTAACTTTGACTCTAAAGCCAGATCCTCGTGGCTGAAGTGTCATCTTTACTGACTTTCTGTTTTTGATGGTTTCCTTCACTTCCTGAGCTGGGCTGTCCTAAAACTCAATCTCTAGACCAGGCTGGCCTCAAACTCAGAGAACTGACTGCGTCTGCCTCTGGAGTGCTGGGATTGAAGGCGTGTGCCACCACACCGGGTCCTAAACTTTTCTTTAATTTATTTTCAAAAGTTGAAATCTTAGCTGGGTGGGATCTTTCCCTGAGGACAGTGCTCCCTTTATTTTATTTAACATTAGAATTTTTTTAAAATCTGTTTATCTCCTTGAACACAGGACTTAGCGTCATTCTACTTCTCAATGCCCCCTTTCTCCCTGAGCCGTACACTTTGCATTGTTCTTGTTCAGTTTGCTCCTTTTTGTTGCATATCTTAAGAGTCAAAACTAGTAATCACGTGACAGAGTCAATCCTAGACTGTTGACATTTGCTCTGCCAGCACAGTGAGTCCACAACCCTTCAATTTAACCTCAGGCAGACTTTTTGAAGAAGGACAAAAAGCGGCCACATTCTTTGCCAGAACGTCACAAGAATGATCTCTAGGCCCCGTAGTGATAGTCTTCTCTGTAACCTCTTCATCCAGGCCGCCACAGCTCAAACCACCCTCAGCACACTGTCTTCCATGTTTCTAGTTGTATGGCTGATTAAGCCCCACTCAAAGTGTTCAACTGCTTTTCCAAAAAAGTCCCACATTCCTCCCAACACGAGCATGGTCAGGCCTATCAATCACAGCAATATCCTACTCCCAGTACCACGCTCTATTTTAGGGTTTCATTGTTATGAAGAGACACCGAGACTACAGCAACTCTTAGGAAAGACAACATTTAGTTGGAGCTGGCTTACAGTTTCAGAGTTTCAGGTCATTATCATCATGGAGGAAAGCATGGTGGCATGCAGGTTGACATGGTGCTGGAGAGGTAGCCGAGAGCTTTCCACCTGGATCCACAGGCACAGGGAGAGACTGCCACACTGAATGTTTTGTGGACTAGGTAGGGAGTGAATAAGTTGGCTGGTTAAAAAGCACGTAGAATTAGACTTGAGGATTTAGTGATAGCTGGCTTACTTATTGGCTCACTAAGCTTTTTAGGCTTGGGCCAGTAACTCAGTTCATCAGAGCATGCCTCCATAATGGTATCAGGTCATGCTGGGGGTGAGGTGGTTGTCTCTCACTGGGGCCTTGAACTCGCTGTTTTCCTGCCTGAGCTTCCCTCCTGTGGGGATTATAGGCTGAGCCACCATACAGTGCTGGTCTTGGATTCTCAAGTTCAGTCTGTGTTACCTTCATTCCCTAAAGCCTCCAGGCTCTGGGTGCCTAGAAACTTACTCTACTATGGGCCTGTGACCCCTGACATGGGAGACTACAGATTCACTTTGTTATTGACTTTTGCACCCAGATCTGAAGTGTGTATACTTGTAGGGGCTTCAGATGGGCCTTGTCCTGTCGGACCTAGGCATCTCAGGGTCTGGCCTTGCCCTCTCCTGTGGTCTGAAGAACTCACACCCCATGGAGGTAGGACAATAGGTATGGTACAAAGGCAGCCAGCTTGAGTGTCTTACTTGATATGCTTTAGAAAATACCAAAGCCAGCATATGGTAAAATATGTTTTAAAATCAAAAAATCATAAAAGTAAGATTTAGAAATTTCAAGTGGAAGCATTTAATATCAAACATCTTGAAATAATCTGCAAATTAGAACAAATTCATTGTTCCTTTGTAGTCCCAGGAAACGTTTTACCCGCTATAAGCACCGGGTGCTGTGATCAGTGGTGATCAGCTGAGATGGGGTCCTCAGGCTCCTCAAGCTCCTGAGACGGCTTTTCCATGTACCCTTCCAGCAGATGGTCTCAGTGATGTTTTACCCTCCCCCCTTTTATATTTAGGAGATTATCGAATGCTTTTGGAACAGAAATTAGTATTCTGGCAGTTGTTTTCGTAAAGGCTTTTGGAATCTACCAGGGTATCTTGACAGAAAATGGGCTTCTTTCTCCTGTATCGAGATGGGAAAGAGATGCTCTCGTCAGATGATCCTCAGGAGATGGCAGGAGCTGTGTCTAGACATATGCCATGGCATTTTAAGAGAATTACGTAGTCAATCCAAAAGTTTAGGGAGTGAGGAAGTAAGTCCTTTGCACAGAGCCCGCGCTGGAGTTAGCTGCAACTTGAGCGTGGGTTCTTTTCTGTGCTCCACCAGCTCTTT
The DNA here is from genome assembly GCA_030674055.1 of Rhabdomys pumilio. Classification (NCBI taxonomy): domain Eukaryota; kingdom Metazoa; phylum Chordata; class Mammalia; order Rodentia; family Muridae; genus Rhabdomys; species Rhabdomys pumilio. Next base: position 54,864,710 of record JANHMN010000016.1, read on the forward strand.
GGTCCGGGTAGCTTGGTTTTGCAGTGCCCCAGTTCTCCTGTCTGCAAAACTGGGACAACTGTGTCTTCTTTGTGAGGGTCAGAAGAATGTGACAGCTCGGTGAGAGTCAGGGGTCGGAGGCACAGACAGGAGCGTTATTCATGCTTCTGTTCTGGACCGACAAGCCAATGGTGTAAGCTATACTACTTTCAGATGATTCTCAGCGAGCACAGTTTGTTTCTCTCTCTCTCTCTCTTTTTTAACCTCAAGGGAGTATTCTCGGCTTGGTGTGCTTACAGCGAGAGACGTGAGTGGGGTGTGGTCTCGAGCATTGCCGTCTAAACCTGTGTTGATGACTTTGTGCTTTTAGGTACACCAAGCTTGGCTACGCAGGCAACACTGAGCCACACTTCATTATTCCGTCATGTAAGTAAAGCTCCTCCTCGGGGTCTAAAGGCTTGTGTTTCTCCGCGTTTTAAAGCATCCCAGTTCTGTGTGTCAGGGTGTCTTTGTAATGTTTTTAGTGTCTTCCTTTAGACCATCACCCACCTCCTGGGAAGGGCTGCCTAACTCTGAGCGTCCGTATGGGAGGTGGTTGTCACCTGGACCTCATCAGCAGCACACAGGTTCTCCATCCCTTCAACTCCTTCTTTGTCGTTGGCTTTCTCACCTCGGGAGGCTTCGAGGGGCCTTTCATTGTTTTCTAAGTGTCTGGAACAGTCCCTCTGGTTCCTTGAGACTGATCTGTAATCGTAAGGAAGCACAGTTTCGGGTCTGGCTGAGTGTCTATGGCATGGCCCCAGTTACTGTCGAAACACTGTTTGTTTGTTTGTGAGAGGTCTGTGATTGCTCTTGTCATACCATTCAGAATGTTCTGTTTGTTTAACGTCAGCCAAGCGTGGTGCACTCAGGTGTCACGCCTTGGGCATGAGCTCACTCTACCTGTTCTTTATTGTCCATAGGCATCTCTCCAGAGGGCTTGTCAGGCTTTAGAGATAGACTTCTCTGGTTTGAATCCCAGAGACATTTTGCCCAAAGGAAAGGGGAGTATACCTGTTTGTTGCTGCTGAGATCCTAGGACCCCAGCTCAGAAGGAGAGCTTGGATACAGTGTATTCAGGTCAAGGCCAAAGCCTTTCTGTGGTTAGTGTGAGCATCGGATCACTAGACAGTTCACTCCAGATTTCTTGAGGAGATCTGAGCCGCAAGCTCCATTTCTGTGCCTGAGGGAGAGTGACAGCCCTGGCTTCCCTGGGGTGTGCAGGTGCCACATGTGGGGTATGCCTGGTGATGGTTATTGGTCTGCTTTGTCCTCATTTTATTCATAAAGTGGAGTGTTGTCTGATAAGGATGCCTGAAGAATGACAGACCAGGGGACTTAGTCACCAGAATCATATCACGATTCTGGAAGTCCAGAGTCCAAGTTCAAGTGCACATCTGGTGGCACCTCTTTTCCTAGACTCATGGAGGGGCTGTCTTCATGTCACCTTTGCTCTGTGTGAGCATGTGTGATTGTGAGAGAACTGGTCTCCCTTCCTATCAGGCCGCCACTCAAATTTCATTAGGACCCTGCTCTTGGTAACCTTTGAAAAGTCACTATGTTCATAAAAGTCCTGTCTCCAAATCCAGCAATAATGGGCTTCTTTCTGTGGAGGCTTAGTTTGGCCCATGACCTCTGACCTCTCCATGACCTCTGACATCTGTACAGTGATCAGCCACTGAATTTCATCAGGAGGAATGGTCATTCCAGGCTGAGTTGACAAATTGGCCTTTCTCGTTTTTTTCAAAGCAGAGATTAGATTTTTTAACCTTGTTAAGCTCATCTAGGAAGGACTGACTGCTCCCTTGCTTTGCTGCCATCTGAAGCTCAGCAGCGCTCGGTGAGCTGCACCATTTAACTTGTCCTCATTCATAGAGGGAATTGAAACCTGTTATTAGCAGGAGTCACTGTCAAAAGGCAGGTGAGCGCTCAGACTGGGGCTGTGAGGAGCTCGGCAGTGGCAACAGCTAGAAGAGAGTAAAGATGTCCGAGAATGGCGAGTCAGAGGGTGGGAATGTTAAACATTTAGCTGTTTAAAATTTTACTTGTTTATTTTTATGTGTATGGGTATGGGTGTTTTGTCTGCATGTATATCTGTATACCATGTATGTGCAGTGCCTGCAGCGGCCAGGAGAGGGCGTTGGATCCTCTGGGATTGGAGTTACAGATGGTTTTGAGCCACTGTGTGGGTACTGGGAATTGAACCCAGGTTCTCTGAAAGAGGGGACATGCTCTCAAGTCCTGAGCCATCTTTTCGTCCTTATCTTTTTATTTTGTAGTTTATATGTGTATGTGGTGTGTGTGTGCATTTGTGCGTGTGCATTTGTGCGTGAGTGAAGATCCCTGCACAGTCCAGAAGAGGACATCAAGTCCCTGTGTTTATAGGCAGTTCTGAGCCACCTGGGCTGGGAGCTTGGAGACAAATTCAAGTCCTCGGCAGGAGTGGTATGGGTTCTTAACCATGAGGCCATCTCTTCATCCCCAAGTGGAGATACTGTTTGCTGTGATTCTCAAGGCTATTCTCAATAGCCTTGCCAGAAACACAAAGATGTTAGGGCAGATGTGGGTGTTGAGGCAGGTGCAGGCCTTCAGTCACCCTGGACCACTCACCCACTGCTCGTTTCTGTGCTGAGAGCTTTTCTGTTTACATGTAGAGGTCTCATTTACAAGACCGGTTTGAGGGTGTGTGTGCTGAAGTGGCTTCAGGAGACATGATCTGGAGCTTGTCTGGCATGCACCAGACCCATGTCCCATAGCGCAGGAGAGAGGGAAAGAAGAGAGGCAGAGAGGGGGAGTGAGGGAGTGTGTGTAAGGGCTGTGATCCCCACGGGCCAAGGCCAAATGTGGGTGTGGAGAAGTGGAAACTGAGCTCCATGCAGCCCAGCAGAAGATGGGGTTGAAGTTTGGAGAAGAGTCATGTGATAAAGACTGGATTGTCTTTCTAGGGAACCTCATTTAGCACATCAGGAATGCTTACAGGCTCCTGGGGGCTTCCTTCAGGGCCTGGCTGCCGGAACTGTACTGGAAGTACATCTGTCCAGACTGTTAGTAGATAGGCCTCACTTGTGTCGGTCTGTTGAAGATTTTGTGTAGACTTGGCCTCATTGTTTGGAGGAAGTTTATTCTTTTTTTTTTTTTTTTTTTTTTTTTGCCCATTTTTGTTTTGAGGTTGTTGGAGATGTTGGGAACTGAGGAGAGTGTGATGAGCACAGCAGTGAAGAGGGCAGAGGAACAGGGAATGTGGGGGTTGGGGGGGAGTTCCCTGTGCTCATTGCATCCTGGGGGAGTTGCCAGCAGCTCAGACTAGGTGAGTTCTGGGATGAGGGCTTGCCCACAGAGGTACCTGAGGCAATACTTGTTGCTGTTCTTTCTTGAGACTAATCTTACTGTATAGCCCTAGCTGGCATGGAACTCTCCATGTAGACCAGGCTGGCCTCTAAGTCACATAGCTTTACCTGCCTCTGCTTCCCTGACTGCTGAGATTAAAGGTGTGTGCCCCCACTCTTGGCCTGTTTTTTTTTTTTAATTAAATGAAATTAAATATAGCCTTAATATTTTGGCTTGGTAAGTAAAATGCAAAAGAAAATATAGTAAAGTTCCCCGGACCCCACCTACAGAAGCAGATTAACATTTCATCTTCATGTCAGAGTAAACACCTACAGTCAGGTGCTACATAAGGCAGTGCCGGGCAAGTGACACAGGCATTGGAACGTTTTAGTTGGTGTTAGTGTACCTGCTTGCTATGCCACCACCTGAAGGGAGGTTCTCAGATGTTAACTGTCTGTGACTGACACCCTTCTGGCTAAATCTCAGCCCTTCCTTCCTGTTCTTTCCTCCGGTGGATATTTTCTGCCTAGGTTTCTAGTGTTATGTTTCAGCTTCACATCCTATGTAGAAAGGTCCGCTGTGCTGTGAATTTTTAAAGCAATTTTCTACAACATTCCAGCATTATCTTAAAAAACAAACTCTTTGGTGCTGTCTATCACTGCTAATGTGTGCAGTTGTAAAACTGAGTCTGGTGTGAGTATAACACTTAGTCTCCTTTTGCAGACCAGATCTCAACCTCACAACCCTCTTGCCTCAGCTTCCCTGTGCTGGGATTACAGACATAGGTCGTTACATCCAGCTGACATTTTAGCAACATGAATATTTTCAGGCTTTCTATTGTGTGAAACAGTGTAGCGAACATCTCCTATGCACATGCCCATCCTCCCGAGCTGGGATCTGAGCAGCTCTGGTTGCGTGGCCGCCATGCAGCCGTCTGTCTTCTCAGGAGTCAGTGTTGGCCTCTGCCCACCAGCAACTGCAGTGAGGGTCTGCCTTCCCTCCGATAGCCTCAAATTCAGTGAACGTAATGTTACCTGGCTTTTAGAATTTTATTTCTCTGATTATCGGTAAAGCTGAGCATTATTTATTAGCTGTTCATGCTTTTTTCCATTTTTAAAATTGCATTTTTGGTAAGTTTTGGTGTCGTGGGGACGCTAAGCATCATGTACTGGTTTGTTACAGCTACTGTTCCTATTCTTGTGATTATTTGTTTATTTTTGTGGTGTCTGTGTGTACTAACCACTGAGCTACATTCCTGGTGCACTGTGACACGTTTAAACTGATTTTTTTTTTTTGTCATCTAGAAATTTTAAATTTTGATAGAGTTTCAGCTTGTAATGTCTCTATTTTTAAAAGCGCACTCCCATTCCAAAGAACTCTTAAGGAGTTGTGTATTTTCTGAGTTAAGTTTTGAATATGCATGAAAGACAGCTAGCTGATTTTATTTCCAAGTGTAAACCAGTTGCCCCAGCACCGGTGATGACAAGTGCACTCCTATGTGACACTCCTTTTCTGTCACACCAAGGTCACACCTATGCTTGGGAATATTGTTCTGGAGACAGGATTTGTTTTACCAGATAGCTCAGGACTGTTCATCTTCTGCCTCAGCCTCCAGAGTGCTGGGATTACAGATGTGAGCCACCGTGCTGGCTCACGCTTAGGTCTTTATTTTCTTCATTGATGGGTTTGTCTGTCTCTGCTTCAGGGATGCAGTATAGTTTTCTCTAGTGGGTTTGATGGTTTCTCTTTCTTTCTCTCTCTCTTTCCTTCCTTCTCTCTTTTTTTTAATGACTTGACTCTTTATACTGTAAATTTTAGAATCAATTTGATAATTATAAAACACTACGAGGAGGTCTTGATTTGAGATACTCTTTTCAGAGACTAATTTAAGATTTTTTACATTTAATTGATATTCATGGATAAGAATTGAGCCTCCAGTTCCCGTTCATTCGTGAAGGCAGAAGAGGCGTTGCCATTGTTCATTCATGTCTTGTGAGTTCTTCAGTAAAAGTTTTATCTTCTTTAAATTCTTCCAAATGCTTTTTTTTTGGTTAGATTTATTTTTAGCAGTTTTTATGTTTTATTGTGTGTGAATTTGTTTTTAAAATTAAACTTTCTCATTAGTTCTTGCTAGCCACGTAAGCACAATCTCGGGGCTGGAGCAGCTCAGAGTACGTACTGCTCTTTCCAAGGATCTGAGTTCAGTTCCCAGTTCTCATGTTAGGCAGTTCACAATTACCAGAGAGTCCAGCTTTAGGGAATCCTGTGCCCTCTTCTGGACTCTGTGAGCATCTGCATACACACATGCTTATTCCGACATACAAATGCAGACGTACATGCGTAGCTTGAAATAAAATAAATCATAAAAAAATAACATGTTTGAGATTTGTAAGTTGTTTTTGCATGTAGCAACATTTGTTTGATAGTCTGCAGATAAACCCTCCCCTTCCTTTCGTCCTCCCTCCCTTCCTCCCTCTCCCCTGGCCCTGCTTTTGTGGTGTATGTACTACGTGGGCGTAAGCACCCGTGAATGTCTGTGGACAGAGGCGAGAGGTTGACATTGACGTCTTTGCTCATTGCTCTGCACCTTAATTTGTGAGACAGTATCATTCTTTTACCTTAGAGCTTTTCAGCTGTGCGAGGCTGCCTCACCAGCCAGTGAGCTCCTGTTTCTGCCCGCCCAGCACCGAGACTCTGGATACTTAAGTCTCTGCTCAGCCTCCACACAGCTGCTGGGGATCTGAACTCCGTTCTGTTGCTTGCGCAGTGAGCACCTTACTGATTGGACCGTCTCTCAGCCCCATCTGCAGGCAGGCCATTGTATTGCTTGCAAGTAATGGTTACGTTTGGCTTCTAATTCTGGTCTAAATTTTGCTTCCTGATTGTGGCTGTTTGTGTTTGCTTGTTCTTTTGGGACATTTATTTATTATTGTATGTGGGGTGCACATGCCACAGTATGCGTGTGGAGATAGAGGACAACTTCCAAGAGTCAGTTCTCTTCTTCTATCATGTGGGTCCCAGGGATGAAACTCAGGTCATCAGGCTTGCTGGCATCTTCACTGACCAAGCCATCCTGCTGGTCTTTGGAGGCTGTTGATTAGAACTTCTATTAAAACAGTAATTAGAACAGAGACTAGCAGGTGCTTTTTTCTTACTGACTTTAAAGAAAGTTCAGTTTTAGTGTTTCATTCATTATATAGGTTCTTATGGCCGTGCCATTTCAGGTTTAAACAATGCTCTAAGAGCTGTGTCCAGTGACACATGCCTGGAATGAGCCCTTGAGAGGCAGAGGCAGGAGGACCAGGGAAGTTTGTCTTCTTCATGTTGATTGTATTCCATTTTTTTCGTTCTGAACAGAAAACTTAAGACAGTGATTTTAACTAATAAGACGTGATGTATTATAGACACTAACTTGTTTTTCTAAAGGCAGTCGTTTATTATAAATTTGACTCCTACAGTTCTGCTGTGATGGTCTGACATTTGAAGTATTTCTTACTATTTTATCTTCACCCCAAACGTGCTAAACAAAGAGTTACTCTGTGTACTTGAAGCCTTACTTTAAGGAAACACTCCTTGACTACATAAAACACACATACAGAACACGTTCTTAATATTTGCAGAAGAAGTCTGTACAAAAGTGAGACTGGTTTTTACTGTGCAACTTTCCTCAGGGGAAACAAAACCCAAAAGAGAAGTAACAACAAACTAGATACAAAGAAACAATCTGGGAACTGATAACCCAGCACGGTAATCCAATCAGGAGGCTGAGGCAGAAGGATGGAGCGCTTGAGGCAGCCTGGACTACAAAGCAAGATGAGTCTGTCTCAAAAGCCAAAGCCAACCAAGCAGTGAAATCCTATTCTGCCCCAGGGAGCTGGCTTTGATACAGTGGGTGTGCACAGTTCTTTGAAGTTTCTCCTGAAGAGTGTTCCAGTCTTGTTCTAGGTGTTCTAGGGCCCTTGTCTGGTAATGTACTACCTGTGCCACCCCTATCTGATCTAGCAGTTGTCTTATTTCAGTTGATGTTTCTGATTCTTGCTATATGGTTTATTTAGATTCTTTATCTTGTTTTAAGGGGAAATGCCTCTTTGTTTCTGGCAGTTTGGGGTCAAAGTGCAAGATTTCCACTTGGCCCTTTTGGACACCTAGCTGGGAAGGTTCTATGTTAGTGCTGGGTGGGGAGGAGGTCAGGGCTCTGTGGGTGCTGGGGTAGCTGGGCGACCTAGGTGAGACAAGAGCTCTACCACTGGGTCCCATCTCCAGCTCAAGCTTGTGTGTCTTTATTGCTTTGCTTGGATTCTATTGCCTGCCATATAATTATGAAAATAAGTACCATCTCCCTCCCCCACTTCCTCTCTATTCCCCTTCCCCTTCCTCCCTGCCACCAAAACTTAACTCTGTCAGACCTGGGCTCAGAACAGGGAGGGATAAGATTTACTTTACTGCCATTTAAATTTCTGTCTGTCCTCCTTTATTTCCCATTAAGTCTTAGGCCTTTTGAGCTGGGATTAGAACCCAGGTCTTCTGTTAGAGCTGCAAGCGCCCTTAACCACTGAGCCATCTCTCCAGGCCCTTCTTGTATCCTTCTCTTTTCACTGTTACTTCATGATGCTTTTCTCAGGAAAAACAAAAAAAAAAAAAGACATCCCATTCACTCTTAAAATGCTGCTTTAATTCTGCCTCTGTAATAATTTGAGTGTGTCAGAAAATCTACCTTTAGAAATAATTTATGTGTATACTTATTTGTTTTGGAATAATGTTTTACATTATTATTATTGTTGTTGTTATTGTTATTGGTGTGTGTGTGTGTGTGTGTGTGTGTGTGTGTGTACTTGTGGCACAGTGTGCACAGAGGTCAGAGGTCAAGCTGCTGGTGTCAGTTTTCTCCTTCTACCTGTTGGTCCCAGAAGTTGACCTCATGCCATCAGGCTTGGTGGCAAGCACCTTTACCCCTGAGCCATCATGTCAACCCTGGAATAATTTTTTTAAAGATGCATTTACTGCAAAGCTTGTATCTTACAATTCCAGATAGGTGTGCAGTTGGATTTATTTTAAATGTCCCGCTGTGGAAGTAGTGGGATGTCCGGGGCTGCCTGGGCACAGGATGATAGGCTGACACAAAGTTACAAACTCACTTAATTCAGCTGTGCAGTTCTTAACTGTGAGCTTGTGGATGACAGCTTTGTGTAGCAATGCTGAAAGCTGGATGCAACCAGCTAGAGTGCAAACATTTGAATTTTGTTCTGTTATCTTCCCTCCCACCCCCATAATTGAAAAGCAAATATGCTTAATAGCTAAAGAGAACGGCCACTGTGGTCCTTCGCCCAGGGTTAGCTGTGCCCAGCTTTGACAATCTCAGGCCCACACATGGGGTGGTCTGTAAGTGACTGAAATGGAGCGGGTGGTTCTGAAAGGCCGCTTGGTAGCTCTGTGTGAGGCTTTGATACAGTTTCACCACCTCTGACTTCAGATGAGTTAGGACGCCTGAGTGTGCCTTGTCACTATTGAGATTTGTTCTACAGAGCAGTTTGTACCTTTATTCACTCTGACACGCCTTTAGAGTGACTTTTAAAAGGTGACTTATTGGATGAATCCAGTGTCACAGTGTTTCCTGATTTCTCCCCGGAGTGGTTCCATCTTGCTGCCCCTTTAAGCGTTCAGGCACATTTCAGTATGGCGTTCAGTGTGGAACTCTGTCCCTGTTGAGTGTCTGTATGTGTTATGTAGTGCTGCAGCCCTGCCTAGGGGGTGCTGGGATGTGTCCCCCTCCTCTTATGCTGAAAGCACTTATTGCATAGCAGCTAGTCTGGAAGTACTGAGCTCCATGTGCAAGGGGGATCTCACTTTGTGAACTGAAATCATATCGGAAAGATCACCCCTCCCCGCTTTGAGGTACACACAGGATCTTCGTGATGGAACTCTGAGGACCTCCTGTTTATTTGCAGTGGTGATTGTGGCTTCACCAGACATGCACTAAACCCCTTAGGAGGTTCTGTTGGCATAATTACAGAATTAGGCTTACGTTAGAATAATTTGGCATAGTTTGGACGTTTTCTAAATTCACAACCAGTATTTCAGTAGCGTAGAGTATTAACAGGACGCATTTCTTTGGTGCTCACTGATGGCAGCTGCTCAGGTGCAAAGTCTGGCTCTGTTTCCTGGAAGCAGCATGACCTTGATCACTGGCAGAATAGTGCCTACCTGATAGGCTCCCCTGAGGACCCGGTGACAGTGACAAGGGAGCAGCAGAGTGCTTTCTAACTCTGTGTGCTTCTTGCTCTATGATTTGCATGTGCCCACCGCGGAGATGTGGTCGAAGACACACATTTCTGACTTGGAGTCTCCAGTCTCTGTGGTGGACTGGCTGGCATAGGAAGAATGTGTTAATGGGCGTAGGAAGGGCCAGTGGACATTGAGAACATGCCCCCACCTGCTAGGTAGTCAGGGAAAGTTTCCAGGAGGGATGGCTTTCCCCAGAGACCTGATGGGGAGAAGGAACTGAAGGGAACTCCAACTGTGACCAGGGGTTAGGAGTGTAAGTGCAAACCGAATCTTTGTGGAGCGTTTCACAGTTTAGTGGATATTAAATTCTAGAGTGAAGTTTATATGATTATTTATTACTACATGTAGTTGCAAATATGTACTGTTAAGATCTTCTGTGATATTGTTGTTTGAATAATTGTATTTCTCTTTTTTGCAAAGATGCTGGCCTGTAACCTGATAGCTTCATTTTAATTGGAAGGCCCAACTCCCCACTCTCTATAAATAGACTCTATGTCTAACACTATTTGATGTCATTTTGTTAAGATGACTTCAGAACACATACACATTATTTTTCAGTTTCCCTTTTTTTTTTTTTTTTAAAGATTTATTTATTTCACGTATATGAGTACACTTTTAGCTGTCTTCAGACATACCAGAAGAGGGCATCCGGTCCCATTACAGATGATTGTGAGCCACCATGTGGTTGCTGGGAATTGAACTCAGGACCTCTAGAAGAGCAGTCTGTGCTCTTAACCGCTGAGCCATCTCTCCAGCCCTTCAGTTTCTCTTAATCTTCTATGCTATATAGAATTTTGGCCCCCACCAAACTGTATTTTACAGTCAACCTGTGGTGGGTGTATGGTCCACAACATCCCCTGGTTCCCTAAGGGGTTCTTCCAGGTGAGGCCAGTTAACATTGCTTCTCTGCCGACATTAAAAGCAGTTCCCTTCCATCACGCTGAGACGATACTGGAAAAGACTTGTTTGTTTCTGTTACTTCATGTGCTCACCACGTCTCCCGTGAGCATCCCAACCCCAGACACAACCTCAGCAGTCACGTTCACTCAGACGGACACATAGATACGTTAACCATTCCTGATAATTCAGACAGTGCATGGAGAGTGACGGCATCTTTGTGAAAGAAAAACATCTGTTTCCCTCCAGGTATCGCCATCAGAGAATCCGCAAAGGTAGTTGATCAAGCCCAAAGAAGGGTGTTGAGAGGAGTTGACGACCTTGACTTCTTCATAGGGGACGAAGCCATCGATAAACCTACCTACGCTACCAAGGTAAAGTTGTACCAGCAGTGTGTTTGTGTAAGAGCAGAGCCAAACGGAGCAGAGCCTGGCTGTGTCTGGAGGTTGTACCCGTGAGTTGTGGAATGCTCCTTCTTTCTTACGCTCAGGTGGAGGTGGTTAGTTGAACAGAGGGGGTTGTTTTTGAAGAGGTGGATCTCTGAGTGGAGTACCAACTGAGCTAACAGCCCCGAGTCACACGGTTGTCAGCAGGGTGAGCAAGATCTGCCCCTCTGGGAAGGCGAAGGTTGACTGATGCACACTCAGATTTGGAAACTTGCAGAATGAGTGATTAAGAAGAAACACTAATACTAAGCAGGTGTTTTTTTTTTTTTTAAAGAAATAATTTAAATTACTTTTTAAATTTAGCGTACAAAGTGATGGATCGCATCCTGATATTTTCATAGACACATGTCATTGTTCTTCTTCTCCCCGTCTTTCTCTAATGACCTCATGACCTCCCTGGTCTACCTGCTCACTCTTGCCGGCTTCCTCCCTTCCTCCAAATACTCCTCCTTTCTGCCCTCATGCCAGGTGAACTCCATCATTCTCCTTTTCTCCCTCTGCCCTTAAGATCACTTCCTCTCCACTCATGGTACCCTTTTTGCTTTCATTCATCACACATGCACACACACAGACACACACAGACACACACAGACACACACAGACACACACACACACACACACACACACAGAGAGAGAGAGGGAGAGAGAGAGAGCGAGCCAGAGATAGAGTCTCTAGACAGAGAGGGAGAGAGATTGATATAAATCTAGGTTCCATATATGAGAGAAAATATGCAGTATTTGTTTCTCTGAGTTTGTCTTATTTTATTTACCTTAACAATCTCCCTTTGCATCCATTTTTTTCAATTATGTCATTGTTCTTTTTCTCCCCGTCTTCCTCTAATGACCTCATGACCTCCCTGGTCTACCTGCTCACTCTTGCATGATTTCATTTTTTGGCTAAATAAAATTCCATTGTGTCCCGGTACTACATTAAAAAGGATCCCTTCACCCGTGGACAGATGTCTAGCCGGGTTCCATTTCTTGGCTACTGTGAGTACACAGTGGTCACCATGAACATGCATATAGCTCTGAGGTTTATTGACATGGAGTCCTTCAGTTCTACGCCACGTGTGGGTTCCCTGTGTTAGGCCGTAGTTCTGTCTTTAGTTCTTTTTAGGACCTCCACACTGACTTCTGTGAAAGCTCTGTCAGTTCACAGTCCACCAGCAGTGCACGGCAGTTCCCGTCTCTCCACGTCTTCCCCAGCAAAGCCAGGCTGTCTTTTGTAAACACAACAGGGCCAGAGGGAGTTGTGTGGTAGATGAGTCTGCCCACCGCCATCAGGTAGTTCCACGTACTGAGAGCCACTGCCATAAATACACTGTATAAGTGGTTCCTTGTTAAAGCGTGTTGTTTATGTGAATTACCTGGAGCTTCCCACCAGGAGGCCTTCGTTCCGTTGGGCCACACAGCCTCCCCTGTGCTTGTGCGGTGAAGCTGTTTCTTTTGTCCTCTTTGCTCCAGTGGCCTATACGACATGGCATCGTTGAAGACTGGGATCTTATGGAAAGGTTCATGGAACAAGTGGTCTTTAAGTATCTCCGTGCTGAACCCGAAGACCATTATTTTTTAATGGTGAGTAGCTGGAACCAAGAAGAAAATACTCCCGTGAATTCCAAAGTACTTATATTACACAAAGTCCTCCTAAAGACGTTGGCATAAATCTGCCTGCTTTTAGGGACAAATCCCAGAAAGCACAAGAAAAATATTAAGCACCCTGTAGATCAGGAAGGCCAGAGCCAGCCTTAGGCTGCTTAGTTCCACAGCTTGGAGATGGACCCGTCTTTTAGTATGGCCTCTTCTGTTGGCTCTCTGGTGCCTCAGGACAGCTTCCAGCTTTCTCTGTCACTACCTCAGAGTCTATGTTTTTCTGTTCAGTAGTAGAAGGGAAAACTTTTCCTGAAGCTTAGAAGCCATTCTTAGGAACCTTCCTGGTGGTTTTGCCCTGTGAGCCTGAGCTGTCTGTGGGTCTAGGAGACAGGGAGGAGGGCTGAGTACTGTAACCTCCAGCACAAGGTCTAGAGACGGAGGCTTGGGTGGGAAGCTCTTGTGTCCTTGAGAAGTTAAGTGGACGCTGAGACTATTATTCTGTTATAGCAGAGAAACCTCAGCCAGTATGTCACTTTCCAGTGTTTAGATCCTAATGTAAGAGGGGACCGATCTGAGTTAGGGGGTCCGATTATGGTACTTAAGTGTCCTGTCAAACAAAAAGAGCATAGAAAAATGAGAAGAAACACCTCCTGGAATCTATAAGATCTAATTGTTCTATTTAACATGATGTTTTCTTCCATGGAATAGCCTTTTTACATTAAAGTCGTCTGAGTTATAAAATGCTTGCTTCGTAAACAGCAACTCTGTACAATATAAGCTGCGTATTAAAACACACATGAATTAGCTTTGGATTTTTCTATGCAAGTATATTGTTAAGTGGTTCCAAATTCAGTTTTAATTATTTCCAGTGTTTTCCCACACACACTCTTTAGAGTTGTCTGGCTTAGAAGGTGGTAACTACAAGGTCAATAGTTATGGAGTCTACATATTTAATGTCCATCATGCCAAGTCCTTGAGGATGCTCCGACTCGTCCCTTAAGTGAGTTTTCAAACTGGGAGCATGGTGGTTATATTGAATAAAGGAAGCCAGGGAAGCTGACAGCTCGTGAGTCACTTTGTCTCAGACTCTGCCTGCTGGGCTTGGTGCTTTCCCTGCTCTAGCTTATCGCCGACTACGACTACCTGTCGGGTAGGATTTCAGGGCCAGGCACCATGCCCAGCTGCTTCCTTCTGCCTGCCTCAGCTTCCTGTGCCAGGAGCACTTCTCTGCCTCTGCCTAAAGGGTGTCTGATGTAAGGCTGGTGGAGTAAGTGCAGGTACATGCCACAGGACACTTTTCCTGGAAAGAAAGAAAGGAAGAAAGAATGAAGGAAAGAAAGGAAGGAAGGAAGAGAGAAAGAGAGAAAGAAAGCAGCAAGCAAGCACAATGCCACCCAGATTTTTTGTCTCTCCCTGTCTCCTCCTAGTCCTCCTGCTCTTCCTCCTCCCCTCCCCCAATCTATCACACATACACACCCTTCCCTGGTTTAGCATGCATAAATATATAGATATAGATATAGATATAGATATAGATATAGATATAGATATAGATATAGATATAGATATAGATACACACACACAGACACACACACACACATGGGAAAAACAGTTTCTAGGAAGAAATAGGAGGTGGTGTTTTATGTGAACCTAGAAAAGTCTATTTGCTAAAATTAGGCACCTATGGTAAATTTTAAAAATACTCAAATTCATTACTAAAATACAAAAAATTATCAATCTGCACACACTGCACTTTGAAGTCTGCAAGTGTTGAATATGTTTGAGGGAATTTCCTGTTTCATTCAGGTATATGTTCAGGTGTGTGTGTGTGTGTGTGTGTGTGTGTGTGTGTGTGTGTGTGTGTATGTGTGTACCATATATGTGTGGGTGCCCACGGAGGCCAGAAGAAGGCCTTGGATCCCTGGACTTAGGGTTACAGGCGTTGTGAGCTGTCAGACAAGTGTGCTGGGAACCAAACATAGGTCCTCAGGAAGATCTTAACTGCTGAGATAACTTTGTAGCCCTTCCACCTTATTTTTACAGTAACAAATTACACTTACAGCTTTTGTGTGGTAGTGCGTGCTGTGGTATGCACGTGTAGGGCAGAGAACAGCTTACCAGGTAGATCCTAAAAACTGAGGGTTTTAGTCTTTGTCGCGAGCGCTGAGCCATCTGGCTGGCTCTTGTCTTTTTTTTAAGACAGGGTCTCCCACTGAACTCGAGCTTTCCACTCTGGCTATACTGGCTATTGAGCAAGACATAGGGGGCCTTCTGCCTTGCCTCTCACAGGCGTGTTTGCTGATATACTGAGTAATATATGTGAGTTCATAGCTGGGGCTGTGAACTCAGGACAAGGGAGGCAAGCACTTCACCAACAGAACCATCTCCCAGCCGTATGTTCTTAACCATCCGTGGGTGGAATTGGGAGGGAAGAAGCAGATGTAGAAGGGAGTGGAGACATCTAACCGCTGTTTGAGGTGAGGACTTGGGGTTTAGCATACTTCAGTGTGTATACGTCCTAAGTGATTCATCATCAACCCTTTAGGAGTGCACGGGACTGTCCTTTATGACTTGTGTCTAGTCACTGGGGGGTACAGAGTGAGAACAAGCTGGTGATAGCATGTTTTCCAATGGCTTAGAGACACACACTGGCCTGTGGACTGAGCTGGTGGCAGGCAGGAATCCTGTGCTTGTCCTAGCACTGAACTGCTCAGACCCTAACACAAAACTGTGCTTTTCGAGACACTCTGTAGCCTAGACTAGCCTGGGACTCACTATATAGCATGGGCTGGCTTCAACTCACGGCACTCCTGCTGCCTCAGTCTCCTGGTGTCAGGAGTATGAGTCACTAGCCACCACAGTTGCCAGAACTGTGCTTTAAAGAGTTTTGGTGTTTTTCATTTTGTTTTTTTCTGTTTTTGTTTTGGAAATTGAACCTTATGCCTTGAGCTTTGCGTGGCAAGTACTCTTCCACCTAGGTCTACCCTTAGTGCACACCATACCCCTAGTGCACACCACACCCCCTTAGTGCATACCACACCCCTAGTGCACACCATGCCCCCTAGTGCACACCACACTCCCCTAGTGCACACCATGTGTCTGCTTTTTTCACATTTTGAAGCAGAGTCTAAAGTTGCTGAGTTTGGGTATGAGCTCTCTTTCTCTGAAACCTTGTCAGACCTCAAAATTGTGATCTTCCTGCCTCAGCCTCACAAACAATTGGGATTACAGTCATGTGCTACTGGCCTGGTCACAGTAGTATTGAGTGGAAATCAAGTTGTAACTTCAGGAGAGATCTTTCAGACTTTGTCAATATAACTCACAAAGAACAAGCAAGACCACCAGCCATCAAGATGATCTTAAGGAGCCGACTCAAGCACTGTGATGTGGGTGGGGCTGAGATGGGGAGTGAAGGAGGGAGACTGGGCCGTGGTGGTGGCAGGAGGTGGAGCTGTGTATTGTGTGACAGGACAGGTGATAGAGAGTGTGGAGAGACCAGGATGGCAAGCATTGACTCTTGCTTACTCCTGCAGCTTTGGGCATTGGTTTTTAGATGTTAGTCACTGTGTGTGTGTGTGTGTGTGTGTGTGTGTGTGTGTGTGTGTATGTATGAGAGGGGGGTGTCTCTATGTGCCAGGTCTGGGATTACAGGTACAAGCTTCCACATCCAGCTTCTTTTATTTTCTTTTTCTTAAATTAGGTTGTTGGTTAGAAAACAAAGTAACGGATTTCACTGTGTTAATTTCATACGTATATGTCATGCTCTACAATTCCTTGGACTGTTTGGTAATTGTTTTAGAATTTGTATCACTTTGATGTAACACCATGACTAAAAATCAAGTTGGGGAGGAAAGGGTTTATTTAGCTTATATTTCCACAGGACGTTCGTCATGGAAGGAAGTCAGGGCAGGAACTCAAACAGGGCAGAAACCTGGAGGCAGGAGCTGATGCAGAGGCCATGGAGGGGTGCTGCTTACTGGCTTGCTCAGCCTGCTTGCTTGCTTCCTCCCTCCCTCCCTCCCTCCCTCCCTCCCTTCCTTCCTTCCTTCCTTCCTTCCTTCCTTCCTTCCTTCCTTCTTTCCTTCTTTCCTTTCTTTTTTTCTTTAATTTTTAAAATCTTCTCTCATATGTTGCATCCTTACTACAGTTTCCTTCCTTCCCCCACCCAGTTTCTCCCTCCCACACCCCTGTCCCCCCACATCCACTCCGCCTCCTCCTCCTGTCAGAAAAGAGCAGGCCT
This sequence comes from Rhabdomys pumilio, assembly GCA_030674055.1. NCBI lineage: Eukaryota > Metazoa > Chordata > Mammalia > Rodentia > Muridae > Rhabdomys > Rhabdomys pumilio. The sequence continues at coordinate 54,881,507 of JANHMN010000016.1, forward strand.
CCGAGGACATCAACCAAACACGGCAGAGCAAGCTACAAGAAGACCAGGCATATACCATCACATCAAGGTTGGCTGTGGCAACCCAGTAGGAGGAAAAGTGTCCCACAAGTAGGCATAGGAGTCAGGGACAGCCCCTGGTCTCACTGTTAGGAGTCCCACGAGAGCACCAAGCTACTCAGCCTTAGCATATAAGCCTGTGGTCAGACCACAGGCTCCCTGATCTCTGGGAGCCCCAATGAGTCCCGGTCAGTTGAGTCTGTGGGCTATGTTCTTGTGGTATCCCTGCAATTATGGAGGGGCTTGAGGGTAGAGCTAGTTATGTGTATCAGTTTTCTAGCTCATGGAGAAATATAGAGTATTTTTCTTCTTTTTGGTTTTTCGAGACAGGGTTTCTCTGTGTAGCCCTGGCTGTTCTGGAACTCACTCTGTAAACCAGGCTGGCCTTGAACTCAGAAATCCGCCTGCCTCTGCCTCCCAAGTGCTGGGATTGAAGGCGTGCACCACCACTGCCTGGCTAGAGTATTTTTCATAATACTCATTATTTATTCATTTTATATCAACACCAGCTGATAGTTTTATGATTACTATGGATTATAATGCTCGTGCAATAATTTTATGTGATGTTCTAATCACACGTTTCAATATTAACACAATGAGGAAACTTTGCTCTTGTGTAATGGTTTGAGAATGTTTTATTAAGTGCGTCTTCCAGGGGCACTCTTCCTGTGCCTTTGGTGGTAGACACAGAAGAACTGGAAGGCCCAGGAGGAAATGGGTCATGAGGGCATAGCCTCAGGCATGCTGACTTTGATCCCAGAACCAAGAGACCCTAACTACATCACAGATATTTCCTGACGTAGAGGTAGTTCAGCTCTTCAACGATGGTGAATCGTGATTTGTAGCCAGTGACAGGAGTCTAAACATAGTAGTTCAAACAAGTTAGGGGTTTTAATTTCCTGATAACATAAGCCTATGGCAGGCAGTTGGTGCTGGGCATGGCAGCTCTCTGGTGTCTTGAGGGATCATTCTTCTCTAACGTACTTGATGTCTGGCTTCTCTGGTAAGGATGCTGAGCCTCAGGCATTTCCTTATTCTGCAGGAAGAGGGAGGGGCAAGGGTCTACTATTTGGCATCGGCTCTTGTTTCTTTTCTTTTTTTTTTTTTTTTTCTGAGACAGGGTTTCTCTGTGTAGCCCTGGCTGTCCTGGAACTCACTGTGTAGCCCAGGCTGGCCTCAAACTCAGAAATCCACCTGCCTCTGCCTCCCAAGTGCTGGGATTAAAGGTGTGCGCCACCACCGCCCGGCTCAGCTCTTGTATCTTATTGGCCAGAACTTACCTGCTCTGTCATCCTTGCCTTGTCATCTTGTCATCCTTGACAAAGAAGTCTGGGATATGTGTCTTGTCTGGGCCTGTTGCCATTTCCAGTATCAATCAGTGACTAACAAGTTAATGGCCACACGATGCTAATAAGTACCCCTCATAGTACCTGTTGGAATAAGGTAATTCACAGGCCTGGGGAGAGCAGCTCCGGGAGAGCAGCTCAGACAGAGCACACCTGTTCCATGTTTTGTGCTGTATTCTGCCCATCTTGAATGGCCCATCAGGGACCCCGTGGGCCAGAGCACCATGGCTGTGTCATGTCTGCTCTATGGTGAGTTTGCTTCTGTCAGAGCTTGGTCTGTAGCTGAAGGGGTCGCATTGCTATGTGAGGGGGTTTGTGTGGGCCCTGGCCCAGTCACACCCAGGTGTGTAAGCTCCCTCCCTTACTGCAGGAGAGTGAAGGGAGGGATCAGGACGTTTGGAAGTGATGTCTGTGCCTTTCTCAGGAACCTTAATGACGAGATTAACACAGCAATGGGTAACATTTAGTTGATTTTCACTCACTCTTTTTTTTTTTTAAGATTTATTTATTTTATTTATATGAGTATATTGTAGCTGTCTTCAGACACACTGAAAGAGGGCATCGGATCCCATTACAGATGATTGTAAGCCACCATGTGGTTGTTGGGAATTGAACTCAGGACCTCTGGGAAAGCAGCCAGTGCTCTTAACCGCTGAGCCATCTCTGTAGCTCTTTCACTCAGTCTTTAACTCGTGTTTTTGTATTTTATATACAGTGTTTACTCCATTTTCTTGCTAATGTATTTATTTTTGTCTTTGTGTGTTTGAGTGCTGTATGCGTGCTAATGTGGTGGTCAGAAGATGTCTTGTGGGACATCTTTCTTCCATGTGGGCACTGGGGCTTGAACTCAGGTTGTCAGGTTTGGCAGCAAGCACCTTCAAGTACTGAGCCATCTTGGTGACCCTTGCTCCAGTTTTATTTTCAGGCTCTATATTATTGCTTTTCTATTGCTGTGATAAAACATGGTGACCAAGGCAATGTAAGGAAGAGAGTTTATGTTGGCTTAAGAGTCTGTCTATGGCTGGGAGGCATGTCACAAGCACCAGGCATGGTGACAGGCAAGGAAGCTTCAATTACAGACACGAAGCAGAGAGAGCGAACAGGAAGTGAAGACAGGGTATAAATTCTCAAGGTCCACTCCCAGTGACATATTTCCTTCAGCAAGACCACATTTTCTAAAACCCAAAAGCATCACCTGTGGGGTCCACGTGTTCAAATACATGAACCTTACATTTCTCATCAGAACCACCAGTTCCATGGTCATCACCGTAACAGCTGAATGATTCTATAGCCAGCAGCTGGGTCCCATCTGTCTCGTACTTGTTCTGTGTTCAGACATTGACTCCTGTTTCTGATCCTGAGAAACAGTATAATCTTTGTGGATACAGGTACACGGGCTGTTTGTTGTTGTTTGAGGCAGGGTCTCATTGTGGAGCGCTGTCTGGAACGCTCTATGTATACGAGGCTGCTGTCAAACTCTTAGATCTGTCTGCCTCTGTTCCTGAGTGCTGGCATCAAAGGTGTGTGCCACTATGCCCAGCTCTATGTACCATTTTATTCTATGTATAAAACCAGGCTGTTGAGAAAGCCTTAAGTCCCATTACAGAGCTGTTGGTTACCAGCAAGTCTGAGTTCTACTAGTTAGGACTGTCTTAGAAGGGCTGGCCATTATTGTGGTTCGTGGGCATCACAGTCGGGTAGGACTACTAATTGCTAGCCTCTTTGGCAGCTTGCGTAGCACCTTCTCATACTATGAAAGCTAGTTCTCAGCGAGGAGGCTTTCTCTGAGCATTCTTTATTTAAAGATAATTAGGGTTTAATTTGGGATTCTCAAACAGTAAGAGTGTTGTGATTGCACACTATTTGTTGCGTACCTCACCCTGGGCCGCATATAAAAGGCCCTCTTAGCACTAATATTAATTTCCTAAGTTCATACACAGTTAAAGGTATTTTGGTTTTGCAAAATGCTAGATTGACATTGTGACCAGATACTAAATTATTGGGCTGTCCTTCCTGCCACGGAGACTCTTAAGTGTGGCTCTGTGCACCACAGAGTTAAAGTAACCATACTGAAGCCAGAGGCTTTATTTTCCTGCTTGAAGTGTTAGTGATGTGCTCTGCTCTGCTGCCTTGACAGAATACCACAGACAAAGTGGCTCAAACAAGAGGCATGTAGTTTTCATAGTTTTGGAGGCTGCAGGTTCAAGGCTAGGGAGGTACTGTCTGGGATGGCTCCTGGTAAGAGCCCTCTTCGTGGCCCATCCATGCTGCCTTCTTGCTGTGTTCTTGCTTGGCATCTTCACCATGCTAATGTGTGTAATGCAGAAGGGAGGGAGAGAGGCAGACAGACAGTAGGAGAGAAGAAAGGAGGAGGAGGAGAGAGAGGGAGGGCAAGTTTGTGGCTTTAAGGCTTTAATGCATGGATTTTAGGGGACTCCCAATTTTGTTCAGAATAAAAGATAATGTAGACTTTTTGTCAAAAGACCGAGACCATCTACATTTATTTTTGTAGTTTACATAAATATAAGATGTAGATCTTTATTGGTTTGGAAGAATACAGAGCCTTGTTTTAATTTTTCTGCTGTCTGGTGATTTTTATCCTATTTGATGGTAGTTACTGTTTTTAAAAGGCTCTGACTTATTGAGAATCTTTGTTCCATGTCATGCTAGGAACACAACCACTATCCCTTACTCAAAATGTGTACAACCATCAGCTTTTCGATTTTGGGATGTGTGTACATAATGAGATGACATGGGCTTAGGACTGAGTTCTAAGTGCTAAATGTATTCGTTTCACAAAGATCTGTGCACACAGCCTGAGGATGGTTTTATACTGTGTTTTTAGTATACCTGTGTGTTGACTGACACCTGTCATGTAAGATCACTGTGACATCAGGTTGGTGCCCAGAATTTCAGGTTTGGAGTATCGTAGGCTGCTTCCCGTGTGTGTGTGAGCGTGCGTGTGCGTGTGCGTGTGCGTGTGCGTGTGCGTGTGCGTGTGCGTGTGCGTGTGCGTGTGCATGTGTGTGTCTTTTCCATTTGTGTTTTGATTTCTTTTCTCATTGTTTTAGCATTTTTACATAATATTGACTGTTAGCATTTGCTTTCAGTGCATGTATGAGTGCGGGCTTGGTAAGCCCAGGAGGTCGCTGCCTAGGGAACATGGCGGCCATCCTGGAATGTGATGGGCTGAGCCTGCCACTGCTGCTGTGAGTGCCAGGTGGGAGGAAGCTTCTGCCTGACCTTTGCCTCTTCTTTGGAGGCACCGGGCCTAGCGTCACGCGTCTTCACTGTATTCTGTTGCCTTTGGTGTCCCGCATCAGGGCTCTGTTTCAGTGTGGCTGAGTGTGATGTAGGTGATGGCCGAGCTCTTCCTTTTCTATGACTTGTTGAACTTTGAACTTTGGGTGAGTCATGAGAGCAGAAGCCCCACACTGCCTTCACTCTACCTTGTCAGAGCCTTTAAGACCCCCAGTAAGCTACCTTAACTGAAGCTAAGACACCCTCAGTGAAGCCCGTCTTTGCAGCTAGGGAGTACTACTGGGCCAGTGTACCTGTGGGTCAGCCTTTTGATATTTCTGATATAATTAATGTTTTCTTACAGACAGAACCTCCACTGAACACACCAGAAAACAGAGAGTACCTTGCAGAAATCATGTTTGAATCATTTAATGTGCCAGGACTCTACATTGCAGTACAGGTAATAAAATAAACCCCACATAGTTATTGTGATTCTGACAGTGGAAGAAGCAGCAATCCCAAGGTTGTTTGTGCTCAGCCTGGCTAGACACTCATAACTACCACGGAAATAAAATTGGTCTGGCTCTACAGTTTTCTACGCAGAGTCTCATGTGTTTTTATTTGGGTGACAAGTTAGAGATGTAGAAGTCTTTCTGTCTGTCTGCCTGCCTGCTTGTTTGTCTGTCTTTCTTTCCTTTCTTCTTTTTAAAAAACTTCTCATACTTACTTTGGTTCACTGTAAGTGTAAGAAAAATACAAAACAAAATCAACAACAGTAAAAATGAAATGAACAGACATCATAAAATCCACTGGAAACAAGGTAACCTGGGATGGTTGGCTCGGGCCATGATCCTGCCACCTGAGAGGATGAGGCAGGAGGTCAGCCCTGGATAGATTTATGTTCTGAGGCAAGTCTGAGTTACAGAGCGAGATACTGTCTTAAAAACACAACAAACAAACAAACAAACGCCAGTCAAAACAAAGTAAATGCCTTGGGAGAGCCCTAGGATTAGGCTGCGTTGTTCTGTGCACTCTGGCTTCGGAGAGGCCCTGAGCTCCCAGAAGCTTCCAGAACTAAACTTGAAGCTTTTTCTTGGCTTACCGTTTTATCCTTGCTTTGGTGGTTATATATGAAGAAGTTGGTAGGAATTTTGAGGAGTAATTGAGATGCATCTTTTTCCAAAATTTTCTGCCTAGTATTACTTCCTTTTAAGAGAGAAGAGTCTATGTGGAGATGCATTCTGGGTTGCATGCATTCACGGTTGTCTCCTCTTGTTCAGTCACAGTGCCTGTTAACACAGAAAGGGCTCCAACCAGTCCCACAGAAGAAATCTAAAATTACTATTTTTTTCTTTTTTTTTTTTTTTTTTTTTTTTTTTTTTTTGTTTGTTTGTTTTTTGAGATAAGGTTTCTCTGTGTAACCATGGCTGGCCTTGAACTCACAGAGATCAGCCTGCCTCTGCTGGCATCAAAGGTGTGTGCCACACTGCCTCACTGAAGTCTGATGATTCTGTTCTCTCCCAGGATACATGTAGTATATATAGACTAGTAAGGCACTCAAACACTGAACGTATTATTGTTGTTGTTGTTATTATTATTATTATTATTATTATTATCATTTAGACAAGATCTTACTTTATAGCCTACACTGGCCTCAAACTCAGGGTGATTCTCCTCTGTCAACCTCTTTGAGTGCTGTGATGACAGGTGTGTCCCACCATGTCCCACAAGGACTAATGTTCTTAAGATGATCCATATGCTGTGCTTAGAGTCTCTGTGGCAGGAAGGACAGACCAATAGTTTGGTATCTGGCCACAATGCCAATTCAGCATTTTGCAAAACCAAAATATCTTTAACTATAAAAACTCAGAAAATTAGTATTAGTGCTGAGAAGGCCTTATATATTGCTGCTCAGAATGAAGCGAGGGTTACACTGTACACAATTAAAAGTTTAATTCCTGTGTCCATCTTGGCCTGACTTTGGGCTGGACAGTTCCTTGCTGCAGGTGTCCTGTGCGCTGTAGAGTGTGGGGCAGCAGCCTCTCCCAGCCTCCTCACCTCTGACAGTCGTGACTATGAGCAATGGCAGCAGAAGTGGCCAACTGCTCTGTGAGGACAGAGTTGCCTCTGGCTGAGAACTGCAGTCTTGCACCTGCCAGATGAGACTTTCTGGATGGGAGGCCGGGGTCCTCATCATCTGTTAGAGGAGAACTCCATGTGGGCTGGGGATATAGCTCACTTGTTAGAGTGCTTGCCCAGTACAGAACCCTGGGTTTGATCCCAAGCCCCGTGTAAGCTGGGTATGGTGGTGCACATCTGGATTTTCCAGTACTCTGGAGCTGGAGGCAGGAAGATCAGGAGGTCAAGGCCATTCTTGGCTACACAATGAGACCTTGCCTTCAACCACAGACAAACTCCCAAACAAACAAACAAACAAACACTCCATGTGTCTTACCTTGCAGTGTTTGTGGCCACACTTGGACCATCCTCAGATTAGAAGTTAAATCTTACGATTTAGCAGTGGGATTCCATTTCATTGATTTTGTTTGTAAAACTTTAAAGGTTTTTGTTGAAAACTTGACTCCTTCATTTGAAGTGAAAGCTGGCATGCCAGTTGGCTGAGGGAGAATTGTAATTTGGGAGATGTGGGGTTGGGAAGTTTCTCAGATTTATTAAGTAAGAAAGAGTTCACTGCAGAATCTGAGACCAGCTGAGCATTGGCTTCTGATCTTCCCGTGTGCTCTGCCTCTCTTCAATGTCTCTCTCTAGGCAGTGCTGGCTCTGGCGGCCTCTTGGACATCCCGGCAAGTTGGTGAACGCACACTGACAGGAATAGTCATAGATAGCGGAGACGGTGTCACCCATGTTATCCCAGTGGTAAGTACAGGCTTCTTATTTTACTCTCTGAGGGTTAACCTGACCTGAGGCAAGAGAAGAAATGAAAAAGGCAAAACAAAACTCAACCTCCTCCGAGTAACGTGCCACCTTTATGTGGTGTAGTAGAAACAGCAGTGGAACCTTCCTTTCTTCCGTCTTTTCTTCTTCTGTCCCTCTGTATCTCCCTCCCTCTCTTTCTTTCTTTTTTTCTTTCTTTTTATTTTGAGACAGGGTCTCCTTCGCTGGCTTGAACTGGCAGATCTCTATCTGCTTCTGCCTGTCAAGTGCTGGGATTAGAAGTATGTGCCACCACCTTGGCAGTGAGAGTTTAGAGTCCAGGAAGGTGAGAAAGAGTTTTAAAGGTGACTGTGTTTGTGCCTTTGGTTTTGAAATATGGAACAAATTCTGTAGTCACATGCTCTTTTTGGCCAGGCTTCTGCTGTATTCCCATGAGTGTCACATCGGTGTCCTGGCTCGTTGTGCTGGCTTGAATGAAAATGGCCCATAGGGAGTGGCACTGCTAGGAGGTGTGGCCTTATTGGAGGAAGTGCATCACTGGGGGTGGGCTCTGAGGTCTCAGATGCTCAAGCCAGGTCGATGTGGCTATTTATTCCTGCTGCCTGAGGATCCAGATGTAGCACTCTCAGCTCCTTCTCCAGCACCAAGTGTGCCAGCATGCCACCATGCTTCCCACCATGACGATACTGGACTAAACATTTGAACTATAAGCCAGCCCCAATTAAATTTCTCTTTATAAGAGTTGCCTTGGTCATGGTATCTTCACAGCAATAGAAATCCTAACTAAGACACTAACATTCTGAGCTGCTGCAGTTAGACACCATTCTGGATGTCAAAGTTGAGGGTCAGGGCATGCCCAGTGAAAGGCTCTGATCATCTGGAGCTTTGGGGAACTTGTCCTTGCCTCTGAATGAATCAAAGAGCTACAAGTGAGAGTTCACATTTGGTTGCAGGGTTTTTATGATACCACTTTTGGGTTTTAAGTCATTAGAGGAATCACTTCTAACTCCCACTGCAGAAGAATTTCATGTCTTTCTTTTGGTCCAAGGGATTACATAAAGGAGTTATTTTTTAAAAAAAAAAATCAACTGGTGTCAGTAGAAAGTCAGTCATTCCTGATCATACCCCTTCAGGTTTCCTCAGTAACCATAGTTACGGTGTTAACCACAGTTATTTATGTTAGCCGTAGTTATAAACACACACATAAAATACATGAAGTCCTGTAGCTTGTTTTTGCTACTCTGTGGGCTCGTTTCCTACCCTTCCTCTGGTTTCACCTCTGTTACTAGATAGGAGAGAAAGAAGGATAGAGAGAGGGGTATTGGAAGGAGGGAGGGAGAGAGAGAGGAACACTTTAATCGAATTCTTTTCTTCTTGTTTCTACTTTGAGCAAGACTACTCACAAACCACAATCAACTCCCCCCCCCCCAATGACCACCAACCACCAACTCTGTCTCTTAGGGTTCTAGCATTTATTTATATACAGTCAGAAAAGTACCCAGAATGCCAAATGCCACACAATCATAGAAAATATCTGCAGGTGGCAAAACCATGCCCCTGCTACAGCACCAGGCAAATCATAGTCAGCTGCTGTGGTGAGTTGGAAGCAGCCCCATATCCCACACCTGGGATCTAAATGAAAACATATTCTTATAATATTTTTGTGTTTTTTAAAGAAACCAAAACACCAGAAATATCACCACAGAGCTCTTTTCTTAAATTTGTAGGTTTTTGCTTTTGAAAAATTGTGTGAGTGTGTGAGTGTATGTGTGTGTGTACTGTGTTTGCATGGAACTGCATGCGTGACCATATGTAGTAGTCATACGATCTTGTGGGAGTCATTTCTCTCTATCATGTGAGTTCCAGGATCAAACTCAGGCCAAGCACCTTTATCTGCTAAGCTATATTTTCCAGCCCTTAAATAAGTTTAAGTTTTGAAAAAAATTAAAAGTTATTTAATGATATGTACGTGTCTCTGTATCAGTTTGTGCACGTGAATACAGGCTCCCCCAAGAGGCTAGAGGCACTGGAACCCCTGGAACTGGAGTTATTTTGTCTGCTGTCCAATGTCAGTGCTCCCCACAGAGTTCGGTCTGCTGCAAGAGCAGTACATGACCTTAGCCACTGAACTATTACTCCAGCCTCCCTAAATATAATTTTAAAATGCAAATAAGAGTATTTAAAAAATCCAAAACTGGGTGGGGCGGCACAAGCCTGTAATTCCAACATCTGAAAGGTGAAGGCAGGAGGTTCACAAGAGAAAGGCTATCCTTGGCTCTCTACTGAGATTAGGGCCAGCCTGGTATACATGAGGCCCCGTGTCAACCAGCTCCACAAAATGGAACACCTTCTGTCTTCATGTACATGTTTGTGTATACACATACCAACCAATCAACCAACCAACCAACCAACCAACCAACCAACCAGCCAACCAGCCAACCAGCCAACCAGCCAACCAGTCAACCAGCCAACCTACCAACCAACCAAAACCCAACTTGGCCAAAGCCAAGCAAAACAGGTGAACTTCCTTTCTTGGTGCTTTGTGTGAAAGGCTAAAGCCATGAAAGGCTTGATGGTCAGCAAGGACAACAATCCAAGTCCCTGTCACCTTGTACCCCTGTCCACGTGTCCTCTTCATGGGAGAAGAGGACCCTTCAGAGTGGTCTCAGATGCTGGCTCTTAAGGGAATTGCTGGAGGAGGTGATGCTACTCTGGCCTTGGGCTCTCTCTCTGCTCTTGCTGAGCAGAAGGGCCTCAGCTCCCTGTGCTGGCATCCCAGGTCTGCCTGCGTTGGTTCTCCGTCATCTCTACACTGCGGGCGAGGGTGAGCAGAGGCTCTTCCATCACTTTTTTCACTTTCCCCAGGGTCAAGGGTCACTCAGCAAATATATGGTAGGAAGAGAAGACATTTCCCATAGAGCCCAGATCCAGAGAGAAAGAGTTTTATAATTTTCACTTGTGAATTACTTTAGGTTCTTCTCCCATTTACAAAAATTAATTTGTTACTGAAAATTTGGGTAAAGTAATAAACAATAAGAGAACAAAGTTACTCATAAACCCATCTAGACAATCACATTATAAACTGCATAGCCCCTCAAGCTTTGTTAACACACACACACACACACACACACACACACACACACACCCACCAACCATAGAGCTGTGGTTCAACTTCATGTCCTCCCTTTCCCCTGGGCCCTGTGGCACAGAGACCACGAAGTGCTGGAGTGTGAAACCGGCCACCAAGCATCCCCACATCCAAGTCTTTGCAGACAAGCTGGATGGGTCACCAGGCTCTAGGCAGTCCTGCTAGTTGATAGCAGAGTTATTGTGGACTCCCACAGGCCCCTCACAGACATGCCTTTAGTAGCTCAGGAAGGCATCAGGGAGAATCCAGATCCTAAGTTGCTCTGGTCTTCAGCTGGCACCGGTTGGTTAGCTTCTTTAAATCCCTTTCAGTATGCTGGACAGAACCAGTTCTTGAACACTTAGTATCTGTCATTAAAATACATGTCTGACAGGCAGGGGTTTATTTCATAGACACTATAAATGCCCTCAGGGTATTTGCTCCACACTAGGGATGGAGGTTGGAATCCTCAGACCCGGGGTTTGGATCCAGGCTTTTGGGGGAATCACAGTCCTGTACTTTGCCACAGTTGCTAACTTTGAATTAGGAGGAGCTTTGTCATTGCTTTAACTGCACAGACCAAGCCTGTTCTGTCTAGTTAGAGGAAAGCATTACTGTCGAGTTTACTCTCCTCTCAGGCAGCAGCAGCTTTTTAGAAATGAACAATCCTGTGCCATTCCCCACATGTTCCTAATGGAAACATTTTGGTTGCTTATGGAGATTCAGGCTACTGGAGTCATTTAGAATTTTAAATATTAATGGAACTGCAGATGCAGTCATTTAAAAAGACCTTAGCTACTGAACCTCACAAGTGGGAGCCGTTAAATGCTAGTTCAGTGTTCGGAAGGGCAGGCATCTGGGAAGGTGAGGCTGGGGACCTCCTGTGTGCACAGGCTCTGGACTGTGGTTACTGATATGGCTGTCCTGCCTCTTCTTCCTCTCCAGGCAGAAGGTTATGTAATTGGAAGCTGCATCAAACACATCCCAATTGCAGGTAGAGATATTACGTATTTCATTCAACAGCTGCTAAGGGAGAGGGAGGTGGGAATCCCTCCTGAGCAGTCACTGGAGACCGCAAAAGCCATTAAGGTAAAAACAGAAGGGAACCTGGCTGGTTTGGGGGTGAGAGAGGAATGGTGTTTGGGCCCCTCAATGCCACTGCCCCCTTCTGCTCCCTTCCTGTCCCCCCCCCAACTCCCCTGAGTGTGGGCCTTGACTGTTTTGCCGTTGAGTTCAGTGTGCTGGGGACTTGAGGCTCAACATGCTCTCCTACACAGAGAGCGGCTTGGTAGCTGGTGTTGAGCCACCGGTGTGTGGAGTAGAGCATCATTTAATTGGAGCCTAATTAAACAAAACCTTCAATTAGCTGCATGCTGCTTCTACGTCTCCCTCCATGCTTCTGTTTAGAATCAGGAAGTGAGTCGCAGCAGTAGCTGTCAGGAATTCAGTGTATCTGCCTGCCTTGTGCCCTGAGAACACACCTCAGAGCCCTGCCAGTCCAGACCTCAGAGTCCTTAAACAGAACCCACCTGCATGTCTCCAGACCGTAGTTACGTGCCAGAACAGTGACAGGAAAATGTGAACGTAGTAACAAAAGAACAAAGTGGCTCTTAGGTCATCATTTAGAGCGTCTCCTTGACCTCGTCCATCTTTGTATTGGTGTGGGTAGAGGAATTTTTCTTCTCAGCTAGCAAAACCAACACACACAACACACACACACACACACACACCAAAATGCAAGAGATTCCTGAGTGTTCAAAGCTGATTATTATATAGTGAGAGGAGGAGGGATCTGGAGAAGGGTCTGAGGTGGGGCATGCCATGTGACCTTACACAGCTCTGGTTCTGAGCTGCAGCATAGTGGGGTAACTCTCCTGCTGTTTCCTCTCAGCCAAGCGTCTCTGTAGGTTAGTTGAACACAAGGAAGCATGGGGCAAGATTCTGAATTTTGGTTGATACTAGTTGAGAACGATCCTTTTGGGATGGAGCAGATAGAGGGCTGGCTCCTACAGAAAGAATGTCACCTGTCCCTGCCTCGTGGGCCTGGGCTATCCCAGGACTGGGGAGACTCAAAGTACTCAAGCAAAGGGGAAGAGCTGATCCATGGTGGGAAAAGGTTTACAAAGATGTCCTCAGACTTTTTCATAGACTGAAATATTGCCAAGGTTCCCCTCAGCCTTCGTTTTCCTTTCCTCAGTGGGAGCCATCTCTTGGCAACCCCAGTGCTCCTGCCTGACTCTGCTCTTAGTCTACAGTAGCTGCCAACTTATGTCGTGACTCAGTAGCCTAGTGTCCGACTCTCAGCTAGACTGTCTCTGAGAGGGATCTAAGTACTTCATCCACCGTGTGTCTCAGTGTTAATCAAGTGACTTAGAATACATAACCAGCAGGGTACATTTTCAGATGCATTGTGGTCAGGGGATCAAGTAGACATTTAACAGGAGGACAGATCGCACTCCCTTAGGTTTGCACACGCATGCACATACACACACATATGCACACACATACACACACATATACACACATATACACACGTAAACATACACACACATACACACACATATACACACATACATACACACACATATACACACATACACACACACATACATACACACACATATATACACACATATACACACATACACATACATATACACACATACATACACACATTCTCATTCTCTCTCTCTCTCTCTCTCTCTCTCTCTCTCTCTCTCTCTCTCTCTAGGATGCAGTTGGCTTCTGCATTCTAGAATTGGCCAAGCTTAGTTTGCTGGTCTCAGGGACAGCAGTGAGGCTGGCACCTGACAGGGAGCCTGAGGCAGCAAGCAAAGCCCAGGTGGAGGCAAGGAGCTGACGCTTTATAGATAGGAATTACCTCAGACAATATGGCCACAAAATTAAGGAGAACGTGGTAGTGATACATGACCGTTGCAGAGAAAGCGGGCTTACCTGTTCACATGTAGCCATGTTTAAGCTGAAAGACAGTGGGGCACATGCTTGATGGTCTAGCCATGTGAGAGTTACAGTGTAAGCAGAGACGAATTCAGAGGTGTCTGTAAGGTGTGGGTTCCTGTGTATTTGTCAGAGGGCAGAGACACTGGTACTTATCAGTGCTTGGCCATGTCTTTTTGTGTACACGCAGGAGAAGTACTGTTACATTTGCCCTGATATTGTCAAAGAGTTTGCTAAGTATGACATGGATCCCCGGAAGTGGATCAGACAGTACACGGGGATCAATGCAATCAACCAGAAGAAGTTCATTATAGATGTTGGTTATGAGAGGTTCCTGGGTCCAGAAATATTCTTTCACCCTGAGGTAAGACGGCTGAGTGAACCAAGAGTAGTGTATGTGGAGTGATGCTGCCCCCTAGTGTTCGCAAGGAGCAGTTCTCAGTAAAGGGGCCCAGTGAGCAAGTTGGTTGTGTCACATGGTGGTTCCTGCCGCAGTGTGGCTGCCTGGCATGCCTTGCCATAGACTTATCTGCTTTAACAGTTAAGGTTGGGGTTATCCTGGAGATGAGGAAGATCTCTGAAGAGCAATAGAAGAAAATGGATTTGAAACTGATCTCAAGGGGCCTGTGGTAACACACAGTCAACTAATCTCAAGGACTGTGTGCATTGGCCCCTGCATGGAAGTGGGATTAAGACAGTGTTTTGTGACTGTCCATGTAAAATCCATGAATGCCCAGCTGGTGAACGGGCTCACAACTCTCTGCAGCTCCAGCTCCATGGGGTATGCTGTCCCCTTCTGGTCTCTGTGGGTACTGCACCCAGATGTTCAAACTCACTCTCAGACACATAACTAAAAGTAAAAATGTAGTCTTAAAATTTTGTTTGAAAATAGTTTGTGTTATTTGAGAAGATGTATAATGTTTCTTTCATATTTGTATAAAATTTAGTTTGCCAACCCAGACTTCATGGAGTCCATCTCAGATGTTGTTGACGAGGTCATACAGAACTGTCCCATAGATGTGCGCCGGCCGCTGTATAAGGTATAAGCTTCTTGGGTAAGGTGCTTTGACTTCCTTCCCACCTTAAAGGCCTGTAGCTGTTAGCGTGTCTTCATCGCTGTTCTGCTCCTGGGACATGTTCTAGTAGTGTGTAACTGAGAGCTTTGACTCAGAGAGGGGAGGAGTGGGGTGCTGGGAATATGACACAGGCAACAGAGAGACTTGTAAAATTCTTCCTCCCTCCCCTCCCTCCTCTGCGTGAGCACAGGCTGACTGTCCTGCCTCCCCCTCCAAGGCACTGGGGTTTCCAACCCCATGTCTCCATGCCTGGTGTGAGCTGTCTTTTTGTTTTGACTGTCAAACTGGATTGAGTTAGACAGTCTGAGCCATACACACTTACTGGGAGAGGAAGGTTTGCCCTGTTCAGACTCTGGGCTCTGTTCTCATTCTTCGGTGGGTATTTAGGCTCGGTGCTGAGGTTGCCGTGGCAGTAAGTACGAGTATGCACGTGGAGTACTTTTTCAAAATTCTTTGATTCTCTGGAATTGTAAAACTGAAACGAGAGAAATCTAGTCATTGTTACATGAAACGAAATATAGCTGACAGCTGGTTAGCAAGAGCAGAAATCATTCCTTCATCCCCAGCTACCATGTGCATGTGTGCACCAGGCCTTCATCCCCAGCTACCA
>JANHMN010000016.1:54896825-54909590 GCA_030674055.1 Rhabdomys pumilio
TGTGCATCAAGTCTTCATCCTCAGCTACCATGTGCATGTGTGCACCACGCCTTCATCCCCAGCTACCATGTGCATGTGTGCATCAGGCCTTCATCCCCAGCTACCATGTGCATGTGTGCATCAGGCCTTTGACGCAGCTTCATCATCTCACATTACACTCTGCACACTTAGGCATCTGCATATTAAACAGAGAAAGGTGCCTAATCACAATGTATTAACTACTGCTCCAGTCCACACTAGATTCCACATATCTTTTGAAAGAACGGGGCCCTGGCTAGGGAGGAGGTGGGCACCAGCATATTAAAAGCATTTCTAGGGTTTGGCTAAGTTGACAGCTGCTATCAGCAGCTAGTCCATTCTTGGATTATCTGGTGTTTAGTAATTTGTCTGTTCTGCATGAAGGTGGAGCGGTTACAATTGCTTCATCATGTAACTGGGTGTCTTTTCCTCTAGTGTGTGAGGTGTCTGGAGTGCTTGCTGGTACTAGATGCATTCTTAAATTTAAGGAGATTTAATATGTATGTGGTAGTGTGCTTGTCGTTAGGAATTGATCAAAAAAAGCTGAAAATACTGAAATAACTAATGGGAACCACTACAAACTAATGGCATTAAAGAGAGCCAGGCAATTATGGAAATTGAAGGATGAGCAGCTTGCTTTTAATTAGAGGGATCAAGGCAGGCTTTGCGAAGGTACCTTCTGAGCCAGTCAGACCTGGCCTGTGGAGCTGGTGTGGGAGAGGCCAGCCTGGTACAGAATCTGAGCACAGAGGTGGGGATCTAGGGATACATAAGGAATTCGCCCTTCCTGAAGTCTGGGCTCAGCAGGGCTGGGAGAAGGTGGCATTCCGAGATGTCTGTCACCCTGCTTTGACACTAGGTTGGAAGGTGGGAAAAGACCCTGCTTGTTCTATTGTCAAGAGGATGTGACTGCATCTTGATGTGCTCGATCGCAGTTGGCGTTTTCTGTAACTAGTGGCTTGAATCAGGTCTAGTGTAGTAATTATCTTATCACCTTTTAAATCAGAACAGCATGGTACAGGGTGAGCAGGCTGTGTATCTTATCTGTTGATGTCAAACAGTTCTGATAGCTTCAATAGATGAAACAGAAAATTAGGAAAACATATCTACCAGTGGTGTTTTATCCTTCTTCTCTCCTTTCTCCCCGTCAGTACTGGGGATAGATGCAAGTCATTGCAGACAAGCCCTCCGCCAATGAGCTGCATCTCAACCCAGCGTCCTTACAGTCCTTTTCCAGGGAAACCCAGGCGGAAGTCCAAGGTGTGAGCGGAGGGAAGGCAGCGGCTTGGATTTGGGCAGGGTCACTGGCTTTACAGTTACAGAACTTTTAAACCTATTTCTACGGTATTTCTACCTACAGCATTTGACTGTGCTTCCTGCTGATGGACTCCAAAACAGTAAGGCTTCTTTTTGTGTTGGCAGGAAAGGAAGCCTGGTGCAAACAACCGGTCATGGCTGAGTTCAGGGATTTTTATTGTAGGGATAGAGTGATAAGTGATAATCGTAATGTCCCCCCCAGGGACATCTGTTGGCCGCTTGCCAGGCTCGGCACAGGTGATCAGGACGGAGGCATTCAACAGCATGTAGTGAGATGAGCATGGGGACTTACGGGAGCCTGAGTTGAACATGGTACACCAGGGGCTCCCTGGGGCTAGGTCTCCCCATGTGGGGTTGTACCATAGTGGGTGTGTCTGCAGCTGTGGCATCCAGGGCAGTGCCACTTGTCACATGTGGCTGCTGCATTCTTCAAACGTATAATTGCAACAAGAAGACATAAAATTTTGTTTAATTTTAATTGATACAGATATAAGTAGCAATATTGGACTAAGGGCTACACTGTGGGACAGCTCAGACCTCCAGAGTGGTGTGACCTGCTCAGAACAGGGAACCCAACAAGAATGGGAACTAAAATATAATCTCTGGGAGGTGGTGGTCCATACTTGGTAGGGAGAGGCAGGCAGATCTGTGAGTTCCAGGCCAGCCTGGTCTACAGAATAAGTGCTAAGACAGCCAGGCCTACACAGAGAACTTGTCTTGAAAAAAAACAAAACCCAAACTAAAACAAAGAGAGGGGGCTTAGTAGTTAAGAGCATGTACTGCTCTTGCACATGACCCAGCACCCACACTGGGTGGCTCATAACAGCTTGCAGCCCAGCTCCAGGGGCTATAATACCCTCTTTTGGCCTCTGCAGGCACCTGTACATATGTGTAAACATGCACATACAGAGATGTACACATACATACACATAGCTGTAAAAAAATCTTTAAAAAGGAGAGTCTGTTTGTAGGGCCAGGAACAGTATGTGTTGTGGTAGAAACGAACTTGCCATCCCTGGGCCTGATATTTATTTACACACAGTAGTGACTGAGGAACCTGAGGTTTGCCCAAGGCCAGGTCACGTGGGGTCTGGAGGGGAGGGGTGTGCCACTGAGCTGGCTGTGACTCTCAGGGAAGACCTGGCCTTGCAGAGTGAGAGATTGAGTTTGTCCCCAGGGCCCCTGAGGACTTTGGAAAGGAGGTGCAGTGACCCAAGCGGAGAAGCACTGACTGTGTTATCACCTCAGCAGCATGTCCCCTACTGTCAGCAGCATGTTCCCTACTGTCAGCAACACTTGGGTTCCTGTGTGCTTCAGTCACCAGGTGTGATACAGTAGCCATCCAACACACACAGTCATCCTCGAAGCCAAGAGTCTCAGAACACTGGAAGACAGCTGTCCCTGGGCCTGCCAGGTCACACTGTCCCCACAGAGCCAGCTTTGAGAGGGGAGCTGTACAGAGGCCAAAGTAATGCAAATAAAGAGAAAAAGAAGCCATGAGAGCGATTCCCGCAGGTTCCTGCAGGTTCCCGCAGCCTCTAGAGCCAGCCCTGAACATTTGCCTGGCTTTCAACAGGGACGTGGTTGGGTGTTGCACGGTTGCGTGTTACTCGGGGGTTTTCTCAGATACTGTATACATTTAGTTGTCAGCTGAGCCTGTAGCTACTGTGACATCTAAATGCAAGAGAGGAGAGGCAGCTGGTCTCTACAGTGCTGCTTTTTTTTTTTTTTTGACCCACAGGGGATGGAACTGAGGGAACCCCGTATGGTTTGCAAGTGTCCTCCTTTTCTTCTGTACTGGGAGGGATTGGACCTAGGGCCGGGTATATGCTTGGCAAGTGCTGTGGTACCCCTGAGCTGCATTCCCAGTCCCTTGAAACTGTTTTTGAGACAAGACAAACGGCTAAATGTGGCCTCTGACTTGCTCTTTGGCCCAGGCAGTCCTTGAGCTTTCAGTCCTTTTTCCTCAGACTCCAGAGTAGCTGGGATTACAGTCCAGCAAGACCAGGTCCTGCCTGAGTGTTTTTTTCAACACTGTACCTGCAGTTACACATGATGGCTCATAGATGGCACTATGTGTCTGTCAAACCGAATTCAAACTCAAGCGTGAGATGCTTGCTGTAACAGGAGCAGGAACTGTGGTTGTTTTGGTGTTGTGTTACTCTTTTGAGCAGGTATTGGAAATGGGACTCAGTGCTTGCACTTGGCCAGCCCCCTACCACCGAGCCATACCCCGAGCCCATATTATATATTAACAATGAGCGTGCTGGGGGTAAGAATTTCTATTTTAAACCTTTCTGACTTAAACTTCAGGAGGCTGACAGGTTGTGTGTATGTGTCTAATGTTGTGTCGTGGCATCCTCTACCTGCAGACTGGAGGCACACTTTGTGAAGGTAACTTAAAACGGAGACTTTTGGTAGGGAGGTAATTTCAGAAGGGCTCTTGAAAAAAAAAATCTAGACAAGACAGTGGGTTTCATGAACACTTGATACCCTCACACTGAGCAAAGGGACACAGTAGATATATCCAGAGTCACTTAGGGAGGGGAGAAACAGAGGGAGGGTGTGGCCAAAGCATTAGGATGTAAAAATGTATGCTATCGTAAGAAGTTTAGACTCTGTAGGTAGGCAAAGGTCATTATATCTAATTTGGTAAACTTCAGGTGCACCAGAAACTCACGTAAGAAAGCAGAAGTCACTTGTATCGCAGATTATCAGTTATTGCTGAACTTTTCTTACCGCCCTGAGAAGAAGGTGGATGGATGTGTCCTGTCATATTTATATCTGTGTCCAATGTGTTTACTCAGCACAGTGTTGTAAAAAATTCCTTAGCAGAGCAAACTCTCCAAAAACATCATTGTTCATGAAGTCTGTTTTAATGCAGGCTGTTTCCTATGTTTGAGTATTTGCTTTTTCTGACCCTGCTGAACTGAAGTATCTCTGGACTTACATCACATGTTTTCTTTACCTCGTTATGTTTTAGGGCATATGCTAACCTGGGGCTGGCTCTAGGGGCTGGCTCTATTTCAGATACTTTGGAATTGGGTGGTTCCATTTTGAGAACCTGCCGACTGGAGAAGATCTGATCCCATGCTAAGATGCCTTCTGACTTCACTGGGTCTATGACTACATTTAGATTTATCAATGACAATGTTAAGTGGGTTTGTGCAGTTCCTGGGTATCAGGAAAATGTCTTCAGGGGATTGCTAGACCCAGAATTGGAGGAGCGCATGAAATGTGCTGATTGTTAGCGAAGAATGTTTGTTTTGTTTTCTGTTGGGCTCCCCACAGAGAAGCTCACACTGAGCTCCTGTTGAGGGCTTCTTGAGAAGCACCATCTCTGTCTTCAAGGTCAGGAGTGGCTGCTCCAGAGCAGCCTGTGTACTGGCCAAGCCACACACAGGCACCACAATGCCTGATTCCCGAGTTTCTTAGCCTTGCTTGCTTGGGGCCAGGCTCACATAGGGATGCTGTAATGTCAGGTTTGTTGGCTGACACAACTACATAGTGCTTGTAGAGGCATACAGCAGCCTTTGATTCTTAGGGTATATGTGTCAGGCTGGGTGGTTTAGTTTCTTTTTCTTTTTCTTTTTTCTTCCTTTTTCTTTTTTTTCTTTCTTTCTTTCTTTCTTTCTTTCTTTCTTTCTTTCTTTCTTTTTTTTTTTTTTTTTTGGTTTTTCAAGACAGGGTTTCTCTGTATAGCCCTGGCTGTCCTGGCACTCACTCTGTAGACCAGGCTGGCCTTGAACTCAGAAATCCGCCTGCCTCTGCCTCCCAAGTGCTGGGACTAAAGGTGTGCGCCACCACCACCTGGCGGTGGTTTAGTTTCTAAGTAAGCATTTGTGTTGCTGTTCTCCCAAGCTCTGAGTTACTCAGGTCTTCGGCTCTGTAGCTGTGTGCCTTTGGGCAGCTGTTTAACTTCCATCTGCTGGCCCTTTAAAAGACAAGAGGGTAAGCAGGCTGTGAAATGACACCAGGCTCATGTGAGACAAACAGTGTGTAGCACATGGGCTGACATGTGTTTTTCTCACCTCTCTGATTAATGCCTGAAAAGGGCATTTGATGGACAAGGGTTTATCCTGGCTTACAGTTTAAGGTGACACAGTCCATCGTGTCAGGGAAGGGATCCTGGCAGGTGGCTTTGTGACAGTGGGAATGTTTAGCAGTGGGAGTGTCTGATGGCAAGAAGGGGGGTGAGCCTGGCAGTGGGAATGGTGGTGTGCGTGCGGTAGTGAGCCTGTGTGGTGGCAGCTGATTTCTCGAAGATCAGCAACCAGATAGCAAAGAAAGAAAAAGAAGCAGGTCAAGGCCGTCTCCCCTGAGGTCAGCTTCTAACAACTGGACCTAATTTCCCAAAGTTGCATCACCTTCCAAAAATAGCTCTAGCAGCTGCAGCCAAGTATCCAAGCCTGTGGGAGACATTCCTCATGCAAACCGTAACACTGAGGTGTTGTTACTGTTGACACTGCTGATCAGCGGGGAAGAGCCTGGCTAATTACAATGGACGGTGGAGGGCTGTAGGTCATAGAACAGGCTGAGCAGGTGGGACAGCTGGGAACCGGAATCCGTATTAGTTTAGACTTAGTTCAGAGACAATACTGCAGTTCTGTAATCTGGTGGGATACTTGTATTGTAAGGGTCCATGATTCAACGAAGAATGACACCCCAGACTCAAATACTACGTAAACACAAAGCATGTTCTGTTCTGCAGAAGTGCAGCTCGCTGGGGTCTCCCGTTACCAAGATAGAGAGGCAACCAAGTGAGCTCGCAGGCTCGATTTCAAGCACAGAATTCCGGGGTAAATGAGCTTTGTCTTACTCTGTCTCTAGGCATTCCAGAACCATTATGGGGCTTGAAGACTGGAGCCTGGGTATTTTTTTTTTCTATTAATAATTGACCTGGTTGGACTTGCCCAATTCTTAGGCCTAGTCCTCTTAACTACCCATTTGAAGTCTGTCATGGAATCAGCCTAGCCTTTTCATTATAAAATTGAATTAGCTGAATTAATCCCACGGAGGGGGAGGGGAAATTCTGTACTGTGACTGTAATGAATCTGATTTGTTTTGACTTCCAGCAGTTGAGGGCAGCCAGGGGAGTAATGTGACAACCAGATAGAACTGTGTCAGCTAGGGGAGCACTGTGACAGCTAGGGGAGCACTATGTCAGCCAGGAGATCACTGTGATAGACAGGGGAGCACTGTGTCAGCCAGGGGAGCACTGTTAGAACCAGGGGAGTACTGTGACAACCAGATAGTACTGTGTCAGCCAGGGGAACACTGTGTCAGCTAGGGGAGCACTGTGTTAGCCAGGGGATCACTGTGATAGACAGGGGAGCACTGTGTCAGCCAGGGGAGCACTGTGACAACCAAGGGAATACTGTGACAACCAGATAGTACTGTGTCAGCCAGGGGAACACTATGTCAGCCAGGGGAACACTGTGTCAGCCAGGGGAGCACTGTGTTAGCCAGGGGAACACTGTGTCAGCCAGGGGAACACTGTGTCAGTCAGGGGAGCATTGTGTCAGCCAGGGGCACAGACTCTTCCTTAGCAAGTGCTATCACTGGGAAAAGACACTAAACTCCATGTACCACCAAACACCTGAAGTGGCATTGGGCAGACCATGGGCCAAAAGGGGAACTCTCTGTGACTTGAAGAAAGGCTTCATACCTCTAAATGTAAAGATTCTTAAAGGGGCCTATGACTTTGAAAGAGTTTTAAAGATGTAAAAATCACATTTTAAGATACGAGCTTTCTGTCATTCTAGAGAAAGACATTTTAGAAACAATATTTGGGACGTACTAACAAGTTCATCTCAGGTTTTCAAGAAAATAAACTGTGCTTGCTTTAAACATGTAAAAGAATGAAAGGCTGGGCTGGGGAGATGCTGTGGTGGTGGAGGACTTGCCATGTCCATGTACATAATGCAGGTTTGGGTGGTAGTCTGCATCTAATCCTAGTCTCCTAAAATGAGGTGGGAGGCAGAGACAGGAGAGTCCCTGGAAAGTCATGGGGCAGCCATCCTGGGGATACAGTGAGCAAGAGACAGAGTGAAAGGTCAGGAGAACCCCTGAGGTTGCCCTCTAACCCAAACACACCCACATGCTCATTTACAAATGTACCCCACCCCACCCCAACCCCCATGCATGAAAGAGAAACAAAGTTTTCACCTGGAAGCGCATGTGACCAAGTCACAGTGCCTAGGAGACAGGTATGGGACCTGTGAAGCCCAGGCTGGTAGGACAGGCAGGGCCCCTCCTCTGCACAATGTCACAGTGTCCCTCATGTATCCCTGAGAATTCTGTGAGACAGAGTGTGTAAGGTTCCTCCCTGCTAACAGCCCCTGAACAAGAGCCCAGTGTCACAGTGCCTTGAGGACCTCTCTCTCTCCCTACTGAGGAGCTGTGGAAGGTTTGCCTCAGTGTTTCACGTGTGGCTCACAAGCTCCCTTCAGGCCCCTCTCAGAGACATCTGACTGGAGATTACAGTGGCTGCCAGCTGTGATTTCTCGTGGCCCGTGGCTTAGCCCTACCATGGCCTGCCAGTGTTGTCCCTGCAGGTCCTCAGCCTAGCTCTTGAAGCAGTGAGGGCTTCTTGTGGGGTTTCCTAAGGCTGTGGGTAGGCTATTAGAGGTGAAATTTCTACATAAACTCATGTTGGAACTGGAAATTGTCCCAAGGCAGAAGACTAGATCTGAGGTGGCTTTACATGGCTCTGCTCTTCTGCCTCTGTCTCTACTGCCTGCTCTGCAGATCTCACCTCTGCAGCTGTGGCCCTCAGCTTGGCCACCTCTCACTGGCAGCAAGTAACAGTGAACAGAACAAACCCAGCGTAACCTGGGCTCTCTGGCCTGGGTCTGTATGATGTCCCTTTCCCGTAAACTTGTGAGGGATTGGCTGGCTGAGGGAGAGCCTGGCTGCAGCCTCTGCAGCTACGCAAGGTATCCAGAATGGCAAGTGTGGGGACTTGTGGCTCCTTGAAGGATGGTTTTTATTTTCTTTATAGTTTTCTCAAATGATATTTTCTGTCAGAAAGTTAAATGAGGGCAATTTCACTTTCATTGTGCTAAATAATATTCTGTAGCCTGAGAGAATAGACCTGTTATCTTTCATTGCAACAGCCAGCCAGTTTAATGATTCTCACCCTGCCTCACCCACCAGATGGCTGGTGCAGTCACACGATAGAGGCTGGAGCAATCACGGGGCTGTGGGCAGAGGGAGGACTCATTTGAAAATGTTCCCCAGGTGACTTGAGTGTGCTTCCTTTCCAATGTGCTGCTCTGGAGGGGTTGCAGTCTGAGCGGAAGGCCCTGTTGGCTACTCTGTGGAGCCTGCGTGTCAGTTAATGTGGCTTTTCTAGCTTCTTGGTTCTTCTCAGGCGTCTGCCCTGGGGCAGGGGGAGTTCTGGCACGGGTTGCTGTGTGTTTTCAGTTTCTTATAGTGGAAGAAGTACCAGGGAAATGACTGATGACACCACTGTTACAAGAAAAAAATACAACCTATGCCGTTTGGCTAGTGAAAGGTCTCAGGTGAGGGATTCAAGGGGGACAGTTATGAATGCCATGGGTAATAGCCAGACATGTTGGAGACTGGGGAATCCAGGCCCTAGTGACATAGACAGACAGCATGGTAGAGCTCTGAGGAGAATCAGCCCACGAGGCAGGAGTACAGGCCCCTTTTTATAGGTCTCTGAGGAAGTCTGAAAGTTTCTCAGGAAGATTCTACAGCTCTCTCTGATTCTCCCTGTAGATGAAAAAGGGCAGCTTTCACCTTTAAAGGAAATCAGAGCTTATTCTGGATCCCACTTTAAGCGACCAAGGCCCAGAAATGGAGACTGAGGTTACCCCAGATTCCATATTCCATTGTGAGAGCAATTTCAGAGTTTTACAGAAGAAAGTTATAGATCAAAACAATTTTAAGATACATAAGAGAGGCAGATACAGTGAGATGGGGGGGCTTTCTATAGGCCTCAAATGCTATTTGTGAACTGTCTTAGCGTTTGTTTTGGTGGAAACTAGGGATCTTCTAAGTTAATAGCTTATTAAGGCTTTTATACATTAGTCCCAGGATGTTTGTTCTGACACAGAGGTGGACGAGGAGTGGCTATTCAGGGGCTAAAGCTAGCTTGAGATAGGCAACTTGCCTCTGGAGCTGCAACATCCCAACCTCTCCATATCTCTGCAGTTGTAACCAGTCTTTGCAGACACAGCAAACCTGTGCTTTCTGGCTAGTGAAAGGTCTCAGGTGAGGGACTCAAGGGGACACTGTGCAGACTTCAGGGAATGGGAGAGGGATGTGGAAGGGCTGCTGCAGGCAGTCCAGCAGAAGTCTGCCTTCTTGTGCTCATGCTGTGGTTAGTGTCTGCGTCTGTATCAGTGTGTTACTTATATAAGCAGTCTTTCTGTGGGGCAGCGACTGGACCATCACAGGCAGCTCAGTCTCACCCAAGGCCTCTCACTGTTCACTTTGGTCTTTCAGAATGTCGTCCTTTCTGGAGGCTCTACAATGTTCAGAGATTTTGGACGTCGTCTGCAGAGAGATTTGAAAAGAGTGGTGGACGCCAGGTTAAGGCTGAGCGAAGAGCTCAGTGGGGGCAGGATAAAGGTAGGAGGCTGTGTGCTCTCCTTCAGCATGGCAGTGTGGGGGAGAACCAAGCTTGAGGTGGGGACAGCTGAGGTTTGACACCTGAGTTCATGGGAGGACGTCCTTAAGACCATTCAGACTCCCTTTTGCAAGATCAGGCATCAGTGTGTGTGACCCGAGTGCTGCAGAGGAAAGATAGACTTATGGTGAGGAGATGCTCTCAGTAAGTGGAGATACCTGCTGTGTGCAGGGGGCCAGGCTGTGCTCAGCCAAGCACAGTTCTGAGCTTCCTGGTGTTGCCTGGGCTTCTCCCTGAGGTGGACTTTGGTAGGGAAGAGGGAGCAGAGAGACCCCTCACTGAAGTGAGGGGCCTGTTACTATGTTTGTTTTGTTTTAGTGTTTGGGGGTTCACTTTGTCATTGACCTTACTCAGACATGTGATGTGTCTGAGTAAAGCTATCAGTTAGGTTAATTGTGTGTTTTAGTACTAGAAGAGGGGGTCTCAGCTATACTGAGCACTTCCTTTCCTAATCTCCTGGGCTGCCACTGCAGTGCGGCTGAGGCCATCCCTGGAGGAGGTTACTGTCAGGCACGGACACGCTGGTCGAAGGATGTTCTGTGCAGACTAAACGCAGTTGCTTTCTCTTGCAGCCTAAGCCTGTGGAGGTGCAGGTGATCACGCACCACATGCAGCGCTATGCCGTGTGGTTTGGAGGCTCGATGCTTGCCTCGACTGTAAGTCCCTCTCTAGGCTGTCCTGCTGTTGTTTGTGCTTCCCCATTGAGTTTGGATAAATACTGCCTGTGAACATGAAACAGCACGCATTCTGTTTGCATGGATTTGAATAGGCAAAATAAATCCTGCTTGATGTAAGAATATTTTAGTTATCATTTAAGTTATATGCCTCATTTACAAACACCCTGCTCATTGTCCTTTCCCAGTGGTTGTTTTATTTTTTTATTAATATTTTCCCCCTCGAGTTTGTTAGCAGTTATTTTCAGTTCAGGTTGACACATATTTGATCCTACTTAGGGAAACTGAGTAAATTTGTTGTTGCTTTCCAGTGTTGGCAGTGGCTGAGTGAGTTTGAAAAAGTGAAATAAACTTCTGCCTGGTTTGTCACCAGGTCAAGTGTAGTATAGTGACTGGCAGGGGGGGACCTATGGATAAGGATAGCCCCTCCCCTTTTCCTCAATGGTTTTATCTTCCCACCTGCTCATCTTCTTCCTCCCACTGCTCCTCCTGCAGCCGGAGTTCTTTCAGGTCTGTCACACCAAGAAGGACTATGAGGAGTACGGCCCCAGCATCTGCCGCCACAACCCCGTCTTTGGAGTCATGTCCTAGTGTCTGTGTCGGAGCCATTGTCTGACAGTGTCCTGTTGGGGGAATAAGTGTCCTTCAGAACTCAGAGCAGCTGCGGCTCCTGTACATAGCATTGTGCAACCGGTGTGTGAGCAGCGTGCTTTCATCGCCAGTGCGTGGGGCCGGGCGCAGTTTTCCCAGTAAAGCCATTTATCCGGTGCGACTGTTCGTTGTCTTCCTCCAGTCTCACTCCTTCCCTTCCCTCCCTCTCTCTCCTTTCCACCTGAGCTTCTAGTCAAGTGTAGCTCTGACGGAGTTCATTGCAACCTAGAAACTACTGGAGGAGCACGTGTTGCGAGTGGTGTAGGGTGGAGGAACCCTGGCCTTCCCAGCTTATTTTTGTAAATAAAATGTTATAAACTTGAAATACAAATTGATGTTTATATTTCCTATCATTTTGTATTTTACGGTTTTTGGTATAACTGGCTAACACTAAGCATGAGTAGTCACAGAGTTCATGGATGTCAGAGTTCTGTAATAAAGTGCTTGGCTGCGAGGCATGTTCTGATGTATGTACTGGCAAACAAAACGGCAGGCTTGATGCCACATGACTGCTGGGGAGTGACCACATGTTGGGTGTGCCGTCTGAGCACTCACCAGTGTTGTGTGAGAGCTGCTACAGGTGTGAATGAGCTTCCCAGAGCTGCCTTACAGAAGACGATGGTTTAATGTTGAGTGTGGGATGAAATACTGTCGCACTGTTGTAATAAAAGCTGCTAGACCCTTCATAACTGTCTCCTGTGGTCTCTTTCGGCTCCCTATCCATTCAGAGAATCTGTAGAGGTCTGCAGATGATTGATGATTGATACAGTGTGTGTGTGTGTGTGTGTGTGTGTGTGTGCGTGTGTGTGATGTCTTAAAAGTGATGTCACCCCAAACTGGGTGGATAACCTGCCTGTTGTGTTTTGGAAGGCGGTGGGGACATCCTTGGGGTGCCCTTCTTAGGAAAGCTTTCAGTGTTCTGTGTCTGCTGAGTGACTCCCTCACTCAAGCGTAGGTTAACTCTCTGAAAACTCCCGTTTATTTTGGAAACAAGTTTGAGCTTTGAGGCCTCCGTTTTCTCTGCATTGATTCTTCACTTCAGTTATTCATGGCCGTCCTGAATCTGAGAATAGTCAATGGGAGATTCCAATAAGCAGAAACACTGCATCCAGGGAACTGTAAATAATTAAAAAAAAAATTATTAGTGTGTGCGCCCGCATGTGTGGTTTGTATATGTGTGGTGTGTGTATGTGTAGTATATATATGTGTATGTGTGTGCATGTGTGTGTGTGTGTAGTGTGTATGTGTATGTATAGTGTATATGCGCGTGTGTGTGCGTGTGTGTGTGTATAGTGTATATGTGTGTGTGTGTGGTATGTATATGTGTGTGTGCATGTGTGTGTATAGTGTGTATGTGTGTGTATAGTGTATATGCGCGTGTGCATGTGGTATGTATATGTGTGTGTGTGCATGTGTTTGTGCATGTGTGTGTATAGTGTGTATGTG
>JANHMN010000016.1:54909600-54938668 GCA_030674055.1 Rhabdomys pumilio
GTGTGCATGTGTTTGTGCATGTGTGTGTATAGTGTGTATGTGTGTGTATAGTATATATGTGTGTGTGTGGTATGTATATGTGTGTGTGTGCATGTGTGTGTGTATGTGTGTGTATAGTGTGTATGTGTGTGTATAGTGTATATGTGTGTGTGTATGTGTGGTATGTATATGTGTGAGCACAAGTCCCACAGTTCCCATGTGAAGGGCAGAGGACAAGTTCATGGAGTCGGTTCCTTCTCTCCTTTACCTTCATGGGGTCCAGGGATTGAATCATGTCTCCAGGCTCGCATGTGCCTTTATCAGTTAAGCCGCCTTACTGGCCCCTCATGTAACTCTTTTGTCGTAGCATAATTATTCTTACTCTAAAATGAACTTTATTATTCTTAAATACTTAGTGAATATTTATTATATGAATATACACTTCACTCACTTTGCTTGGCAATGTACTTTTGAATCTGTAGACACACACACACACACACAGAGAGAGAGAGGGAGAGAGAGAGAGAAAGAGAGAGAAGAGAGAAGAGAGAAGGAGGGTCTCTACAAGTCTGCCTGGTCTGACAGTGGATCTTAGGTCAGCCATGGATACACTCGTGGAAGGAGAGAACCGAGACCCCAAGGTCTTCGCCTCTTGAGATTCACACCCCTCCCCCTTACTGGTGCCCTGAGGACCAAGCCTCCTACACACGAAACTAGGGAACAAAGCACCTCCGTGTCATGGCTGTGGGTGTTAGGATAGGACAGAGTGTGGGGGCTGCACGACCTGTTGATTCAAACATACCCTGAGGGGCATGGACCTTATCCACCATCATGGGAGAAGCCTACAGTATCCTGTGCTGTTTCCTGTGTTGCAGGGATGCTCAGCCACAATCTCCCACTCAAGGATTTGGGGTCTTTAGTTGTCTTTCATCCAGACAACTTTCTCTGCCTTTCCTTAGGTTTCTCTTTGACAACTTTGGCTTCTGTCACCTTCCAGCTGCTTTACTACAGCAAATCCTGACGGGTCTGTCTGCCTCAGCCACACCCTCTGCATCTTGTGCACTGACCAAGACTTCTTTCTCACATCACCTTCGTCCTAATTGTTATATTGCCCCCCCCCCCACCCCATTTGACACAGCTGGAGTCATCTGGGAAGAAGGACACTCAGTTGATTGTCTCCATGAGGTTGGCCTGAGGACAAGACTATGTGCTATTTTCTTGATTGCCAGCATAAGACAACTGGCAAGTTATAGGTCTCTCCATGATTCCTGCCTCTGCTGCTGCTTCAGTTCCTGCTCTGACCTCCCTCATGATGGACTGTGACAGAGACACGTAAACCAAATGAGCCCTTTCCTCCCCAAGCTGCTTTTTGTCGTTGCTTTACCACAATGGCAGAGGAGCAACTAAGACACTAGCATACTGTCCTGGAGCCATGGTGTCTCCCTGGAAGCCTCCTTCCGACCTTACAGGCCAGCCGTGTGCATTCTCATCTAGGCTCTTGACTTTCCTCACACCAACTTTGGCTTTAGATTTCCCACAGTGACTGATTTTCTCTACTCTGCTGGCAGCTCCAAGGTTTGCCTTCTCCAAGCTTCCAGCATCTATGTTGGCATCCATGTTGGTCAAACTAGAGCCAAGTGTAACCTGGTCTCAGACCCAGAATGTCTAAAGCCTCCTTGTTCTATTTGCCACAAGATTGCTTTTGAAAGTCTTTTACTCATTCATTTTTAAAAATTAATATTGTGTGTGTGTGACTGTGTGTGTGTGTGTGTGTGTGTGTGTGTGTGTGTGTGTGGTATATGTGTTACTGTGAGTGCACATGTGTGTGTTCATGCCTGTGGAGGCTGGAGGTCAATGTTGATCTTTCTCAATCGCTCTCTAGTTTTTGAGATGGAGTTTCTCAGCCAACCTGTAGCTCACCAGTTCGGCTAGACTGGTTGGCCAGTGACCTCCTGTCTCTGCCCTACCCCCTCTCCATGCTGGGTTTTAGCTGTGTGCCACAATGTCTTGAGTTTTTACATGGGTACCAAACTCAGATCCTTAGGCTTGTACGGCAGGCACCAATTGAACCTCCTTCCCAGCCCAGAGATCCTTTTATTTTAGATATAAAGTATAGAGAGCGGTATGTTCCACTGCGACAGGACTACACAGTACTGGCATCTGCAACCCTGGTCCAGACACATCTTAGAGGAGGTATGTCAGAAGTGGGGGTGTGTGGAGAAGAAAACACCGCCGGCAGAAGGGTCCCACATGCAGTCCCACAGGCTGGCGGCTGCAGTTCAAGGTTCCAAAGTTCCAAAAGCTGGAAATCTGGAGGTGGCGCAGGCCCAGGTGACACGTTTTTCCAAAGCTTTATTGTTCATGGCGTGGTGAATAGGTGTAGATGGTATGCGCTTTCCCTGCAAAAGCCAGGCTCCCCTGACTTTTTATAGGGAGGGGGAAAAGGGGCGGGAATAACTTAATTAGCTACGCGCCCCCCCCCCCACTTTAGATAACTTATTAATATTTAAATCTCTGGAGGTGGAGACCTCTACCTGTGTCCTATGTGATTGAAGGGCGCAGATTAAATGAAGTTACCTCATCCAAGGCCCAACAGGGGTGGGGTGAAGGAAGGTGCCCAGGGCCTGCTTCCATTTTCAGACCCCTAGATGTAGCTGGGCTGCAACTAGGTCTGCAAGCACTGCCAAAAAGACCCTTTGGCTCAGAGGTGTAAGTATAGTTTGGCTATTCTGTAGATGAACGATACCTTCTCCCCTCTTTCCTCAATTTCCCAAGTATTCTAAGGCCCAGTTGCTCTCAGTAGGTTTGAAGGTTTGTTTGTTTGGATGGTTGGTTTTTGTTTATTGATTAAAGCTGTCAGATACTGTATAGAAAACCAAAATATGATTTGGTCACTTTATAAAGGAGGAATATGTTAGAACTTTATTACTAACTTAAACAAAATCCCCACACAGATTTTGTTCAGGTTGATTTTGCAAAGCCGAGCTTCCCTGAGGAAAAGCCCATGATGCCCAAGTGAAGTTTCCTGTAGACTACTTGTGTTTACTCTCTCCTGTTAGGATAAAGACCATGACCTAAGGCAACTCTGAGGGGAAAGGATTATCTGGCTTACACTCCGTCCTGATTACAGTCTACCAGGAAAGGAACTCAGACAGGAACCTGGAAGCAGGAACTGAAGCAGAGGCCACGGAGGAGTGCAGCTTACTGGCTTCCTCACCGAGGCATGCTCAGCCTGCCAAGGCCCTCCCACATCAATGACTAGTCAAGAAAACACCTATGGATTCCTCTGTAGGCAATCTGAAGCATTTTCCTCAATCGAGGCTCCTCCTCCCAGATAACTCTAGCTTGTGTCAAGTTTTGACAAAACTTAAACCAGGACACTGTGTCGATCAATACCGACTTTAACTATCACACCCTAGAATTATAAGCCAGCAGTTCTTAGACCTGCTAAAGGGTTTTGATAGTGCTTTGTTTAACAGGTTGAGACACCAGCTCTCATCTATGTAGAAAAAAGTATTATAAATTATATGGCTTTAATTTAGAAAAAAAAATCACATGTTTTAGCTGTCCCACAGTGAATATGGACTTTAGAGTCTCATGTTGTACAAGATAAATGCAAACAGCTTTATCTGTCGATCTAAAACAAAAACACTAGTGACTGGTATGTGAATCTCTCTCTCTTTCTCCACCCCGGACCCAGCCCTGCCTCTTGCTTGAATCCTCCTGTTCTCCCTCCTTTACTTTCTTCTCCCTGGACTGAACATGGTTTTCCGACAAGCCACAGTGACTAGCTCCGAGTTGTTCTTTATACTCCAGGAAAAGCCCCGTTTTAAAAACTGCAGACACCCACAAACTGCTCATTCTGTTACCACACAGGCTGAGATTAAGGAAAAAACAAAACAAAACAAATATAATAGGAAAATAGAAGTTGCCAGAGTCAGGGGACTCCATTGCTGCTGCTCCGGGTGACGTGTGTGCTACTGCTGAGGCGTATCCCATGGCTACCCTCAGCGGAAGCTGGGCTCTGAGTATTGGGAGATGAGTGACTCTGATCTTAAGGGTTTTAATAGTATCATAAAATTAGAGTTGAATTTAAGATCTGGCGAATGCAGGTGACTGAGCATGCGTGTTGGCTCAGTAGTCCCTCCAGTCTGGTTATTACTGGAGGGTGGCTTTGAGAAAGGTCCCCTCACAGAGGCAGGAGAAATCATCCAGGCATTAGGCCTGCAGGTGTGAGTATGTTTCAGGGTGGCGACATTTCCCGCTACAGCTTCCTAAGTGAATAACAAGCTCTCGGGAGACTAAAGCCTTTCGGTTCACACCTCTTTAGGCTCCTCCCCTTTTATCTCATCTACAGCCGGTTGGGCTGGGTCCACCTCTCAGCATAGATGAGTGCACAGCTGATTTCAAAGAGTGTCCTGCTAGAAATATTTATTTGTTAAGTAATTATTTACTTAATTAAAAGTATTTTATAATGTTTCTTTTTAAATTTACTGTCAGGCTTGCTAAATAGAAGTATAAATTGCTTGGCAAGGTAACTGTGATGGTAACTGCTGACTGGCAGTTCTTCACTTTACTTGGTGGAAAGAAATCTTTTTTACAAAGAGACAAGGGGCCGCAGAGATAGCTTGGTGGTTCAGGGTGCTTGCTGTCTTTCCAGAGGACCTGAGTTGACTACCAGCACCCCACGTGGGGTAGCTCACAACTAGCTATAACTCCGGCTCCAGGGGACTGATGCTCTCCTCTGACCTCCACAGGCACATTGTATGCTTGCACAAAGCTACATTCATATAAATAAAATTAAAAAATAAATATTAAAGAAAAGAAGCTACGGTTTGATCTTAGTATTATAAAGGTTCCGAGTTTTTTTTTTTTTTTTTTTTCAAATCCTGAATTAGTCTCAGTTAAGGAAGCAGCTGTGTATTCTCTACTCTTACCTAATATATGAGTACTAGGAATTTTAAGAATTTTAATTGATGAAATACAGTTTTAAATTATTAAAAGTGAATAATTATAAACCTAGGGGTTTATGGTATCAAATAAAAGTTTAATGACATTCTTTGGCTGCAATTCCAATATCTGGGGGTCAGATCAATGCAGCAACCTTGCCTACATTACACCTACTCAGTGAGTCTGACAGTTTTCCAGCATTGACTCCTGTAAATATCCAGGAATGGTAGAGCTGACACCCCAGGTTTTAACCACAGGCTTTTCTCTAGTCACTGAGCAGACTTGGGGAAGAGAGGAGACATGCATGTGACCCATGACCTCTTCTGACCAGCGCTAAGTGAAGAAACACTGTACATGCAACTGTGCCAGGCAGGATGACACATGGGGGAGGCATGCTGGCACGTGCGTGCCTCCCTGTAAAGCTGCAGCTGAAGTTAACAAGGGCTGTTAGAAGAGAATGAGAAGTCACAATGGCTAGATGCAGTCACCTTCACATGTGTGCCACAGATGGCCACAGCGTTTTATCTTAGATTACAGGGATAGTGGGAAGAGGGAGTTTTATTTTTATTTTTTGTGTATGGGTGTTTTGCCTGTATGCGTGTCTGCATACCATCTGCATGCCTGGTGCCCATGTCTAACTGAAGCCTGCCCGTGACATCTTTTATCTTAATTAGGGTAGTAGACTCAACTTGCCATTCTGATTATTCAGTCATCTTCTCGAGCTGAACTAGTGATGTTTTAACTTATTTATTCATTAGGTCTTATGTTCATAATAAATTAAACTTTGTAGGTCATCAAAGCACAGCTGCATGATGTAATTATAGCTTTTTGAATTAGAATTTAAGCAAGTTACTGCTATACTCTACGTGACCTCAGTGTTCCCAAGAGCAAGTATTAATAGCATTATAAAATTTCTGATAATGCACAGTTTGGGTCTGGGTTGATTTACAGATAGTTGACCTCTACAGAGATGGTAATTCTGAGCAGAGAGACTTTAGGCCCAGCAGCAGGAACCCCAGAAAGATTTAGAGTTAGCTACTAACAACAGGGTCAGTCATTTCCTGTGGTGCTTCCCTGGGAAGCTATTATCTTCACGATACAGTGAGGTGGTACTTGATTTTACTCTGAAGCAAGGCGGTACACACAGCCATGGGGTGTCGTAGCCATGCCCCAGGACAAGGCGGTATACACAGCCATGGGGTGACGTAGCCATGCCCCAGGACAGCTCTGAGGGTGTGGGTATGCATTCCTATATTTTATTATTCCCCTGGTGGGTGATTCACACTTATTTGTCATAAGTGTATATGTGTGTGTGTATGTTTGTATAAAGGCATGCACACATGCCTTGACACACATGCGGATGTCAAAGGACAACTTGTGACAGTCGGTTTTGTCCTTTCACTATGTGGGACCCAGAGATAGAATTCAGATCATCAGCCTTTGCAGCAAACCTTGAGGTATCTCACTGTATTCTCCTCCTCCCCCTTCTTCTCTTCCTCCTCCTCCTCCTCCTCTTCCTCTTCCTCTTTTTCTCCCTCCTCCTCCTCCTCCTCCTCCTCCTCTTCTTCCTCCTCTTCCTCCTCCTCTTTCTCTTTCTCCTCTTTCTCATCCTCCTCTTTCTTTTCCTCCTCTTTCTCCTTCTCCTCCTTCTCCTTCTCCTCCTCCTTCTCCTTCAACTCCTCTTTCTCCTCCTCCTCCTCTTTCTCCTCCTCCTTCTCCTCCTTCTCCTCCTCCTCTTTCTCCTCCTCCTCCTCTTTCTCTTCCTCCTCCTTCTCCTTCTCCTCCTCCTCCTCTTTCTCCTCCTCCTCTTTCTCCTTCTCCTCCTCCTCTTTCTCCTCCTCCTCCTCTTTCTCCTTCTCCTCCTTCTCCTCCTCTTCCTCTTTCTCCTCCTCCTCCTCTTTCTCCTCCTCCTCCTCCTCTTTCTCCTCTTCCTCCTTTTTCTCCTCCACCTCCTCCTCTTTCTCCTCTTCTTCTTCTTTGTCCTCCTCCTCTTTCTCCTCCTCCTCTTCTTCTTCCTTTTTTGAGCATAGACAACTCACTAATGCAAAGTTCTTAAGTGTGTATGTGTGTGTGTGTGTGTGTGTGTGTACACGCATACGTGCATGCACTTACGGTCACCCCCCCCCCCACCAAGCACTGCAGTTCCAGTGGATTGTCTGAAAAGCCATCAGCCACGAATACTAGAATTACTCCAAGTTCTCATCTCCAGGTCATCAGGAAATAGATGTGATGTCTACTCCCCACTATTGGAGATGGACTAGCTCACCTCTTCCACTCTTCCTCTAGACCAAGGAGGCAATGGGAGACATGAGCTGAGCTTACCACCCTATGTTGAGTCCCATGGGCCAGTGTCCGTTCAAGGGTCACACAGGAGTCACTTGTGAGCCTCACAGGAGGGACAAATAATGGTGACTCCATGGGCTCCCAATGAACTGGGCTTCGTTCTCAGCAGTTGCTCCTGAGCAAGTGTTGGACAGTGGTGTGTGGACAAGTTCCAAGGTTTAGGGAACTTTGGTTGACAGTGGAACATGGTGGCTAACTGAGGGCTTGTGAGAGGTTTCAGGATGCTGGAGGTTCTTGCACTGATTAGGCTCACCGCCTTTCCACAGCCTGGGCCGTCATCTGGCATTCCCACCTGCAAACCAGTGGGAATAGGCTACAGGAGACAGTATCGGCCATATACCCTGGAACAGCTCAGCTCCCATGGGTCTGTCTGTTGGTCCCCAGCTGGATCTGCTAATGGAGGATGCTTTCATCACTGCTCCTGGAAGACTCCATTGAATATGGAAGAGAATCCAAGTGTCTTAGAAAGAAAAAAAAATCTAAGCTTCAGGATATGACTTTTATTGTGAGCTACGAGAAAAGAGATGTTCTTTTGATGGTCATTGGTAATAAATAATAATTTATTATTATTTATTATAATAAATAATTTCAGTTTCAGGACACTTTGCAGAAAGATTGTAATTAGCAAGATGGGGCTCTTGCCTCTTAGTGTATCTTTCATCTTCTTCCTGTGCTCATCCTCGTCTGGCTGAGGAACGCTCATCAGTAGCTCTCCTCAGGCTGTATTTACGTAGTCTTTGAAAAAGAAGCCTTGTTGTTTAACTGGAATTATACTCGAAATATAAAAACAATAATCGAAGGGGAGGAAATCAGACACCTGGGAATCTCAGCGGTGTTGACAGATGGGAATTGCAGAGTGTGACCATGGGTCACGGTGACAACAGACTTCTGTCCATTAGGAGAACAGCCTTTGGTCATGAGTGAGAGAGACAGAGGTGATGTCTCATGGATCTTATTCTAGGAAGAATTAGAGCCTTGTGTTTCATTATCATATTTAAAAGTTGTGTGCCCAAGGGAGACTTTTGAAAGAGGGAAATAATTTCTGTTCATTTGAGAAATGTTAGAGACATTGTATTTGGAGTTTCCAAATGTCACTTAAAGGCTAGGTGATGGTTTGTCCCTGTGGGTTCTGCTATTTCTACTCTGCAGGACTTGAGAACAGCCCCATGCTCCCTCTCTGAAGAATGTGAAGGAAAAGACAATTTTAAAACTATTCTCTGGTCTGAGCAGATTGGCCCAGTGGGCAAATACTTGCAGTTCATACATAAAGTTTAGAACCTTGCATCCACATAGCTAGCCAGAGACAGACACAGTAGGGGGGCGGGAGCTTGCTGGCTGTCAGTCTAAACCCAAAACACATTCATGGAGAGAGTTCCTGAAAGGAATAAGGCAGAGAGTGATGAGGAAGACACGTGTTGCCCTTCTGTGGCCTCCTCCCATGTGCATAGGTGCATAGGTCAATGCACTGGCACACGTGTGTGGATATACCATATACACACGACACACCATACACAGACATTTTGTACTGGCTGGTTTTATGTAAACTTGACACAAGTTAGAGTCCTCAGAGAGGAAGGAACCTCAGTTGAGGAAATGCCTCCATAAGACCCAGCTGTAACAAATTTATTTTCTCAATTATTGATAAATGAGTTGGGCCCAGCCCATGATGGACGGTGCTGTCCTTGAGCTGGTGGTCCTGGGTTCTATAAGAAAGCAGGGTGAACAAACCAGAGGAAGCAAACCAATAAGCATCACCCTTCCATGTTCTCTGCATCAGCTCCTGTCTCCAGGTTCCTGCCCTGATTTTCTTTGATGATGAACGGCAATGTGGAAGTATAAACTGAATGGACTCTTTCCTCTCTAATTTGCTTTTTGGTCATGGTGTTGGTTATAGCAATAGAAACCCTAACTAAGAAACATACTCGTGTGTCACACACAGACATACACATACCACACACATAAACACATATACAGAGACACACAATGACACACTTTAAAAAAACTACTAACATACCACGCACATAATCACATATACAGAGACACACAATGACACACTTTAAAAAAACTACTTTTTTTGTACTTTTTAAGAGTAGATAATTTGTGATAATGAAGTCAAACTCTAGTGGGAATGGGTGGAGCCACCTAGTTAGTCAGACCCCAGGGAACTGCTGTAGTGTGCCAGCAGACCCCAGGGAGTTACCATGGTGCTGCGGGCAGACTCTAGGGACCTAGGGAGCTACTGTGGCATGCTGGGAGACCCCAGGGAGCTACCATGGTATGCCGGCAGACCTTAGGCTCAGAGCACAGGGAGAACTGCAGAAAGCGGTTTAGTGGAACTCAGGGAGGAAGTGGCAGTGGGCAAGCCCCTGGGAGCTAGCTGAGGTGATGACAAATGGGACTTTCTCTGATTGATCCTGAATTAGCAGCAGCAGCCCAGAGCCAGGGAGACAGCAGAGATGAGTCCTGATCATATGGGGACAGTTTGCAGCAGAGAACATTCTGATGTAAAAGCCCCGCTTACTGGAGCCCCAGTAAGCACCAAACTGTAAAAAACCCTGAGCTGTAAACTGTAAAAGTCCTGAGCTGACTGTAACGGACCACTCTTGCCCACGTTTGGGGGCCAAACTATAGTGGCCTGTTCTGTTCCGCAGGTCTGGGTTTAGCAAGAGAGAGAGTGGAGGGAAGAAGGGGAAGAGCCGCGAAGAATAGAAACAAGCCAGGGGATCTGTAGTAAAGTCTTCTTTACTGTCTCCACCATACACACACCACTACACCTACTACTACTACACCCCACATACACACATACATCAAGGAAATCCTGGGTATTTATAGGCTTTTGCCATGTGCCTTGTAGGCGCGTGGATACCACGTGCCTTGCAGGTGTGGATATGACGTAAGCCTTACAGGCATGGACAGCACGTGCGCCTTACAGGCATGTATGTTGTAGATAGCATGTGGACAACACGTGCACCGCATGCCTTGTAGGCGTGGATACCACGTGCTCCTTGCAGCTGGGGGCACTTAACAGCAAAACAAGCTATATGGGATATCAGAGTGTGCTTCAGCTGTTGTAGGCCGTTGAAAACCAAGTCTCATGTCAGGGTATATGGCTCAAGATGGCTGCAAAGCTGATAGCTGCTTTCTAGCCGATTTCTGCTTAAAGTCGGCTCCCAGCATTCTGACATGTACTGCAGGTTGTGGTGGGACTTCTATTTTGATACATGCTGACTGGGTCTGTACATTTAGTCATTGTATGAGTAGTTGTCTCAATTGCTGTAACAAATGCCCAACTAAAGCAACTTAAGAAAGGACGACCTTATTTTGCCTCACAGTTGGAGGTTACAGTTTATTATGGCAGAGAAGTCATGGAGGCAGGAACACGTGTACAATGTATTCATAGGCCACGAGGCATGGAGGCAGGAGCACGCACACATTGTGTTGGGGATTGCTTCTAATGCTTTCATTTAATTGGGAATCTGCATGTCCAAATGCTGAAGGTCCTTGTCCTCAATTGGGTTTTGATTGATCAATAAAGATGCCAGTGGCTAATGGCTGGGAAAATGGAAACGGGGCCGGACCTTTAGATTTGTAAAGGCTAGGAGCTGGAAAAAAGGAGATGATGAGGTGGGAGATGGATCAGATTTGGAGCTCCAGGAGAGAGAGCCAGTGATCCATGTAAAAATTCAGGTAAGTGATCACTGTCCACTTCCCTGATGGGGCCTGGGGTGGCAGGCAGAGGATTAGAACTGCCTAACCTTTGAGCTAATCACAGCATTTCAAAGATAAGCTTGTGTGTGTGTGTGTGTGTGTGTGTGTGTGTGTGTGTGTGTTTTGTTCACTGATCCATAGAGTTCCTAGGTGGGTGGCTGGAAGTGTGTGACCTGCCAGGAGCACAAAGCAGTGTAGCCCAGATCACAACTACAGGTGGTGTATGTACAACATGGTAGGCAAGAACTCACTATTAAATAATGTAGAGTCTCTCAAGTGAAAGACACAATACACATGCACCATTGTTGTGGAGATATTTAAAACCTGATTTGTCTTTTGTTACGGAGCCGCCATGTTCCGGACTAGGCTAGGCCTCAAGAGCGGCAGCAGCATATTTTCGCTGTTGCTCAGCTCAGGCCGCCAGAGACACCGGCCCTGCCACCCATGAGACACCAACGTGGGAGATGGCTCTGCTAATGTTCAACGCTGTCTCCACAAGGTTGGGCTGAGCCCAGACCATCCCGCTATCCATGTGGTACCCAGTATGAATAAGACTCTAATGCTTAAAGATTAATCAAAGGCTTTATATGTTTGGTAATGCTCAATAAACAAGATGCCCACACAATCAGAGGTGTAACACAATATCCAACCTAGATGTTTCAACTACCTTAGCCTGCTAGAGACTCGCACATCTGCTTCCATGTTCCCCTCTCTATCCTACTCTCTCTCCAGCTCCTCCTCTTCCTTCTCCTCTTTCTCTCCTTCCTCTTCCCACCTTAGCTCCTCCCCATATTGTGGGGAAAATATGCCAGGACACACCATAAAGGTAAATTTAGGAGGAGAGGAGATTTGGTTTCTCAGCTGTCGAGCAGAGTCACGAGTTGTGGTTCCTGCACAGTGATGACACTAGAACAAAGGAACACAGTCGCGTGCAGAGATTTGCCCTGGGATGCTCGAGCTCCTGCTGTGGAAAGAGACAGGAAGGCTGCTCTGAAGCAGAGTCAGATAGCAGATGCAGCCTGCTTCCTACAAGTAAATAATCAAAGGATAGAGATAAATAAAAAATGGATTTAATTGTTTTTAAGGACAGAAGGTAGATTGAATCAAAAAAAATACTTTAAAGAAATGTAAGAATCAGTAGGTGCCATCAGTGCCTGGCTGCTTTTGTTGGGTACTGTCAGTACCCAGCTTAATCCAGGAGCCATTAACTCTAGCTTTTTTGTTTTGTTTTGTTGTTTTTATTTAATTTTTTAATTGGATATTTTATTTATTTACATTTCAAATGTTATCCTCTTTCCCAGTTTCCTCTCCAGAAACCCCCAATCCCATCCCCTTACCCCTGCTTTTATGAGGGTGTTCCCCCATCACCCACCCACTCCCACCTCCCACACTGCATTCCCCTATACTGGGGCATCAAGCCTTCACAGGACCAAGGGCCTCTCCTCCCACTGATGCCTAACAAGGCCACCCTCTGCTACATATGTGGCTGGAGCCATGGGTTGCTCCATGTGTAATCTTTGGTTGGTGGTTTAGACTCTGGGAGCTCTTGCGGGGGGGGGGGGGGGGGGGGGGGGGGGGGGGGCTGGGGGGGGTGGGAGGTCTGGATGGTTGATGTTGTTCTTCCTGTGAGGTTGCAAACCCTTTCAGCTCCTTCAGTCCTTTCTCTAACTCCTCCACTGGGGACCCTGTGCTCAATCCAACGGTTGGCTGCAAGCCTCCACTTCTGTATTGGTCAGACTCTGGTAGAGCCTCTCAGGAGACAGCTATATCAGGCTCCTGTCAGTAAGCACTTCTTGGCATCTGCAATAGTGTCTGGGTTTGGCAACTGTATATGGGATGGATCCCTAGGTGGGGCAGTCTCTGGATGTCCTTTCCTTCAGTCTCTGCTCCATACTTTGTCTCTGTATTTCTTCCTGTGAGTATTTTGTTCCCCACTCTAAAAAGGGCTGAAGCATCCACACTTTGGTCTTCCTTCTTCTTGAGCTTCATGTGGTCTGTGAATTGTATCTTGGGTATTCCAAGCTTTTGGGCTAATATCCACTTATCAGTGCCTATTGCCATCATCAGAGACTTATATTGGGTACCATGAGTGCCCAGGTTAATCCAGGAACCATCAGCTCTGGCTTTAATTGCCTGCTGCCATCAGCAGAGGCTGATTTGGTGCCATCAGTGTCTAGTTGTCGCATCCTAAGAGATACCTACAAAATGAACACAGACTGGTAAGCCACATAAATGTATAAAATGTTGAGGCTTTTGATCTTAAAATATAGGTTGAAAAGCAAAAGATGACAAAAAAAAAAAACCACTGTCTCAATGGTTAATATTTGTTTAGATTATTTTAATTGCTTTGAGTTGCTTTAATTTTCAAAATGCATGTGGTTATGAGTTTGGTGGTTATATTAAAATTCCCCTGGGAGAGAGGTCAAGCTATTCCTTTAATGATCTCTGGTACTGGACCAAGGACATGACATTTTGGGAGAAAGTCTCCGTACTTGTGTTGACAGGAAAGGAGAAAAGGCTTTGAACCCCTTCCAGAGTGATATGGATCAGATATGACAAGAGATCCCCTGAAGATCTTGAAAATTTTGAGAAAATCAAACAGGGTTGGTAACTTGATTTGTTGATTTCTCTTGACATGGGAACAACCCAGTAACTGCCTTAGACATAAAATTGTTTCTAGCCAAAACTTCAAACTAAAATGAGACAATAAATCTTGTTGGTTACGGAATCCTTAAGATTCTTGATGCCATCCTTCATACAGCATGAATGAAGATTTATTACAACTGGTTATTGATAAAATTAACTTATAAAATGACAGTTGTCTTTCACCTGTTCAAATAAGGAGCAAAATTGCTTCTTTAACTGATCTGTGCACCCTGCACAATCCATATGAGTATCTCAATGGCACTAAACTCTTGGTTGTGAGATTCACATATTACCAAATGTAGAACTTTGACAAGACTCATCCTCAGAGATGCTGAAATGGCCTGCTGTTCCAGCTCCCTGCTTCCTGATGCTGTCCAGAGACTTGCTTCCAGAGCAACTTCAGGGATTGCTGCTAATTCCAGATGATCTCCCTTCATCCAATCTTTCGGATGGATCCAGTCAGAACTTCAATCAAGCCCTCAGCCTTCTAAGCACACAGAGGCTGCATAACATATGCTAATGCATCTTTCTTAAGTCTAACCAATTTTTCTAATTTTTCTACCCCTTCCCACCCCTTCAAAGAATTTCTGGTCACCCCCATTCAGCAGAAAGAAGCCATGGAGAGTCATCAGACTTAGTCCTTGGGTTTGCTTGTCTGGTTATTGTTATTTCTACAAATTATAGATAAGTTGTAATTTTAAAGGATAATTTGGAAATGGTCATAGTTTTCAACAGGTAGGAAATGGATAAGATGTATTACTAATTTTATTCTTGGACAAAGCATTGTGTAGCCATAATTTTACTTTGATAGAAATCATTGTAATTGATATTAAATTGAAGTTATATTTCTAACATTGATACAGAATTTTTATATTGACACAGAATTAAGATTTTTCATTGGTATAAATTTGTATGTTGATACAAAATTTGAAGTTAATATTGTTACTCTTAAATAGGCATTGTGCCTATGCAACTCATTTAAGAACACAAGGCTTTGACTCAGTCCTTTTATAGATGTTATTACAAACTGTATAGGATGATTAAGTTATGCAAGTTAAGGGCTAGATAGTAAACTCATGGTTATATTAGATTCTGATTTAATTATTAGATGTTTTCAATATTATTTAATTAGAAATAGCTAAGAATAGTCAAGGTTTAACAGTTCAGATACCTTATATATATATAGATAGTCTTCAAAAACACCAGAAGTCCACAGAATCTGACACTTAATCATTTCATTATTAGAAATTTTGACTAGAGACATGTGTGCTCCTGACAGTGCCCCCTTTACGGTTCAAAGAAGATAATTGAACTCTTCTTTACCTTCAGGTGATAGTGGCAAGGTAGCCACTGGGCAGAAACTGCCTATATCATCTGCAGACAAAATACTGTCCAAAAAGGAGAAACAGATGTGCAATAGTCGCCTGCTAAGCTCTTCCAAGACAGGGTAAGCTAGTCCTTCAGAGTTCCTGCTTCATTTCAAGGTCTGACAGATGGTTCTGGACCAAAAGTTTGAAGATAGATGCTCCAATGTTATAAGAAATTAGGGGCTGTCTAGGTAGTCAACTGTCTCTACAAACTGTTTAAGTTCTTGAAGCTATGTTTTTATGCTTCCTTTATATTCAGGTAATATTTAATTCACTGTTGGATTTCTGATGGGGTTGAAGACTAGTTATAGTCTCATAAGCAAACTTAAGTTGTTTAGCATTAAGAGATATGATGTATAGTTGAAAGCATAGTTTTCAGATGGTGATATAGGCTAAAATCAGAACATAATTCAGGTATAGAATTTTAAGCCCTTTAGTTAGGATGTGATAGTAGAGCACTTTATCTACTTGACAAATATAATGGACTGGATGTTAATTGTATATCATACTCTGTAATTTACATAATTGTTATGGTTATGCTCAATTTATGCCTGAGAGAAGAGCTTTTTTTTTTTTTTTTTTTTTTTTTAAATTTGGACAGAAAAGGTCAAGTGTTGGGAATTTGTTCTAATGCTTTGATTTAGTAGGGAATCTGCATGTCTAAATGCTGAAGGTTCTTGTCCCCAGTTGGTTTTTGATTGATCAGTAAAGATGCCTGGGTAATGGCTGAGCAAAGGGAGATGAGGTGGGACCTTTAGATTCATGCGGGCTAGGAACTGGAAAAAAAGAGACAAAGGATCACCATGACTCAGAGGAGAATGTTGGGATGTAAGAGCTGCAGGAGAGAAAGCCAACCAGTCATGTGAGAATTTGGGTAAGGGGCCACTGGCCACTTCCCCAATTGGGCCTGGGGTAGTAGGGTTTAGGAGGGCCCAGCTTTTGATCTAGCCAAGGCATTTTAAAATTAACATGTGTGTGTGTGTGTGTGTGTGTGTGTGTGTGTGTGTGTGTGTGTGTGTTCCATTCATGAATCCAGATAGCTCCTGGGTGAGTGAGTGCATGTGACTTTTCTGGAGCACAGAGTGGTTACAATCATCGGCAGGAAGCAGAGGAGGATGTGTGCTGAGCTTAGCTCTCTCCCTTTATTCAGCCCCAGA
This sequence comes from Rhabdomys pumilio, assembly GCA_030674055.1. Classification (NCBI taxonomy): domain Eukaryota; kingdom Metazoa; phylum Chordata; class Mammalia; order Rodentia; family Muridae; genus Rhabdomys; species Rhabdomys pumilio. Next base: position 54,925,751 of record JANHMN010000016.1, read on the forward strand.
CCCTGGGTATGAGATGATGCTGCCCATCTCAGTCAGACCAGTCTTGATAATCTCTGAGAAGCACATCCAGATAATCTCTTACAGGCATGGCCAGATCTCCCGGGTGATTCCAGATCTTGTCATACTAAGGGATATCAACCATCACAGTCACTCACCAGTAAAAACAAAACCTTGATCAGTGAGTGTGGAACAGCTTAGGATCACAGAGTGCTCTAGGCCTTCACCTGTTACTAAAAGCTTTCAACGTCTTCATTGTCAACAGCCGAGGAGGACGGTAGAAACCCCACTCGACTTTCCAAGAGGAGCCAGTGGGGTTTGAGATAGCCATGAAGACACAAGTGAGGGCTGTTACTAGAAAAAAGCCTCACCCCAGGAGATATCTTTTCTAAACCCCTGGATTCAGCTCCATGTCGGCTGTTGTAGTGCAGGCTGTGATCTGCAGAAGAACACATATTTGCCATCTGGCTTGTGATAACAGCACACAGGCTTGGGAAAAGCTCAAAGGTACCTTTCTAGAACAGCAGCCCTTTCCTGGACTGATATTTGATTGATGACTGAATGGAGTAAATGCTTGGCGCCGGGAGCCAAGCCCAGGAAATCACCTTCTGTTCTAGAAAGACTAGTCAGTACAAGGTTAAGAAAGGACGCTCACAGTTCTCAGGTGTTAGGAACTTAAAGAACGTCTGGCATTTCCTTGGAGTTGGTCATGATAATGGGATGGTCTGTCTTAGACAATAAGGATTCCATAGTAGGATAGCCCTAAGCAATGACCCTCGCCCATAACCTGCCCCCAAAATTAAAGTTTCAGAGCTTGATCAGAACTTCAGGCTTGCTCTCATTCTTTGTGTCTCTTGTCCTTTCATTCGTTCGCCCCCTTCCCTAAGGTCTCATCGAATCCCCACGGGCTGGGGCAGCTTGGCATCTCTGTCTCATCCTGTCTGGCCCCTTTGCTGCTCCAATTCCACCCAGTTCCACCAATCATTTAAGGGAGGTTTTTATTCAATACTAAAACACAGGGAGAACTTGACCTTTTGCTTGCTATAGTCAGGGTGTGTTTCTTCTGCCCAGACCTTGTGTCTTTCTTGGTACCTCAAGCAGTAACTGTCTTTAACCCCCATCATGAGGTCTTGTGTTTAAGAAAGATGCAATGTTCAGTTTAAACCCAGCAGCTTTCCAAGCAAGTTGACTTCCTGTCAGCCCCCAAATAAAAGGGTAAGATGGTGGCACACAAGAACAAAATATGTCTTTTGAAATTGTGCTGTGATTTGTGGACAATTGATGAACTTTGGCTCACCCTAGTAGTCAATAAAAGCCTGCTGCTGTCTTTTGACCAGTAAACTAATGCTTGAGCTCCCACTGGATCATGGTATCACTCCTGTTGCTACTCAAGTAGTTGCACATTAATGAACCCACTGGGCTGATGTCCCTATGAAGAAGCTCTGTCTGTCTTGCTTATATGTGGCTTGGTCTCTTGTCTGCTACGCACATGGCAAAAGCCACTGACAACCAGTCTGGACCTGTCTTTGTTTTCTCATCACTCAACTTTCAAAATGTGAAAGTTGGTTATTCCCATCCCTGAGTCCGTGCCATGAGACATCTGAGACTTTACCCTATATTAGTCAATGCCTCTCAAATACTTCTGTGGTGTCACATTTTTCTCTGAAAGGTTTTAGAGAGTTTTCAGTATGGCCTCAGGCCTCAGACTGAGATAGAAGGCTGGAGTTCCCACCTTGACTCTGCTCCTCATTTGCATGGTCACAGTCACATCGATTTGAGGTGGATCTGATGATGTCTACCCTAGTGACATCATTAAGGATACCATGAAAACCTGCAGGACAACTGAGGGAACCACTATCAGCCTGATGGCTTACCCGATAGCCCAAGATTGTGGTGCCAACGAGCCCCATTCCCTCTTCAGGTGCAAGTAGGGGACCCTCCCCAAATCTTTTCATATCTACTGCATTCTCCTTGGGGATAGCAGTCTGCTGTACACTGCTCTCTTCCTTGTGTCTATCTCTGCTCTGCTTTATCAGGCTGCTGGTCATATCAGATCAGGAGCCCACTCACCCCACCCTTAGCATTCCGTGAGCATCTTCCCAGGCTGAGGCTGAGGTGGGCAGGTGCTGCAGGAGGTGGGGAGCAGGAGCTGCAGCTCCAGCCTCAACTCTGCTCTGCCTGCTTTACCACACTGGTGATGTGGGCCCAGTCCTGAGACTTGGCTCTCTCTTAACTCTCTGCCTTCCCATTCATAGACTCCGGGTCCTGCCTGGGTGTTAGACCACCCATGAGGTTTGCAGTTGGCTGCCTGATGGTTCTTTTCCTAAATCTTATTGGTGATGCTACACCATACTTTCTTACTTATTTAAAAATATTTTATTTACTTATGTACTTGTATGTATGTGTGCCTGTGTGAGTTTATATGTATCACTTGTGTATAAGTGCCCATGAAGGCCAGAGGGTACTTAGTCCCTAAAACTGGAGTTATAGGTAGTTGTAAACCACCTCATGTGGGTGCTGGAGACTTAACCTGGATCCTCTACAAGAGCAGCAAGAACTCTTAGCCACTGAGCCATCTCTCTAACTATTCTTTTTTTTATTATTAATGAAAAATTTTCCTCACCTCACTGACAGGTCTCATTATACTTTATTTTTATTTGTGTGTGTGCGCGCACACTCGAACCCATGGAAGAGGTTCCAAAAGAGGGTGCCACGTCCCCTGGAGCTGGAGTGACAGGTGGTAGATAATACACAAATGTCAAGTGGCACTATGGGAGAGAAATCCTGTGCAAGAGCCAGATGAAGCCATGCGATCTCTATGGGCTGGCATGCATTTGCGGAGGATAAGGGGTCGAAGGTAACTTGTAACTCAGGACAAAGCTAAGTAAATGGACGTGCTTGGTCACTGACAGGCTGTGGCTGTCTGCAGGGAGACCTCTGCGTGCATTAGGACTGACAGAGGGTTGAGACATGCACTCAGGCAAGGAAACAAGAAAAGGACGGAGGAAGAGGGTGGTTCTCGTGTTTAAAATGGAACTCTCTGGAAACTTGAATTAGTGGTGGCACCGGGCCCCATGATTTTTCTTTTGTGCACTTATAATGAAATCAATTAACTCTTTACACTGTGGTAGACAGAGGCTGTGAGCAGGAGGAAGCTTATTTAGTGTAGCTGTTACCTTTTGACTTTTACTGGAAAATCAATTTATTCTAGTGATATTCATTAGTGCTCATTGGATATTAACTTTTTCCTTTTTTGGCCAAATCCTCTTCCACCTCAGCTTTCGGGAGAGACTCCTGGTGCATAAAATCAAGACATCTCAAAGAGTGGCAATAGCAATAATCTGATGCTCTATGGATGTTTCCTCGGTTCTCAGCATGGAGCACACCAAGGCCTCTGCAGTCTGTGATGGAGCACAGCTTCGTGCATGACATATTCTGTTGAGACTCTCAGGGTCTCATGGCAGTGCTGGTTCAGAGCATGGCTCGGGAGATAGGCGATCCTGCCCAAACAGAAGTAGGGCTTCACAGCACCTGTGGTGGCTAGCTCGTGCTTCATGTTAGCTGGACTGTGCTTCGAGGTCTCCTGGTCAAACATTACCGATGGTGGATTGAATGAAAAAGTCCCTGTAACCTTGTGTATTTGCTGCTGTTGGTAGAAATGTCTGTGGATATTTGGGAAACGTGGCCTTAATGGCGGATGGCGGAAGTATGTCTCTGGAGGCTCTGAGTCTTCATTTTTCCCTCTCCTTTGTGCTGCAGTTTGTGATGTGGGCTCTCAGGTTCATTTTCCTGCCACCACTGACTGCCTCTTGTTGCTATGGCTCTGTTCCTCCATTATGGACCCCTTATCCTGCCAAAATAAACTTTCTCTTCCTTAAGTTGCCCTGGTCAAGGTGTTTTATCACATAGAAAAGTAGCAGCTAATACAGGTTTCTGCATGTTGCTGCTGGGAAGGTGTTGTGTCTCTGATCAGAGAGGCCTTCAGCACAGGAAAATCACCCTCCACTGCATGGGTGGGTCTTGTCTAGTCTGCAGCATGGCCTGCTTCCTGGGAGGAGGGGCTTCTGTCTAAGCTGTTCTGCCTACAAGCTTCTGGCTTGCCCCTCCTAGAATCCCATGAACCAGCTCCTTAAAAGTTCCCTGGCTTTCTGTTTCTCCATAGATAGACCCTTTGGCTCTGTTCTCTGGAGGACTCTGCCTGGCAGAGCAACTTCCCCAGGCAAGGCAGATTCTTGGGGGCCTCTGTCATTCCCTTTCCTTCAGAGCACAGAAATCAGCTGCAGAACGACCTGGAAGAAGCTGTGATTGTTTAAAGCAGGCTCTTGAGAGGAAGCCTGTTTGCTCCGCTAGTTCTGGGGAGGCTCTTTGTAGATGCTGGTTAATGAAGCAGATTGTTTTTTTTGCCTCTTAAGTATCCTCTAATTAATTTTGCAATGAGCACTTGCGGCCTCCTGATGCTGAAGAGCTGTGTGGAGCTCTTTGGAGCTAATGAGAGACAAATGCAAAGCAGCAAAGGTCCATGCTGAGCCACTGAGGTTGGGGTTTCCTTTTCCTGCGCACTTTACCTCCTGAGCAGAAACCCTTGCCCCTGCCTTCTTTTGCCTCTCAGCACCTAGCCTTTGCACTCTGTCTCTCTCACTGGAGCTGGCAGGTTAAATTCAGGCTCCCTGACTTGTGGCTGGTTACTTCCTGTTCTCAGGTCCTCAGCATAGGTCTGCATAAACAATAGATTCCTTCTGAGGCTAGCACCTGACCATGACCCTCTAAGTCAGAGAGAGCGACAGAATGGGACCCTCTTCACTGCTGACCCAGTCACCAAAGGAACTGCAGTCTCACCCAAACCTGTAATGGGCTGAGAGGTTTGTGAGCACCGTAGGTTTGTCCTGAGGGCGGCCACTTGTATTTCTTTTTGATGAGTGTCCACTTCTTCCCACATCCTGGAATCACGTGGCTAGAGATAGGCTTATCTGTCTTTTTCTCTCAATTTTCCACTGTTCTAACGTCACCTTTGTGAGTTCCTTCAGCTCTTTGGATCAGAGTCTGGTTTTTTGTTTTTTTGTTTGTTGTTTCTTGTTGTTTTGGTTTTTACATTGACTTTTTTTTCCCAAAGATTTTATTTTATGTGTATAGCTGTTCTGCCTGCCTTTGTATATGTACATCTCATGCATGCAGTGCCCATGCAGAGCAGAAGAGGGCGCTGGACTTACTGGAGTTACAGATGGTTGAGAGCTGTCATGAGGGTGTCCTGCAAAAGCAGTAAGCACTCTTAACCCCTGAGCCATCTCTCCAGCCCTGTCCCATGTCTTCCAAGTTGGCTCACAAGGAGGTACCTTTTCACTTGCAGTCTTTCCAGGACGTTCACCTCCCTTTGTGAAAGACATGTGCATGATATAGTGACAGTGGCCCCCGAACAGATAAAAGAACTAAGTTTTAACTGGGAAGACAGAAAAGAAAGGAGTCTCTGGCACTGATTTAATCAGTTGCATTTGCTGTGTATGCCATCGTGCGCATGACAGCATTTGGGTGTCTGGGTACATGCTATGTACATGACAGCCTGTGGCTATGTATGTGCATGATAGTGTATGCTCATGACAGCATGTGTATGTATGTGTGCATGACACGTCATTTGAGCACACTTGTTCTGCTTTGAAAGGATGTGCTTAGCTGACAGATGTGCCCGAGTGTTTGGCAGAGTGTTTATGTGTGTGTATGACAGTGCAGCATGACAATGTGTACATGCCAGCATGTTCATGTGTGCGTGACAGCATGTGAACTTGTATGCATGGCAGTGCATGCGTGGCATTGTGGACATGTTTATACGACAGTGTACACATGCCAGCATCTATGCACGTGTGGGCGACAGGGTGGATGCACATCTCTAGGTGAGGCAGGGGCATGACTGAAATAAGAGCACCATTAATAAATGAGGAGGGGCTTTAAATTAACAGCAGCCCAAGATTGGAGATTAATTTTTAAAATGTTTCCTAACAAGAAAAATGAAGAGAATAAATTGTAACAATTGGGAGGTAATGAAGACCTTGGAGGGATAGCTCCGTGCCAGAGGCGGAAAAGGGAATTCGAGATAGCTCTGCACAAATGCAAATCCGCGGGCTGGGAAACATGCATCTTCAAGCATTAAGGAATTGGCATGTTCCCCTTTTGAACCCAGGCAGTCATCTCTGAAATGTCTCTGAGGACGTGCTGAGAAAGGCAATGGAGCTGAGGACCTATGATCCTGCCAGGCTCCCACCCAGATCTCGCAACCCCATCCACACTCAGCCTCACCACCGGCCCTGATGAGTGTCAAGGTCTGTGTCTACCTGCTGGCCCTGGGACACGGCATTTGCATCTGAGGCAAAGACTCATGGGCATGCTCCCCTTCTGACTGTTGATTTCAGCAAGCCACTTGCACATGGTTTTCCAAGTGCCTAGATTCTGTAGGAACAGGCTCAGGTCCCTTGTTCAGTATCAGGCCCTGAGTGCGAACAGTAGCTGCTCAAGGGACCTGCAGACCCTTCTCCAATCTGCTTTCAGTCCTGGCTCATCACTCCAAGTTTGCTGCCTGTCTCTCTGAGATCAATAAATATTCAATGGTTGCTTTTGTCTTATATTTTACTTTGGGAAATCTAATGACAGTTGTCATCATCACAGGTAACCGCAGTTACAAGATGCCAGACACAATCAGGAATCCTCTCAGTACTTACTTCACAGATGAGGAAACTGATAGAAAACTCAGCGACTCAGACGGGGGAACTCTGCAGTTTGCAGGGACAAAGGCCCTGTGCTCAAGCACAGAGTTAAGAGTCACATGCCCAAGGGCTTAATGAATGCATGTTGAATACAGAGACTTGAACAGGTCAGAAAAACAAATTTTATTTTGTGACCTGACTCCTTCAGTCTCACAGACTTTCTTTCTGGGAATGTATAAGAATAGGGTGCTCCAGGAGCAGGCTGAGTGGCTTGTGAGTGCCTCTGTCTTGTTAATTACATCCCAGCTGGAGGCCAGCACCTGCTCCTTTGTGTACCTGTTTAATGTGTGCCAGGCTGGTGGGCACTAACCACAACAAAGCAACCATAGCTGTAGTTACTCCTTAGGGTTGAGCTTCTGGTTGTCCTGAACACCTGTGTTTTTTTTTTTTTTTTTTTTTTTCTTTCAAGACAGTGTTTCTCTGTGTAGCCCTGGCTGTTCTGGGACTCACTCTGTGGACCAGGCTGGCCTCGAACTCACAAATCTGCCTGCCTCTGTCTCCCAAGTGCTGGGATTAAAGGCGTGCACTACCACTGCCTGGCCTAGACACATGTTCATAGTAAAATTAAAGGCACTTGGCCTCTCTGAGGAACTCTGTGAATAGGATAACAAAACTTACATTTTCCCTCCTGGTGGTTCTTAGTCCTGATGTACAGGGAAGTCTAGGAACTTGAGATATCGGGATACAGGTAATCCCATAGAAACATCTAGAATGTGAGGAAGAGTAGAAGTCTAAGAATAGGCCCCATACACAAGACTGAAATCATTGGCGTATTTATTTATTTACTTGCTTGTTTATTTGGGCAGGTTGGCCTAAAACTCAGAAGGCAGCCAAGGGTGGCCTTGAACGCTTGGTACTCTTGCTCCCACCTGCTTTGATCACACATGTGCTCTCAGCGGCATAGTCAGTTGTTATGATGAGAGCCTTTAAGATCTCTCAGTAATTTCAGATGCACAGTAGTTACTTACAGTCACCATCATGTCCAGATCTCCCGAGCTTCTCCCTCCTGTATGAATTTTGTGTCCTTTGGCCAATGTGAAGGTTGGTATGAATGCTAGCTTGGTAGGACCTAGAATCACTTATGAGACAAACCTGTGGTTGGCTGCATGAAGGTGTTTCTAGATTGGATTGGCTGAAGTGGAAAGACCCACTCACACTGTGGGAGGCTGTGCCCCATGGGTTGGGTCCCGGGCTGAATAAAACAGGTGACAGAGCCCGGCGGTGGTGGCGCACGCCTTTAATCCCAGCACTTGGGAGGCAGAGGCAGGTGGATTTCTGAGTTCGAGGCCAGTCTGGTCTACAGAGTGAGTTCCAGGACAGCCAGGACTACACAGAGAAACCCTGTCTCAAAAAAACAAAACAAAAAACAAAATAAAACAAAAACAAAAACAAAAACAAAACAGGTGACAGAGACCTGAACTTTGTTCTCTCTCTCTCTCTCTCTCTCTCTCTCTCTCTCTCTCTCTCTCTCCCTTTCTCTTTCTGCTTCCTGACTTGCAGACCCACTGTCCCAGCGGCATTACCTTGTAATCTCAAAGCAAGAGTCTAAACAAGCATTTTCCCTAAAGTTCCTTGGTCATATCAATGAGACAACAACTAGAAATTGGTACAAGGGCTGGGCCATTAATGTGGAATCTGACCGTGGCTGTGTAGACCTTCGGAACCATGTTATGGGAGGAAAGTGGTTCTTTCTGAGCTCTAATCTGTCCCACTGGTCTATGAATCTATTTTTGAGCTACTGGCCTTGAGAAAAAACTGCTTCTGTGAACTGTGGTCCAGGCTACATGAGAACTTACTTACTGCACCATCATGGCCCCAACATGCTTTCTGTGTACCAGCTGCAGCATCTCACACGCTGTCAGTCACAGTTGTCATTCCTTCTTGCTCTAGGGAAACTCAGGCATGGAGGAGGTGTGTGTTTGCTCTGTTGCTTAATAAACAATGTTGACTTATTTATGTCTGAAAGCCTAAGGGTTATTAGCACTTTGATTTTTTTATTATAACAACACAATTGTGGTTCTTGTCTCTATTGGGCAAGCAAATCACTAACATTTTATGGTTTTGTGGGTTGTGGAGATGGCTCTGTGGTGAAGTATACTGACTGATTTTCCAGAAGACATGGGTTTGATTCTCAGCACCCATATGGCCGCTCATAACTGTCCCAGGGAATCTGATGCCATCTTCTGGCCCCTGATGGCACCAGGGACACACGATATATAAACACACATGCAGACCTAAAAACTTTAACCAATCTTTAGTGCTTGTAAATGGAAACATGGGAGAGAAAGAGGGAGAGGAGGGAGGGAGGAAAGGAGGGGGGGAGGGAGAGGAGAACATAGAAGAGAGAAGTTTTGAGATAGTCTTTCTATATAGTTCAGGCTGATGTAGAATTCATGATCCCCCTGCCTCAGGCCAAGTGCTGCTACCACAGGCATGCCCCAGGACACTGGTTTCTGTAAGAGCCATGAAGGTAGAGGAATACATATGAGGACCCTCACCTGAGAGTCTGGCAAAGCAACTGAAGGAGTTTGATCCATTTGTGTTCTTCCCTTTGTCCTCCAGAAGCACCCAGCCACTCTCTTCAGAGCATGTAGACAGGATGTGGGTGACTATTGCTCTGCTCTCCCCTGGCCACACTCAAGGAAACCATCCACAGAGGGCTAGATTCTAGAGAAAGTCACCCATAGTTCCAAACAGGGCTCAGGACACTTTAATGAGTGTGTTCTTTGAATAGAAATCACAGCTAAGTTATGAATAATACAACGATGTCTTTCTCACCTGTTAGATGGCCTCTAAAGCTAGCTCAAGGGCACCTGCTGCTGCCTTCTGGTGTTTGTGGACATACCCTGCTATGTCTGGGTACCTCTCACCTTCTAGAGCCTACATCATCTTTGTCCCTCATGTGCAGAGTCCCAAGTAGTAGAAGACGGCCTTGCTAGCTTGTACATTTGTCTGTCAGATTTAATTCGGGACACCCAGTTAAACGAGATTTGGGGTCGATAAACTAGGTTTTAGTATAATTGTATCTCACATGGTGTTTATGGCAGGGTCTAAGTTTTTTTTACCCAGGGCATACTGATGATAAAAAGGGTTCAAGATTTATCTGAAATTCAGATTTACCCGGTGTCTCATACACACACACACACACACACACACACACACACACACACACACACACACACACACACACACACACACACACACACACACCATGTAAACTACTGATCAGAAATGTTAATCTGTATCTATGGTTTAACTTCAAAGCCAAAAGGATTCTATGAATCGGGCTATGAGGATTCTGGGTGGGGAACAAGAGTCAGGGTGGTGAGCTGGTCCTCTGCTGGTGCCTTGCCTGCTCACAATGTCTTCTCAGCTTAGTAGGGTGGGAAAGTCACAGGTCAGGGGGGCCCAGGTGGATCTCTCAGGCCCTTTCTGACCTAGGTTGAAAAGTTCCTAGGCTGACAATCCCAGAGGTGGACACCAGAGGGCGCCTGGCACCGCAGCCTGCTCAAGCTGGCTGCATCCTCAGTGGGCAGAATGCTTAGTGATCTGAAAGTGCTGAATCCACCTCCAGAAGTCAATTTTGAGCTGAAATCTTAAGGGGAAAAATACTTACACAGCCTTTTGCAGGTTATTTTAGAATCTCACGTATGGCATAGTGATGAATGAAGGGGTTTTGGGCTACAGAAATTATTCTGTGATTACCTTTGTAAACTAGCATTCCCAGAAAAAAGCCTTTCTCACCTTCTGCCCCATCCCTGGAAGATTCTACAAGCATGTGTGGAGATGGATGTTATCTTGGGATGTTTTTAGTTTATTTCATGGCCAGTGACTGACTTACATCCCTTCAAACATCAGGTAAAATTTCAGGGGTGTATTCAGAGTAGGTCACTAGCTTCTACCAACTAAAACGCTAAGATAGTCATCTGATAATGTTGATTAATGATGATTAATGCTGTAATCACCCACCTGATGGCTCTACCAAATACATGTGGTGAGCGACTAGGTCCATGACTTTCTTTTTGTGCTGTTACTCTCAAGAATCGTGAAACTGCTTCCTGCCGGAACATGCTTTCACGTGACCTGAATCTGTATCGCTCATGTTTGGCTCGGAATAAACCACCTCTTCTTGCCTTCCAGATAAGATCTGTGTCTTTCATCAACTTCAGGGGATTATGTTCATAGAACCCCTAGCTCTGTAGAATCATGGGCTCAGAGGCACAGGCAGCCGGGGCACAGTGGCACCATTCCCATCTGAGGGTGACCCTGGCTAACTCAGGGGAGTCTCCAGGGTTGGGCTGTTCAACAGTAAATCACTCCATCAACCTCTTGAATCTGCTACAGGGATCAGTGGCCGGATATACCCACAGTCTATGCAGCATTGGACCCACAGGGCAGTGCTTGCCCGCGCTCTGGCGGTGTGTGAACCATTCTTGGCCTTGTCGTTTGGGCCTTGTGGCTCCACCCACCCTCCTGTGGACCTCATTGTGGTCAACATTTGGGAAGACCCAAACTGCTGAATGTCCATCGCTGTGTCCCCGGCACAACTCGAAGTAAAGTCCTACCACGTCTCAGTCCCTGCCTCAGCACGCTTGCCTAGCAGCGGACCATCAGAGGGCTGGGCCTTGGTGTTAGGTAACAGTTTCCTCTGAGACGAAAATGCTCCATTCTGCTGGATCCTCCTAACATTTAGTTCCTTGGAATACCTCAACCTGAGTGGGCTCCCCAGGATGTGTCAGGGACCTCGGGAAAGCCTGGGCAGGGATGTGGGTCTTGGTCTCAGTCTCTGAGAACTTGCTCAGCTGCCTCAGCTGAAGCAGAAGGTATCCACTCTGGAGACTGCCCTTAGCTAGCAAGGCTTCCAGCTCAGTCACTCTGAGGCAGGGAAACCTAGGGACAGCTTAGAACCTAGGACCCTACTTGGCATGCTTAGCTCCCACTAATGTCCTCAACAATCTGAGGTCCAGCAATCCACTCTCTGAAAGCAAAGGTAATTGAGTCACTCTGACATATAGCTTCCTAGCAACTCTTAGTAACTGTGTGTGTGTGTGTGTGTGTGTGTGTGTGTGTGTGTGTGTATGTGTTCAAACACATCCTGATACACCCTGGAATTAGGAATAGTGAGTCAATCAAGCCTAGACTGGTTTTGGGTGCATCATCAGTAAGGTAAACTGTGTTCTCAAAATCAATGTTTAGGAAAAAATTCCTATTTATGACCTTATGCTTATAACTGGACATGCGTATGATTAAAGTCAGATGCATCATGGGAAAAGGTGTGTGCTGTGAACAGAGTTTAGACAAACCAAGCCTGTCAAAGCAGAAGGTCACTCAAATTCTGCTCTCAAAATATAACTCCTCTTCCTAGGCCTTCAAAGTTCCAGGTTGTGACTAAGGCCTCCCTCCAGAGCACCCCAGCTTAGGCCACGAGTGGGGACTCCAGATCAGGGAGCCCGCTGCTCTCTCAGAGTATCTGGCCTGTACTTTGATTTTGCTTCTGAACAGCCCCCACTTCTCTGCTCTTTGTATGTGCCTCTTTAGTTCTGTGAACAAGACAAGGGCCCTATCCACAGAAACACCACAGTTACAGCTGGGTTTGTCCAGCATTTCTGACATTACCGCTGTGTCGCTGTATCTACTCCTGGCTTCTAGATGCTTCTAGATGCTTCGAGCCACAATGCTGGATGCTGGATAGCACCAACAGTACTGCCCACCACCACCTGGCTGGTCCTGTGCCATCTCCCACCTTTCCTGAGGACTCACTCAGCATCTTGTTAGGTGCAGTGGGAGCACTGGGCCTGCTCTGTGGGATTTTATGCTCCATTTAGGGACCTAGCAAAGATGGAGGCTGCTGGGGAGCTAGCTGCTTTCTTCTTTTGCTGTAGGCCCACTTCATTCCTGGACAGGAAAGGCAAGAACCTGGTGCCAGACAAGAGAATCCACAGTATACGCAGATTTCTTTCTGCAATATGGAGTGCAAAGATGGCTTTCTAGTATAGAATAAGGGTGTTTTGTCTGTCCTTCCTGTCACCCATCAGAACCCCTCTCCCATTGAGACTTCTCTATCATGCTTCCTCCTCCCATCATGCCCCCTTCTCCCATCATACCCCATATCATGCTCCCTCCTCCCATCATGCCTCCCATCATGCCCCCTCCTCCCATCATGCCCCACATC
>JANHMN010000016.1:54943518-54960735 GCA_030674055.1 Rhabdomys pumilio
AAGGACGATAGCATGGATGTCCCAAGCAGGACAGAATGAGGAAGGATGATAGCATGGATGTCTCAAGCAGGACAGAATGGGGAATGACAGGGCATGGCTGAGAGTAGCAACAGCAGGAACCAGAAGAGACTGTTCTAGAGCTTCTGCAGACACCCAGAACGACAGGAAAACATCATGAACAACACACACCAAAGATGCCATAACCTCGATCCCCACAGCGACACAGACTCAACAAGAATGGGCACACTTCACAAAGAATAAACATACCTAGAATCTCTCTAGCTATTACAATTGTTGAATTTGTAATAATTGAACAAAACCTGTAAAACAAAACCCCCTTTTCATATAGGGGTTTTCTTTCTTATTCAAAATATAAGCTATGGGTAGTTGAGGGGCCAACGTGAAAATCTGCACGTGGCATCACCATCATGGCATTGGATAAGGGCCAAAAGGTTCTTTGTGCTTGGGTTGCAGCAGCTCCAGAGTGAACTGAGTGGGGGCAGAGAGGAGTCAGATTGGGCTCCTGTAGTGCATTTGCCTCCTGCCTCCCTGCAGTTGTCCCTAATCTGTTCACTCTGAGTCACCTGCTTGCTCCTTCTGAAACCTAAATGTCGCAGTCTATCATGAGACAATTTATAAAACCAGATCTATACTGTATCTTTACGAATGCATCTAGTGAATCTGCAGTTTATAAATAACACACACTTTCCCAACAAGATGTACCATCAATATTATCTCTTGGCTATTCAATCAATGCTTGGGTTAAGTACAGATTTGCAGACCTCTTGCAGGTATTTCTCAGACTCCCAGCAGGGATCTGAAGCCCTCACACTAAGACACTGTGATCTAGATTGTGACAGATTGAGAACATCAATTGTCCTTGGCAATTATTTGTAACTTGCGGTCTCCAACATGGCTGATCAATAGCATCCCTGAGCTCTTTGAAATGCTGATTGATGGACTCACCCCGTATATTTGGAGGTTCTCCGAGGAGCCTCTAGTGACTATCATCCCTCAGAGCGGTGGTTTGGTGCATAGAAGTTGGGTTCTTAAAATAAAGTTCAATAGTGGGAAAAAGTGATTTATTTTGGGTGAAACTAGTGAATGTCAGGTACCAGCATGGTATCCAGACTTTCCCAGTCCCAGAGAAGTGATGGATTCTGGGCAGGGGCCTGGGAGCCAAAGTGATGGTACATAGAAGGAGTCTGGTGGAAGTTCCAAGTCACTATCCATGTGCTCCTCCCTGGCTGCAAATATACAAGAAGTCAGAGTCATAGGAAGAAACTCAAGACCAAGTCATTTGCATCTGCGAGCCATCACACAAGGACATAACTGCCTGCTTGGCTCCTGGATACACAGTAGATTTCAAGTGAGAACAAATAAGTCTTGTCATGACCACTAAGAATTGGATGTTAACACTTTGGTTATAGGACAAAGAGTTAGTATTGACCAGGAAGCTTCCTTTGTGATGTCTAGATTTCACAGAAGATGCTATACAGGCTGCTGAGGGAAAATGACGTCAGCAATCTTACCTAGATATGAACCCTGAGAGATTTAATAATGATCAATGTGGCAATATATGCCCATGATTGTAGTAGTGGCATAAATATTATTGGGGAAACTAACTGAATGAAAAAAAAATTAAAAGAGAAGGAAGGGCCATGACTGCTTTTAGGTATGGTGGAACAGTTTATTATAGATATGTGGGCAAGCATAGCCAGAGACAGATGCGTCTGGGAGAGTCCAGAGTGGTCATGATCCTGAAACATTGGGAAGAGTGGATGGGAAGAGAGAGAGATTGGGCTGTGGAAGGGAAAAGTAGGGCTGGAAGTTTTAGAGAAGGAGAGAGAGGAAGGAGGAGAGGGACAATGAGACAGGGATGGAGAGAGAAGAAGATGGAAGAGGAGGTGGATGATTGAGCAGATCCACATGGCCTAGGGGAGCTGCAAGTAGCAAGGGATCTCATATCTGGGAAATAGAGAAGTGTAGTGGTATATCTGCCCAATCTAGGTGTGCGGCTTATCAATATTATAACTGAGATGTGTGTTCTTTGCATAGGCACATTGGGGTTGGACAAATCTGGCTGGTTGTGGAGAGCTTTTGGGGCTGCTTGACAGGAATCTGACATTGGCCAAGGACAAGGAAATGAGCTTTAGGCAGGAATTTGACATTGGACCATGAAAAGGAATTAAGTTTGGGCAGGAATCAAATTTTAGGCTAAAACAGAGAAGTAATTTCAGTCAGGAATCTAGGTCTTAGGCTAGAACAAAGAAGTAGGCTTCAGGCGTGAATATGACTGTGGGCTAGGACAGGGAAATAGGCTCAGATATTTTTGTCATCCTGATGAGCCCTTAGAAACAGTGATCCAGAGTGATTGCTGGACTTTGTTTATTGCCTTGTTTGTTCCTTGACTATTTGCATTTATTGTATTGCTAGTTCCTCAACCTAGAACTGACCTAAATACTTGCATATAATTAAAATAGTTTAAAAGAAAATTGGGAAAAAATAAACCCGCCTTCAGCCTCAGAACTGGCTGGGGTCATGCTGCAATGTTGTCTGATCGTCTCTTTTCTTTTAATCCTCACTCCTGCGCTGGAGAACCTATTGACTGACTAAGCTGGCTTGGTCAGCTGGTATTAAATATTAAGACTGTCTGGTATTTTCCATTTGCAATGATTTAGGTGGGCAAGAGAGAGGGCAAAACCATGGAGCAGTCATTGGTGATTGGTGTAGCCAACCATTGGGGCAGCTGTGACATGAGCAGTAGCTCCCGGCATTCCCAAGAAGGATGGGTTTGGGTGGCTTAGCAAGCTAGCCACAGGAACCAGGATGAGATGGCTGTTTGTTTTCAGCACTGGGCAAGGAGGAATGGGTGGCTACCAATTCTAGAGCCTAGCTGGAGCTAGCGTGGATTTTTAAAATTGCACGCAACATAATGCTTAGCCTGACAAAAATGAAAAGAATAAATGTCTGTGGATAGCTCTGCCCCTGATGAGACATCTATGCTACATACCCTTCCCTGAAGACTCAGGGGCCATTTGGAAGAAAGAGACAAGGAGATTGTAAAAGCTAGGGGTCAGGAAGGCACCGAGTCAAACAGTATCTTCTAGACATGATGGGGACCAATGTACGCATAAACTCGGTAACTGTGTTGCACAAGACGGGCACAAGATCAAGTCAGTGTTTGCCACTCTAAAGGCAGTGGGCCCTGGGAGAACGGAGCTGATGAATGAGCTGGACTAAAGGCTCCCACGGTACCTACTCTGTTTAGAGCATCAGACAATTTATGCTCTAAGGGTTAAGAAAAAGTGTGGAGTCACAAGGATAAGTCAGATGTGGCAAACATGTTTTTCCATAGAGGCATCTAAACAGTTAGTTGAATCCTCTACCACTGGAAGGAGCATGGAAACACATTCCAAGAACAATTCTGTGTTTCAAAGAAACTGAAGTCATAAGACTCTTGTCTTATTTTCTTGGAGTTTTTCCACAAGCACTCAGAATTCTCCTCACAGACTCCATTCTTGGACCATGTTTTGATAAGCCAACATTTCAGAATGGAATGGGGAGGGGCTCATGAGTCCCCACTTCTAGCTGAGGTGCTAATGACTACTGATGGCTTCTGGGCGAGAGTCAGTTTTCTTTAAGGGTATGCGGCCCCTGTTAGGTTGCTTGATACTCATGAATATATGGGCAGCACAAATTGGGCTAAATGTTTAGGTTAGGATGAGATAAGAGGGTATGGGGTTGACCTAGGAGAAGTTGGAGAAGGAGTGAGAGATAAATTAAAATGTATTGAATGTATATGTGAAATTATCAAAGAATTAATAAAAATATATTTAAATAAAAAATTGGGAGTTATCACAATAAAACCCTTTGTGGAAGTATTATGAAGTGTTAGAAATTATAATTTAAAAAAATTATAGGTACCATGGGAAAATGCTTATACAAGACAAAGTGGGGGAAAAACAGGCTATAAAGTTGATTTAAATTTATATAAAAATATATGTGTCCAGGCCCACTCTGGGTAGGAACATGTAGAGATGAATGCATTTATATGCATATATATACATATATAATTCTATGATGGGAATTATGAGTTATTAAAACCCCAAACAGTTTGTGTAGAAAGGCTGCTCCTGTCTGAAGAAGTGGAGTGTCAAGGGAGGTCTGTCAGTCTGCAGTGAGGGAGCTGAGGCACAGTGGGGTGGTTTTGGTTTTATTTTAGGCAGGGTCTTGTGCAGTCTGTGCTGACCTTGAGATCACTAAGTAACCAAGGATAACCTCGAACTCTGATTCTTCTGCCTCTGGGAGGATACACCTCCATAGTGTCCTTGGATGTAGGATGCTTGGATATCATGGAGTTCTTTGGGGAATCACAGTGAACAAACCTAGACTTAGTTTTTATACTGTTCATATTTCCTATAATGAGCATTTATTTTTTGCTCTTCACCAGTTTTTGGTGCTCTTCTGTTAAAATGGAACCAGTCTCTGGCACGGTTTCAGCTAGGAATGGTTTGGTTGCCAGAGCTACAGATGAAAGAAAATTTTATGGGTCCCACGAAAAATAAAAAGGGGCCCTATAGATTTCTTTTCCCTAACCTGAGTAGCTGAAGCTGCCGCCTTCAGGGTTTGGCCCAGTTAATCAGTTAACAAAGAATGCAGAGTTACAGGACAAAGAGCTGCTGAGTCATCCCAGGAATGGGCTGGCCATGAAGATAAGAGAGATAAGCATCCGCCTGCAGGAACTGCACCCCGCCCCCATGGACCGGTTCAACCCGCTGATGTTCAAAAATTGGAAAACAACCAATCGTGTGCACCCGCGCGAAAGTTTCTCCTTTTCCCCACCCTGAGCTTATATTAACCCTAAATCCCTGAGCCAAGAGGCCGATGCCCCTGTCTCCTACATTGAGACATGTGTTGGTCCAGAGCGCTCTGCCATTAAACTACCTCGTGTTCTTGCAGCAAGTGGTCTCTTGTGTGTCCTTTGGGTGTGCGCCATCCTGAGACTGTGGGGTCCCCTTCAGGGGGGTTCATAAGCGTTTCACAGGAACATTCTGGAGATGTTTTTGGTTGTGCGCTGGTGTTTGGTGGTGATGGCCTTGCATGCTGCCAAACATCCTATAAAGCCAAGGATGCCCTTCAGTCCACAGCATGTGGGTTACATGTCCACAGTGCTGTGGCCAGTTGTCCCTGCCAGGGGAAAGAGAGGTGGCCTTAATGATTCTTCCTGATTCTCAGCTTCCTTGGAGGACTGAAGGTGTTTCTACCTGAGGAGCCAATGACTCAGGAAAGTCAAGTTTGAAAACTATAAAGTAAACATACTCCCTGGACAGAGCCCCTCTACTCAAGCACAGGTGTCCTCCTGTTGTGGGAAGGGTTGTGTTTAGCCCTCCTTGGGGGTCAGGGTTCACAATTATCCTTGGAGACAGGCAGGACTAGGGTAGCATGGGAATGGTGAGCTTTGGGGTTCAGAGAGAAGAGCTTACAAAAGCAAGTAAGGACATTAAAGTGTTGCCCGGACTCCACTGCTCCCTTGATCTTGATGCAGATCTTTTCTCTGAGGTGAATGGGCATGTTGTCTCTGCAGACTGTGCCTCAAACAAAGAGGGAGTTGTTGATGAAATCACACAAGAGCTTCCCTAGCGCTAGTGGGAGCAGCCTGTGTTGGGGGCACACAGGTCCTTGTGCCCACAGAGCATAGAGAACCAGGAATGTGAACACACAGGGGCTCCTCAGTGGAGGAGATAAAATCAAATACCTGCATTCCATCCAGAAAGCTCAGAGTGGTTTCTGTTAATATCTCGGTGATCTTTTTTGAAGAGGCAGACCTCATCCATCTTTTGCTACAGAGACAGACTTCACTCTAATTAACCAGAATGTTTATCCCAGATTCTTCCCTCCCTAGACTGTTCCAATCTTTAGGGGAGATGCCACATGTACTTGATGGTCTGCTGACTCTATGCTGTCAGAGACTACATTAGACTCTAGGCCTTTTAGCTATAGAACCTACCCTTATGGTCACATGTACTCTGTAAAGGAGTTTCTATGTAGTCAGACCTTAAGCTTCATTGGGTACCTGGAATTGGACTGATTGTTGCGGTCCCCGGAGTCTGAGCTAGTTGCTGAAGTCAGTCTGTACTGGTGTTCATTCTTTTCTTCTTGTGGGATTTGCTTCACTGCCATGACAATGGTAGGCCTCACCTCAAGCCTACATTTGATGTGTCTCACAGAGAATATGGAGGGGCACTGTCCAGGCCCCTGCTAAAAGTGAACCTTGAGAAGCAGGGTATCTGAGTATGTCCAGTTACAGACTCAGTCGTACCTTCTCTGGCTCACTGATCACAGCTGGAGAAGGACCCTGTAGTGTCGCATACCCATCAGGGCGTCTCTTGGTCCTCTGGGGTTTATTCCTGACAGCCACTCCTACTTAAATTCATTTAGTATGGGTTAGGGGAACTGAGGACTCAATGAATACCTGCAGTGTCCAAGAGCTTCCAGAAGGGACTGGAATCCCAGAGTAACAGACTACAGGAAGCCACTAAATGATGACAACTCCAGAGGCACGTGATTCAGAGCCACTGGGAAGTGCTGAGCCAGTGCACTGTGTTGGGCTGGGTCTTCCTCCTGTGGCCATTATTTAGAGCAGGCTGTATATTTTCATGGCTGCTCTTCTCAATGCAAGATGAAGTGCGTTCCTGACACACGGAATTTTCCAATAAAGATTTCATTGTCTCGTTCCCCTGTGAGGAATGATAAGTGAACTTGATACTTCTCCGCTCAGGCTTCATCAATAAAAAATGTTTCTGGTTGGGTTATTCCCGTTGCTTCCTAATGAAGTGGCATTTATGAGGGGTCCTTCAGCCTTAAACTTGAGAGGGAGTCAGGGAAGGATGGCATGTTAAACTGGATTATTAACCATCGAAGTGAATGTGAATGGCTGTGTGCATACATAATCCAGGGAAGTAAATACACAGCTTTCGGGGGTTTAACACGCCTCATATAGAAGAGGGTCTTTCACACATTAAAGCATAGTTACTACTGTCAGTGGAAATTGATCACCCACTAACCCAGACTCACAGCCCAACTCCAATATATCACCTCCTGAACCAGGTATGGCCCCCCTCCAGGCAGACATATCATGGCCTCAGATGACACTTGGTGACTGATTTAGACCCAGAGTGCAGATGTACTAAATTGGTGACCACCCCTTGACAGACCATATTGTTTCTCAGTCAACAAAATCATTAAGACAGAACATGTCAGCTGATGAAGCACAATACCCACGGTGTCCCCCAATTCAGGCTCACAGCACAGGATGGTGGGACCCTTGGAGGATGGGGCATGGGATGGAGTACAGGTGACTCTCAGTCTGTAAGCCAATTAGCTGTGGTGACTGTGAAGGCCAGCACAGGTCCCTGCAGATGCTTTTCCAGGGAGGAAGTAGAACTCAGCCTCTGAGCCTAAGGGCAAGAGGCCCTGTAGAGGGGATGACTGCTTTGTAATGGCAACAGCTCATGCCGCCTCCTCTGTTCTCCAGACAGTGGAAGGTGGAAGGCTGCCTTCTAATGCTTCCAGGAAGCGCTTCTCAGAAATCTTCCTTCTCTCAGACCACCCTTATCTGTTTCCTCCAATTTAAGTTCCAGACAGATGTGCCAGTGACACCTGCTCATAAGGTTATTGAAAAGATAAAAAATAATATGCACAACACACTAACAAACGCCAGGAGCTCGTGGTAAGAGCTCAGTCAGGGCTGTCTAAGGTGGGGGTGGGGCTCTTGTCCTTCCATTCTGCTTACTCCCCTCTTCTCCTCCTCCACTTCCTTCTTGTCCTCCTCCCTGTCTAGTCTATGGTGCCATCTCTTCCTTTTCTTCCCCTTACCCCTCCTCCTAACTCCCCGTTCATGTATTACCTTTATTCCTGGCTGGGGAAGAGTGGGCATGGTGGTTGTGGTTGGTGGCTGGGTAGTTAGTGCTTGGGACATAGTCCACAGGAGGCCCTGTTGAGCCTCCTATAAGTAAACAAAGTCACAGAACCCTCTCACCCTCTGGGCAGCTACTTTTCTGGGTCTCCTGGTTGGAAAGACAAGAGAGGAACCCTTTGCCCTCTTCCTCACTAGGCAGAGAATGGCTAGACCAGGCATAATCGGTTCCCTTTTGTTGGGTACTGACAATTCTGCCTCCTCAGGAACCCTTCAGCCTTCTCTGGTCATTCTTTTGGCTTTGGGACTTGGAGTAGGGACCTCTGCAGTCCATCTTTGCTGAAGCTTTGAGGGCCTCTGCAGGTGGCACCCTGGATTTATGGGACCCCTCTTCTCCAACTAACTCATTTCCTCCTGGTTTTTGAAGGTCAGAAACTAGCCTTTTCCTAGGGCCGTGGGCTTGGTGATAATTTACAAGGCTCTCTGTGGATCTTCCCCTGCTCTTGTCGGGTTGTTCTTTTACCTTAAGGTAGAGAGCACATTCCGGGAAGGTACATATATTTTTTTCAAATTGATTTCTTGTCAGGTCTAACAAGATCAATCAAATCATATGGCTAATAAAACTGATTTAGTACCCATAAAGTTCTATGACATCTCGTATGTGCCGAGGATGAATGACAAAGGCAGAGAGGCTCTGTGTCTTTTCCCTCCTGGTTCCAGGAGAACGTGGGACCCTGCGGTGCCTTACTAAGCCCTTTCCTACCTACAGATGCCAGGGAAGTCTCAGGGCCTGGACTCTGGTGTGCTGCAGGAAGCACAACCAGGATGGCCTCAGGGCCACCCTGACCCCAGAGCTGATAGGAACAAGAGGCAGGAGCCCCAGCCGTGATAGGTACCAACTAGGCATTTGACACGACTGACCCACACAGGAGTAATGGGGAAAGCGATGTTCTCCATTCTCATCTTGTACTAGAGGCTCTGCTCCGACCTCTATCCTACACTTGGTCCTCTGGTCAGAGTGTGCTTTGATCCAAGAGTACCCCAACTAATTCTCCTTTCAAAGTTTAGTGTCTGATAAAGGCTGAGGCAGGGTAGGGGAGGAAGGAGACGAGTTCACGCTATTGCTCATCTCTTCGATGCAGCGGCACCAGGCTGAGCTCCTGGGGATCTTTCTGTCCACGTTTCTCTACCTCTTTACATGGATGTTTTGGATGCCATAGCTTCCAGCAATCCCTCATTTCTGGAGCTGGGCTTGTGATCTGTTTCTAGATAAACACATCCCCATGAAAGCAGGCTTCCAAATGGTCTGTTCTAGCTTGTCTAGATTTTGGAACCAACATTCATTGAAGGCAGATTTGAAGAAACACAGGTTTCCAGGGTTTCTGGGTCTTTGCAAGGACCTCTTATCCTGGCTTTAGGACTTTGGGGTCAATAGAGGCAAAGCAGAACAGTGGTGAGGTAGCACTAAGGTGATGCTCTTCCCACGGGCTGAAAGGGTGGTCTGTTAAGGCCTTGAGTGTTCTTTATGCTCCAGCACTCTAGAGGGAGGTGCTTCTGGTTTGCCTTTTCTGGTTCTCTGCTGTCTGTCACCTGGGTGATATCTTATCTTGTAAGAGGTCTGGACCATGCATGTACTCGATAACCAGAGTCTGTTGAAGGGTCCTAGAAAGAGATACTTTCTCTCTGACTAAGCGTTCCTCTTTCTGGGCCTTGGCTTTCTCATCTCCAGGGCTGTCAGCAGCTACTGTGTTCAGAGTCCTGTATGCTGTACTGCCTGTCATGAACTCATGCATTCAGTTTATCTTGGGTTTTCAGCTATTCCCAGTAGCAGGCTTGCTGGAGAACATGGATGGAACATGTCCTTCTTCATCCGGCCATTCTATTTTTGACCAATGACTGGAAGCCGCTACTGGGAGTGATCTGAGCTTGCAAGCAACCACAGTGCCTCAATATAACAGTGGGGATTCATCCCGAGGAGGATTAGCAGCCATTCCTCAGAAGTGCTGGGCACTGCCAGCTCCTGAGTCCCATACAGGGCTGCTGTCTGATGGAGCCCAAGTGTGTGCCTTTTAATGGATGTTTCATTTCCCCTTTGCCCGAGGCATAACTAACAATTCCAAGGCAGTCATCAGAAAAGCACTCAGACCCCAGGGCCAGAACAGCAGGGTCATAAATGCACACAAGTGGAAGTAATGTCAGCTTCCCCAAAGCACCCGCCTGGACTGTGACAAATGTGACCAATTCTCTGGACAAATTATTTTAATTGATAAATGACCTGTGAGTTTTGAAGACTAACAGCAGCAAAATATATATTGTAACATTTCCCTGGCAACGGCCTATAAAAAATTGGCCTCCTTTGCTGTATCAACAGAGTGGTAATTCTGTGGTCTCCAACTCCGGGCTCTGGGTTGTGACATCAGTGCTGCCCAGTAGGTAGTGGAAGAATGGAACCTCTCCAGGTGGAAGGTGTCTGTCTTCTGATTTCTTCTCCGTGGTTCTTACATATGACCTCAGTGTATGTGTGGGTGGGTGATGGTAGTCTGCATCTGGGTACAGGTGATGGCACCAGACTGTCCTGGTTAAACAGAGGAAGGCAGCCTCTGCAGACAGGAGTTTTTACTTCCTCTCAGTGGGTCTTAAAGACTGAGGATTTTTATTTCAGATTATAGATATGTGTACCCATTCAAAGACTAATTTTTCAGATGGTCAGAAACAAGAAAATTTCCTAGGGACCATCTTCCACAGAGTGCCTGGTTCTCTATTCTCAGAGGAATACCTCAGGGAATGGGTGGGATGACAGCTACATCTAAGTCCTTCGTTCTGTGTGAGTTGGCAAGATTGTAACTTGTGGGGAAAAGCCTTTCCTACACACCTGCACCCCTCGGAGGACTGAGACACCCAGACATCCGCATGGCCCAGAGGCTAGTTCTCTCAGGTGAGCAATAGGTTTGGTCACAATGACACTTTTCTCTGCAGGAAGTCATGGTATGCCTCACAGTGTCACATGCTGAGCTTCCCTTCATGGAGATGATGTACTGATGCCAGCATGAGTCTGTTGAAAGGCACTTTGGGGTCACTTGGAACCCAGTGATTTTCCTAGAATGTGCTGTTATCTCTCCTTTTATTCAAGTCTCTCTCTCTCTCTCTCTCTCTCTCTCTCTCTCTCTCTCTATATATATATATATATATATATACATATATATATATGTATATATATATATATAAATTTTCATATATATGTATGAAATTTCACATATATAAATTTCATATATATAAATTTTCATATATATATACATATATATATATATGTATATATATATGCTCTAGCCAATGACAGTAGCTGCTATGGGGGTTCTGGGTGTGGTTAAGCCCTATAGCATCAAGCATCCTTGAAGAAGAGGGTATAGAAGCAGAGCAGGACTGAGTTAGGAGCATGGGGAGTCTGGCATCTGTCTCACCATATCTGGGAGCCAGCTCCTTTTCCTACAGTGAAAGATGGTAGTCTAGATAAAGAGGAATGGGAGAGGGGAGTGTCCTGAGAGCAAGTTCTGCTGGGGGAAAGCCAGCAGGGGGAGACCAAGAGAGCTGAGGGGCGGGGTTGGCTTAGAAAGGCCAGGGCATAGGGAGAGCAAGTGTCTCTAGGCTAAAGCAGGCCTAGGTCAGCTCTATCTGCCCAGAGAAGCATCTGGTGTGTGTGTGTTTGTTTTGTGTGTGTGCATGTGAGTGTCTGTGTGTGTTGTGTGTGCATATGTGTGTATGTGAGTATGTGTGTATGACTGTGTGTGTGAGTGCATGTGAGTATATGTGATTGTGTGTTTGTGGTATGTGTGTGTGTGAGTGTGTTTGTGTGCCTGAGTGTGTGTATGTGTGTATATAAGTCTATGTGAATCTGTGTGTGTGTGTGTGTGTGTGTGTGTGGTGTATGAATGAGTTTGTAGTTTGTATGAGTGTGTGTGTGTGTGGTGTGTTTGAATTTGTGGTGTGTGTGTATATGGTGTTTATGTGTGTATGTTTGTGTGTAGCTGAGTATATGTGTGTGTGTGTCTATGTGTGTCTGTGTGTTGCGTCCCTTACAGTCAAACAGAGAGTGTGGGGAGCTGACAGAAGGCGGTTATCACCCTTGCAGCCATCTTGAGCCATATACCCTGACAAGAGACTTGTTTACAATAGCCTACAACAGCTGAGCACACTCTGATAACATCTTGTTTTAGATACCTAGGATTTTCCCTTGGGTGTGTGAGACCTAAAGGTGTGATTTAGAGATAAGACCTAAGGGTGTGACTTAAAGGCGTGACTTAAAGATGTGGCTTAGAAGTGAGACATATAAAAGGCGAGAAGCAGACAGAAGACAGTAGGAATTAGGCATTAGGTAGTAGGCACTTGAGACTTGAGATAGGCAACTAGAATTAGACACTTGCATTCAGAAGAATTCGGAACTGGGAAAGAGACTAGCAGCTGGAACTAGTATTAGGTGCTAAGAACTAGGGACTTGGAACTAGGGACTTGGAGAGAAGAAGAGAGACTGAAGAATAAACGGGATTGAATTACACTCTGTCTGGTCTCCATTTCTCGAGTCCATCCTCACACTCTCTCTCTTGCTGAACCCCGACCTGTGGACCAGAGCAGCTTGGGGTAGTACAGGCTTTAACAACTTAGCCCCCAAGGCTTTTGGCAGTGCGGGTTCCAATATTGACAGAGCGACTTGCAACATTTTTGGTGCCCAACGTGGGGAGCTCGGGCTGCAACATTTGCTTTTTGGAGAGCTGCTGCTGGAGATGAAAGCTCAGAGGAGAAAGCAGCAACTCTGTCGAATGAGGAAGAGAAGTAAAGCTCCGGAATGATGCCATTTCAGCAGGACAGGAAGCATGATCGGCAGGGAGACCGGTCTCAGCCAGCCTGTAGCAGGATCTTAGCTATTGAAGGGCAAGGTCTCCTCTGTGGGGCAGCCTTTCCTGCTGGGCAGTGCTTGGGAATCTGCAGGTTATGGGTGATGCTGCAGACTCTTAGGCAGTTCCTTTTACCCTCTCATCCCTCCCCGACCCCCTGGCAGTGTTCCTAACTGGGAGCTTGCCATAGCTATCACTTATCTATGAATGAGGCAGCATAGTGGACTAGGTGCTCTTTGGCTTCCTGTCCCTCTAGAGTCACTGTCCTGTTCTGGCAGCCAGTCAGCACAGTTGGCTCCTGGCCTGGTGACCCACTGACCTCCCGTGGGAACTGAGGAAGAGCTGTGTCTAAGACTTGTCCAGGGTTAGTCTGGTGTGGGAGAAAGAATGAGAAGTGGGTGTTGGCCAAGCAGAGGAAAGGCTATGACTGGGCTATGTCTTATGAGGATGTGCTGAGGGGATCAGGGAGAAAGCAGGCAGCTGCAAGCCAGAGAGAGTCTCATCCTTCTGCATTCACTGTCCTTACCGTGTTTACATTAGGGCAGTTTTCTTTTTTTCCTGTGTGCACAACTGTGTGAGTATGTCTATGTTTGTGTTGCAGAAAGAACCCATCACCAGTTTCTTCAACTTTGAGGGCATGTGCACGCAGGAGGGAATCTGCCTCTCTGTGATGGCAGGGTGACATTTGTTTAAACTGGTCACCTCCTCAAGTTTGCACAGAACTCTGAGTGAGTTGAATAAATAGCGCTTGCTCACTCAGCTGCCTAGGGTCCCCTTTAATGCATGATGGACCATGCAGGACAATGATCTGCATTTGATCTTGGTAGGACCCTGAAGCAGCCACGAAGCTTGTCCTAGATGATAAAACATTTCTCCTGTAATCTTGTCCCCATAGATTTCTAGTGAACTGCTTCTTTTGTGTTTATACAATTACCTTTGGAAATTCAGGCAAGAGGCACTCTTGTGTTTATAAATGTTATGAATTTGGCAGCCAGGGCCCTCCCCCAGTGGACACCATTCGGCTTGAGCTGGCTCTGGGAAGTCAGAGCTTAGATTTCTAAGCCAGGCTGAAGAAACCCGAGCCAAGATGAGCAAAGTGGGAAGTCTGGCTTGTCCTGTGCTCCACTGTCTGGGAGATGGAGGTTCCTCACTTCTGTCCTGAGTGGGTCTGATGAGCACCATGCCTTCCTGCAGGTCCGTGAGTTGACACAAGAATGAGTCAAAAGCAGCCTTTTTGACTTTGGAGAAAAAACTTTGAGGAAGAGCTCAGACACCTGGGCATCTGGATCATAGAAACCCGGTGTAAAGGCTCTTCTTGTCCTAGAGACTACTATGGTTCACATTTAAGTACAGCTCAGTAGGATGATATTGGCACCCTTAGTGAACTATATTGATCACTTTCTGCCTTCTCCTGTCCAGGGTGCTGGAGTACAGGCTGCCAGAGCTAGTTGACATGCGCAGAATCAAGGAGTCTGGGCCCTGGAGTTAGTTGACATGCGCAGAAGCAATGAGATAGAGGACAAAGGGTGACGCCCACCTAGGGATTATGCCCACCTAGTGATTTCCCAAGTATCTCTGGACAGCAGGAGCTGCAGCCACCTCCCCCACTTCCCAAAGGTTCTTTGTGGCTAAAATAAAATAGAAGCAATTAAACAATAAATAACGAGTTACTGGTTCTTGGGCGGGTTGGGGGTGGGGGTGGGGCTTCTAGAGTATCGATTAAAGGCTCACAAGAATAAATTGTCATCCTCTCAGACTTATCTGGGGTTATATTTTACCACTAATTAAAGTTCACCCAGGGAGTGTTCCCTGGAATATAAAGAACTGAACTCTGGTGGATTTCAGAGGCAGTTGTTCACAGAGGGGAATGAAGACAGCATGTAAGAGAACCCTGTGGCCTCACACATCCCAGCCTTTAGTGACATTGCTACTGCCCGTGTTGCTACTACGAGTCCCCAAAGACCGCACACCATGCCTGATGGTAAAGAGAATTTTCTTGCCTGTTACTTCTTGAGGTTGACTTCATTGGTGACAGGAAGCTGACCGGGTATTTTCCCCCTAATGGTGCTACGATCACATCTAAATGGGAAATACAATACAGTCAACTCTGATTTGTGTTGAGCAGACTGCCTCGTTACTTGGAGAACAGATTGCTTGGAAGAGCTGGACGGAGGCAGAGATGTCTCACACTGCCAGATCTGTGATATGGCCTTGATGAATTTTAATATTTGTTTTCAATGCAAATGTTAAAATTAAAAATTGGTTTGCCGCAGGCTGCCATTAAGCAGGTTAAGACTATCTGACTAGTAAGCACCTAGCTGAGATGAATGTACTCCAGGAAAAGCTTGGTGTGATAGCAATTATTTCATGTGGGAGGATTAACAGAGAGCAGCTCACCACAGTCAGTTTCTCCTCTTCAACCATGGATGAAGAGGCTGTTCTTACTGCACTGCCAGATTGACCTCTTCTACATGGTGGGGTCAGAAGTGCTACCATTTCTAAGGCAGATTCTTGGGCAAAATGTGTGGTGTGTGTGTACACGTATATATGTATACCTGTGTGTATACATGCAGAGGATAAAGAAAGCTGATGGACGCTCTCCTCTGTCACTCTGTCTTGTTCTCTGGAGACAGGTTCTCTCATGATTCCATTTGACTTCCAGCTAGACTGGTTTGCCAGTGACAACCGGGATATCTTGAGTCTCTCTCAATGGCAGCCAGCCACAGCACTGTGGCCTGGGTGTTGTTTTTCAAGTTCCCCCTAGTCACTACTTGAGGATCTTTATGTCTGCCCACAAGTCAGCTTCCTTCTCAGGCTCTTGTGTTGTCACTAGCCTTGGCTGTGGTAGGGTTGAAGTCCTCCCTCTTTGGGGCTAGGAGATTGACCCTGGAGCCAATGAGAAAAGGATGAATACTCAGGTCAGAAGAGCAATGTGTTCAGATCTGCATTGTGACAAGTCAGTTGTGTGCAGAATAAGATTGCCCTGGGGAGGGCCAGGTCAAAGTTGACAGTTGAAAGGTTATCAACAAGAGGTGGCAATGGTTTGGACTGGGATGGAAATAGTGGAGATGAGAAAAATAGTCCATGGGTTCATGTCTGATACCACAAGGCAATTCATTACCATGGTTACCACCAAGCTGCCTCCATCCTTCCCATTGCACTGTGTGGCACCATATCAGCAGTATCCTGTCAGCAATGCCACTACCCAGGCCACTACCACCATACATCATTACCATCATTACCAATTTTATTACAGTGCTGTTTCATCAGCCTCAGCCCCTCCCTTGCTACCTGGTGCCACCATAACCTCCGTGAGCTTTAGCTGTGAGTCAGGCACTCTGTTAAACACTGAGGTAGTGGATGGTCACATCTACCCTCCTTGTGGCTCCACAGTAGTGCATTATCTCTGAGTTCAAGATAGGGATTCTGCTTTCTAGGTTGCTCTTGACTCAGCACCAAGTCAATACCACTACTGTCTCTACTCTGGCTTTGCTACCTAATGGTGGCTTTACCCTGCTACCTGGGTTGTTTTGTTCCTTCATCTGTAAGCTCACGTCTCTATCCACCACCATGGAAGAGATAGGGAGGTCTTGGCTATACTGCACGTAAGTTCAGTTTGGGGAATCTAATGTCTACCAAGGAGACTGTCATTAATGGCAGCATGCACTTGAAATTGGCTAAGATAATAGATCTCAAACATCCTACACATGTCACATAATGACGTTGAGGTGGTAGACATATCAATGAGCTGGATCGTGATCATAACTTTGCAATACATACATTGATCAAGAAATCCCCTTGGGGGTGTGGCTCAGAGGTAGAGTGCTTGCTTGACAGGTTCACGGGGCTGCACCCGATTCTCAGTACTACCAAATTAAAAGGAAAAAAGGGACATCATTTAGTAAGTGGTAACTGTGATTTTTGTTTGCTGATAATGCCTCAATAAATGCTAGAAAAATAAACTTTCTGCAGAGTCACTGACATGGGAGATGACCCAGGTGATCTGACGGCAAGCATACAGATGGCTGGATCCAGCTGCTGCTAACAGTTGCTCCTTGGGTCCCTGCTCTTGGCAGCAGCTCCATTAGCTGATGTGGTGCAGTGAGGCAACAACAGGTCCTAGAAGAGAAACACGAAAGATTCCATGGCTGCCACAGGAACCAACCCCAACCCCAGCAGTCCCCTCTCCCTACTCACTGCTTTATTTGCCTCCTAGTACTTACAAGTACACTCTATGTTCCAGACCCCCATTTACCCACCCACATATCTACCCACCCACCTATCCATCCATCCATCCATCCATCCATCCATCCATCCATCTATCCATCCATCCATCCATCCATCCATCTACCTACCCATCCATTTATCCATCCATCCATCCATCCATCCATCCATCCATCCATCCATCCATCC
>JANHMN010000016.1:54960745-54978110 GCA_030674055.1 Rhabdomys pumilio
TCCATCCATCCATCCATCCATCCATCCATCCATCCATCCATCCATCCGTGTGTCTGTCCATCCATAGCATGAGAGGAGTCTAGGAGGACTCTACCTGAGTTCCTTCTCCTGGGATATCTGTGGATGCTACCAATAAAGTGTCCCATGATCCTGTCTTCTTTAGAAACTCAGGTCAACTCAGTGACACAGCTTCTTTGCTAGAGAGAATCCCACAGAGCCTTTACCAACCTAATTGACACTACCAGTTTCCAAGAGGAGGATCTTACCCACAATTATTTAAATTCAAGGTTTCCCTAAAGTCACAGGATAGCAGACACAGTCCTATGGGCTTCCAGGCAGAGTGCACAGTTGTAGTTGTACAGTGAACAGCCTGTGAGGACACTCGAGGGCCTGCTCCTGTGGCTCTGACTTCCCACTCTTCTAGATTGCTTTACTATATAACACAGATGTATATTATACAAGAGTGGGAATCTTATTACTCTCCCAAATCACTGTCCACACAGCCAATTCTGCTAATGCCACATGCACTTTCCTAAAGCATTACCAGGGCTTAGTGAAAATGAATTAGAGGAGTAAAACTCTGAAACAGTAACATAGTTAAAATGTTGGCAAATGATAACAATAGCAGCTCACGTTACAATGTCAAACCAGTAGGTAGTTCATGGGCACTACAGGAATTTTTCCTGTTTTCCTTCCAGAACCTGCTGTTGGCTCCCTGGACCACACTCATTAGCTTAAGGAGCAGCTGCCAAGAGCAACTGTCAACAGTGTCTGGCAACTGACCTTGAGAAGTTCTGAAGACCGCCTGAGGCCACAAGTGCTGAAAGATCTTAACCGTGAATTATGGGATGTGCTGAGAAA
This sequence comes from Rhabdomys pumilio, assembly GCA_030674055.1. NCBI lineage: Eukaryota > Metazoa > Chordata > Mammalia > Rodentia > Muridae > Rhabdomys > Rhabdomys pumilio. The sequence goes on from JANHMN010000016.1 coordinate 54,961,607, forward strand.
GGATTAAGGTTACCTTTGGTCGAAGGTCACAGCAGGTGCAGCTGTATAGCACTTATGAGGCAAGCTACGGCAGCAGAGATCCTTGCGGAGGGCACAGATGTGTCATGTATGTTTGTCTATGTGTGCACACATGTGTATTATATGTTCCTACGGTGCCCAGCTAAGCTGAAAGGTGATTTCTACATTTATCCCAGTGGTTCTCAGACTTCCTAATGCTGCGTCTGTTTGTACACTTCCTCTTGTTGTGGTGATCTCCAACCGTACATTTATTTTTGTTGCTAATTCATAATTGTAATTTTGCTACTTCTGATGGTCTTAGGTGATCCCTGTGAAATGGTTGTTTGGTCCCAAAGGAGTCACAAGCCACAGGTTGCAAATCATTGACTGAAAAAAACCTCAAACGAGTACATAAATCATTCTTACTGTACTCAAAATGTTCCTCAATACACATGTTGGAGCTATTCTGTGCTTTACGAGGAACATCGCGTAGGGGAGCTGACTGCACTGTGGGTATTTGCAAATGTTTCTGAACAGCTTCTATCCTGTGTGTATAACAATCGATGCCCTCCCATGTCACTCTGCTTCCCCTGAATATGATTGTACCATTCTATTATGTGCCATTTTATTTTGTATCATTTTATTTTATCATACAGAACAGCTTCTTTCTCTGCCACTATATGCAGAAGCATCTTAAATCTTTTCTGGGTTTAGTTTTCCAGCGTGTATGTATCACACCAGTTAGCTCTCCTGTGCCACTCACCCAGGTCTCTATTGTAAGTTCCACTAAAGATTGTTCCTTCGGTCATAGTCTTTGATGAAGAGTTCCCCAGCTTTCTGGAGGATGTACAGAGCCACCTTTACAACAATAAAAATTCAACTGCTGGCTGATCATCTGTGTTTCTTTAGTTCTTTAGAAAGCTAAAGTCATAGGCCATTAACTCACCGGACACCCAAGAAAAGCTAGGACTGTTTAAAAAGAAATAAGAAAAGAGCTCTCATTCCTTTTGGAAAGAAGCTACCATGCAGGAGACACAATTTCTGGTAAGATATTCAAGCCTGATGTGGACTATGATGATATCATAAAGTCCCCAGAGTAACAGTGCTCTGTAGCCCTGTGACAGTGCTCTGAAGAAAGCCTAGAAACAGGAAAATCTCGAGAAAGCCTTCTCCACCATGTAGAGCTGGGACAGATGGGGGCTACAGCAGAGACCTGGAGCCCCGGGTCCTCATTGCCCATATCCCATGTGTATCAGCTGGTAAGCCTCAATGGGGAAAATGGCAAACCTTGTCACCCTCATAACACCAGCTTGAAACCCCTGGGTCTGAAAGAAGGGAACAGAAAAGAAGCCTCTTCCAAAATAAGAGAGGATCAGGCCATTAAAGGTTTTCTGCCACTAGGAGTAGGGCAGGTTTCCTGAGAAGATCCCTCCCAGGATCTAGGGCCACACGCATATCCATGATTTCAGTTGAGCCAGAGCAACAAAGAACCTTCTACCCCAGCCTAATTGTTGTCAGGCAACAAGAAAAGCTGTGCCAGAGGAGAAACTCTTATGAGGTGAGAAAAAGAGGATTAAAGGTTGAGCAGAAGAGGCAGCTCATCTCCCAACCCCATCCATATGCATAAGTAGTCACTAAAAGTTTGAAGTCTTCCATATTCTGTGTAGCCTGCGCAATCGTCTCGCCGGCAAGAATGCACGCAGGCACACAGGATCCTTCCGCAGCACGTGCTTTATTCCCAAGCATGGAGGAGGAGAGAGGGAATTGAACATGGCGCCGCCTTATATACCCCTTGGGGTGGACATATCTGATTGGCTGCTTGCTCAAATTCCCATGTTCCCCTGCCACTGCACATGCACAGTTTTACTTGTCCAATGGCGGATGTGACGTCCCCGAGCTGGGCGGTGACTAGGCATTCCTTTGCCACTGCGTATGCGTGGTTTTACGCACATCAGGTGCCAGCGTGATCGGCTTCCCACAATTCTGAGAGTAGCCATAGTAACAACACACTCACTCCAGCTACACATTCTGACTGGTTCAACAGAACTACCTGGCACATAAACTAAAGGCCTAGCCAACAAAAGCCAAGGAACAAACACTCTGTTCATCACCTTCTAGGTCCATATGATGTTTAGATTTCAACAAAATTACAAGGCACATAAAAGAAAAAACAGCATACTGTAAAGTAAAATTTTCTGTGGTTCTTTTTGTTTGTTTGTTTGTTTGTTTAAGAACTCAGTTGTGGCATGTGATGTTTTTCTGGAAGCTGACTTGTGACAGGGCATTTGATGTTTTGCTGAAAACAGACACTCAAGAGAGTGTGATGCTTAGAAAGAATATAAATAGAACCCCACAGACAGTGACAGAAGGCTCTTCTCTTGCCAGGACGTGCAATGCTTTGCTGGTCTCACTTTTTTGCTAGCCTTGCTAGTCTTTGTTGGTTTTCACTTTGTAGAGAGAAACAAACCACAAAGAATTTCTTGTGGTATTCTGGTTGATACTGGCAGCTTTTGCTGACTTGTGCAGATTTGGCAGAGCCTTGCTGTTTCTGTTGGATTGAGCCTCCACTACTGATTCATGTGTTTTGGTGTTTGCTATTGAACTGAACTGCTGGTATCCTGACAATGAAGACTGAAATTCGCTCCAAGGAATTACTTCTAAACAAGTCCACAACTCCTTTTTCCTATTAACCTTCTTTTCCCCCTACCTCTGGCTGGTGGGTTAGAAGGGAGGTTGAAGCATTTAAGAACTGTTAAAAGAAAAAGGTAGGTTTGGAAAACTCTAAGTCTATAACACTGCTATGATGTGATGGACAGAACCAAATCCTGTTGTGACACAGTGGGACCATCAGCTTGGGTGTTCATGGTACTTTCTATTAAGATACTCAAGAGTTGTAGAGAACATGGTCTTTCCTGTGGGAAGGTGAGGGCTTTCAGCAGAGAAGTGGAGTGTAAGAAAATTGGATGACAACTTTCAGGGGTGTCAGTAGATCTGATGCTAGAGAGGAAGATGTGAAGTTCGATACAGGCCAACAGAAATAACCCTGACAGAAGTACAGAAATAAAATATAGAACAGAGCATTCAAGAGATGCAGAACAACAGAAAATGGCATGATATATATATATATATATATATATATATATATATATATATATATATAACCCCAAGAGGAAAAGAGAAGCAATAGGGCAAAAAAAACTTTGAACAGATAGTGAATGAGACTTCTAAAACCAATGGTTAGCACTAAATCACAGATCTTACATCTTTGAGATGTAAGTAAAAAATGACTTGCTACCTGAACCTAAAAAGTATATTTAAATTGCTGAAGACTAATCACAAAGAAAATCTTGAAGGCAATCAGAGAAATAAAGATATGTCTCATGCAGAGAAACCATGAGAAACCAGGAGCCCAGTGGCTGATATCTCAAAGAAACAGTGTGCTCTGGACTGAACTGTTTACCCCATATTTATATGTGATACTCCTAGCCCTTAGTGTGACAATATTTACAAATTGGGTCAATTTTTAGGCAATAAATATTAGTTGAAGTCATAAGGGGAAAAAGTGGATCCAATAAGACTGATTGTCCACATAAAAAGAGAAGGGGATGACAGAGGTCTGCCCAAGTGCATAGGGAAAGACTATGTGATAATATAGCAACAAAGTGGCTTCCACAGAGTGCCCTCACTTGGAGTCTATAACTTTTAGTCTACGCATCTTAGAGAAAGCAAATGTCTGTTGTTTTGCTTTACTGAACAGCTAGAGGCTGCAGAAAAGCAATTAGAAATGCTGACTGAGAAAGTTGGTCAACTCAGAATTCTATACCCTGCAAAACTGTCTTTTAAAACAGAAGGGAAAATAGGCAAAACTGAGCAAGAACTTATTACCAACATGCCTTTACTACTTCATAAAATGTTAAATGAAGTTGTTTAGGCAGAAGAGATATTATTGTCAGACAAAAACTTTAAGTGTGATAATAAGTGAAGATTTGTAGAAATGACATAATGAACACACTTATAAAGATCATTTTTTTCATTATTGTTTGTCCTAAAAGATAACTGATTGTCTAAAGCCACACCTATGTTAGTGTACCTCACATTCATAGTAAATGTGTCAGTGCTATTGGGCCTGAAGGGAGGATCAGGTGAGTACCATGCGTAGCCCTCATACTGAACATAATATGATGTGCTAGCACTTCAATATAGACTCTAATATACTAAAGAGATTTCGTAAGATCAGGGTGACTATACAGAATAAAAACGCATAAAGAAGCCAACAGTGAGGGTAAAATATAATCAGAAAAACATCCAATTAATCCCAAAGAAGACAGAAGATAGGATAAACTAAAGCAAGAAAAAATAGGAAAAACACCCAACTATGGTAGATATTAAATGCAACCAGATAATTTACATTAAGTATAAACAGTCTAAGCATACGGACAGAGGGACACACTAATCAATCATATAAGACACACATGTGCTATCTGAAATATTTACTTTAAACACAAAGATGCATTGTGAGGGCTAGTTATAACTGTCAGTTTGACACAATCTAGAGTCATCTGGAAAGAGAATCTCAATGAGATTCTCAGTGTCTATATCAAGTTGACCTATGGGTATGTCTGTAGGGGGTTGTCTTGATTATGTCAGCTGAGATAAGAAGACCCCTGTGGGTGGTGCCAACCCCTGAGCTGTCTAAAAGCAGAGAAAGGAATGCTAAGTGCAAACATGTTTATATTGATCTCTTACTGCTCTTGAATGTGGATGTCAGGTGTCTAGCCGCTTCAAGCACATGCTGCTATGAACTCTCTGATATCACGGACTATAACCAGGACTTCTGAGTTAAAACAACCCCTTTTCTCCTCAGTAGCTTCTTGTCAGGGTGTTTTAATCACAGCAATAGGAATGAATCAACACATGCAAACCATAACTGTATGTGCAATTAAAGAGTATTGTTAGAACAAAGGGAGCATGCGTGGATTCACAATGAAATCTCCAGCAGTGGGCAGGCAGCCGAGTGTGTTCTTCCACACTAGGCTGAAGTGAGAAGTTCTTATTTCTTTGGAGACTTAGTTATGTCGTGTGATGTTCTGTTGAAGCAGACAAGTGAAAGGACACATAATGTTTAAAAAACATATAAATATAACCCCCAGGCAGAGTGGTGAGGCTCTTTCATTGGTTCTCCTTGCAGAGCATTGCTGACCTTCACTTGTCTTGACTACAGAGAGAGTAACTTGCCAGCTGCTTCTGGCTTCGTCTGTGGACTCGTGCTAATTTGAGAGGCGGGGGTGGGGGGCAGAGACTCATGATTTCTTCTTGATTGAGCTGCTGATACTGATTTATGTTCGGTGTTTGCTGATTAGACTGGACTGCTGCTACTGTTTTGTGTTTAATGTTTTGGTCTGGACTGTTGATATCCTGACAACAAAATTTGGAATCTCCCCAAAGAACTACATCTAAACAGATCCACAATCCTCATTTCCTGTTATCCCTTCTCTTCCCCTACCTCTGGTGAATGGGCTAGAAGAAAGGTTGAAGCATTAAAGAACCCTAATTAAAGTAGATTTCGAGAAATCTAAGCTTGTGCTAGGCTTTGCTTCCGAAAGGACAGGCACTGGAGACATTCCTTGGAGTTGTCTTGATCCCTCTGTTTCTCATGAAACACTCCAAGGAAGGAAAGGCCCCAAGACAGTTGTTTTGAGAAAATCAGTTTAGAGTCTATTGAAACAAACTTGGCCGAGTATAAGGAGGCAGTTCTGTGGTCTGGCATGAGCTCTCTCTCTCTCTGTGTGTGTGTGTGTGTGGTGTGTGTGTGTGTGTGTGTGTGTGTGTGTGGTGTGATGTGTGTATGGTGTGTATGTATGTGGTGTGTGTATGTGTGTGTGTATAGTATGTGTGTGTGGTATGTGTGTGGTATGGTGTGGTGTGTATGTATCTGTGTATATGGTGTGTGTGTGTGGTGTGTGTGTGGTGTGGTGTGTATGTCTAGTGTGTGTATGGTGTATGTGTGTGTATGGTGTGTGTGTGTGTGTATGGTGTGTGTGTGTATGGTTATGTGTGTGTGTATGGTGTGTGGTGTGTGTTGGTATGGTGTGTGTATGTATGTGTGTGGTATGTGTGGTATGTGTGTAGTGTGTGTATGGTTTATATGTGTGTATGTGTGTATATGGTGTGTGTGTGTGTATGGTGTATGTGTGTGTGTATGGTGTGTGTGTGTAGTGTGTATATGGTGTATGTGTGTGGTGTGTGTTGGTATGGTGTGTGTATGTGTGTGTGTGGCATGTGTGGTATGTGTGTGTGTGTGGTGCGTGTGTGTGTGGTGCGTGTGTGTGTGTGTGTGTGTGTGTGTACGTGTGTGTGTGATCCATCAGTAAGCTCATTGCAGTGGAGAGAAAGGGACAAAGATAGGGAATGCAATTTTCTTAAGTTGGGTCATCTAATATAGGAAAATCAGCATTTAAAAGATTATTTATTTATTTATTTATTTATTTATTTATTTATTTATTTATTTATAGACAGAGTCTTTCTATGTACCCATGGCTGTCCTGGAACTCACTGTGTAGAGCAAGCTGTCCTCAAACTCACAGACATCCACATGTCTCTGCCTCCTGAGTGGTAAGATTAAAGTTATGCATCACCATACCAGGCTTAGGAAGGTTATCTTTTAAGTCTAAAATGTCTGTTTTTAGTTAATATGCATTCTTTTGGGCAAATTACCTACTTACAACGTTCAAACCTAGCCTCCCAAGGTCTTGCTGACTCCCAGTCTGTGTCCATCAATCCCACTGACTTTAGCACGTGGTGATGATAGTGTATGGACCTCAGTGTTCTTGATGAATAGACAGTGCCTATTGTCTTCCTTCCCATAGTACCCAGAGTGAGTCCTCAGGATCAGTGCTGTCATTCATCTTCTAGGGCAGGAAGCAAAAGGAGCAGAAACAATGGTGGATCTGACTCTAGCCTCTCAGGTGAGGGCCAGTGCACAAAGCAGGCAAGAACCCTCTGAGTCTAGAGTTACCTCTCTAGTCCTGTGGAAATACTGGTTAATGAGACAGACTGTTTGGGGAGCACACTAGCATTTTTTTTGGTTGTTTTCTTGTTTTTGTTTGTTTTTTTTTCCCATGAGGTGCTTAAGAAGTTCACTGTGTCTAGCCAGGCAATACTCACAGCAGCATGGCTCCCGCCTCCATGTTAAGTGCTCCTGTGCTTACTTTGTGTCCTCCTCCCTTAACCATCCACTGCTTCCTCCTCTGCCCTGTTCTTGCCCCTCCCCACCCTTCTCTTCTATGCCTCCCCCACTGCCTCTCCTCTGCTCTATCCCTGCTTCTTTTCAAGATATGCTTCTCTGTCAAATGCAGGGATGTCATGTGTGTATATCAAAACATTCTTCTCTGTCAAATCCAGGGATGTTCCTAACTGGCAAGGGAGAGCCAGCCCAGAAGTGGAAGCTTTGCAAATAAACCAGTGTGAGGAATATTCTGAGCTTCTATAGATGTGGCACCTCTGAACATTTAGACAGATAGAAGATAAGAGAGTTCTTGGCCCCTGGAGACACTTAGGAAATTGAGAGTGTTGTTTAGAAGGTGCTCAGGATGGAAATGTCTCTGAGAAATCTTTTGGTGTTCCTCTGACCCCTGTTACAATTGTCTCTCGAGTCCTTGGTCATAAAGCAGCTTTTGTTAATTCCAGCCATAGCTTTGTCATGTCAGCCCCTTCCCACTGTCCTCCTTAACGCACCCTCATGGGACTCCTGGGTTGCTAGAAAACCATGGGACCATGAAAAGTAGCTTGGTTCCTGATTGAGCTAAGGCTCAAAACCCTGGAGACTCTGAAGGGATGGTAGGTGTTTCATCTGTTCCTGGTGCCCCGTCACTAGCCACAGCCCCGCCATAGATTTGTGGCCATCAGTCATGTATGGGCAACGCCCCAAGCCCTCCACATTCAGAGGATGTGACCTATGGCCAAATAGGCTCTAGAAAGATCTCCATTTTAATGAGGTACCTAGAGGCCTGGAGGGCTTAGCCAATAAGCTTTCCTTCCCAGACACCTTGCAAAAGGTATTTAATCTCAGGCCTACCCTGAGAAGTGGGGTATGGTTTTACTCACCTACTTTCCGCCATGATAATAAATGACTTAAAACCATGGACTGCCTCTTTTCACTGGGATTCACCATGGGGAGCCATGGAGAAGACCTTCACCTATAGAGCTGCTGTCTAATCTCCTGTAGAAGGCCTCTCTGTGCTCCTAGCTACTACCGCCACCAAGCCCAAGCCAAGCTCAAGCCCACCGCTGCTGTCAAACCAAGAACTCTTCCCGAGGAACCAGCTGGAATGCCCCCCTTTCCCTTAGCCCTGGGCTAGATCCAGCCCATGGGCCCCCACTCTGTTCTCAGCTCTTCCTTGCCTCCCAGGAGAGCCTGGGTGTCTGAGAGCTTGAGAACCAGACTGACCCGGCCTCCTTGCAGGCCCAGAGACCCCCAGAGCCAGCTCGGGCTGTCCTGCACCTCAGACAGTACTTCCGCACCCCTGGAGTGGTGTTCCAGGGCTGCCCAACAGCTGACTGATACCTGCCTGGCGACGGTGTGGGGTAATCACAGTCAACTTCCTGCATCCTGACTCCCTGAGTGGCAGAGCCCTGTGGTGGAACAGATGCTGGACCCATAACCCTACAGAAAAACTCTACATCTCTCCCTTGTTCCTTCTGGCATGCACTCCTGCCATGTCGTCTTGCCAGACTGAGCTGTATCTTCAAATCCCTGAATTGAATGAGCTCCTTGTTTTTAACATAGTCTACTCTGGCTACATTGTTACAGTAACTGCAACTAATGTAGCGCTGGAAGTCTTCAGGAATCTATTCATGGAACAGTCTGGGAGGAACAAAATAGTTCCTTCCAGGTTCAAGGCAAATAGACACAGCCTCCTGATGTCAGGAGTAACATACATTAGAAATGTGCTGTGTGTGTTTCTGGAGAACATATTTGGCTCCAAGTGTTAATGGTCTTCAGGAGCCCCAAGTTCACCCCCTGGCCCCTGCCTTGCTTTTTTGGCTCTTGCTTCCCTCACTCCACCCAGAGCTGATCTGCTCCGATGCTCAGAATAAACAGGGTACAAGCTGCACATCTTCACAACCCGGTGTCCAAACAAACAGAAAGGTCAGTGGTGAAACATCCACTCCACAGCCCTGGTGGGTAACTGCAAAGTGAAGAAAAATAAAATAAAATAAATTAAAAAAATGTCCCATAGTCTGGACCTTCCAGAATTTTGGCTCTTGTCAGCAAAAACAGTTTGATTTAGGGACCTGTAGTTAGTTAGCAGGGAGATTTAAGATGTTTGGTCACACAAATCAGAAACCACAGACTTCTTGAGTTAACCAGGACAAATTTATGATACAGTATAGGATCCCACGAGATGAACTAAGATTTCTCTGCTTGCAGGGCCACTTTTCCCTGAGAAATTCTGAATTTCTCATCAAGGTGAAAGGCACCACTGGTTTATGACTGAGGCAGCAATGTGACTGCAAAGTGAAGTTCTCCCAGAAAGTGGGTCTGTCCCTGACGTTTGCGGTGAAGCTGCTTTGATTTATACACTAGCCAAACTTCCCAGCAAGGGATGATTAAAGGGCTCAGACCTGAAATATGGTACAAGGTAGCAGTGGTTGGTGAAGCCATGTGTTGGGACAGAAACTTTCTGCCAGGACCATGTGACCCAGGTGTTTCAAGAAAATTTATAGATTGAATGAAAAGAAAAACCAAAAAAGATGAGTGAAAATGAAATAAATAAATAGACATTCTTAAGCCACTGGAAGCCAGAACCTTAAGGAGACTTGTGGACAACAAAGTAACAGCTTTTTTCTCTTTTTTTTATTAGTAAATTTTTTAAAAAAAATGTTAATCAAAGGTTTTATAAGTTTGGTAATGCTCAATAACAAGACGCCCATACAATCAGAAGTGTAACCCAATACCCAACCTAGATATACCAACTATCTTTGTCTGGCAGAGACACGCATATCGGCCTCCATGCCCCCCCATCTCTTGTCTCCTAGCTCCTTCTTTCCTTTTCCTCCTCTTCCTCTCCTTACTCCTCCCACCTTAGCTCCTCCTACATATCACCCTTTCTGTTAAAATAAAACTTTTCTCTCAAAATTAGAGCATAACTATACCAATTTGTATCAGTAAGGTACAAGATAGTCCTAATACCCAGTACATCATTTTGTTGACTAACCAGAACCTCTGTCATCTCTCCTAACTAAAAGACTTAGTTCTGAACCTGAATTTTTTTCTTGGCTTTAGAATGAATGTCAGCTGAAAACCATCCTCTCAAATCTTTTCTCTCAAAGTAAATAGCCAGGATTGGCTATGAGACTATAAGTCTTCAACCCCATCAGAAATCTAGAATGACTGAGTTAACTGAATTATGGGAAGCACAAAGCATAGCTTCTAAAACTTAGCCAATTTGCAGAGACCTGTAATCACCTGGATAGTCTCTATACTACAAAACGTTGGAGCATCTGATCTATAGTCTTCTGGCCCAGGGTCATCTAACAGACCTAGTGATACAGAATTATTAAGGGCTGATTACTCTGTCTTGGCAGATATAATCAGTTGACTATTCTGCAAGTATGTCCTTTTCTGAACAGTGGTTTGTCTGTAGATGAAAAGAGGCAATTCTTGCCTAGTGGCTGTCTCACCACAACTGGAGTAACTCCAAAGATGCTCAATTTCTTCTTAGAATCCAAGACAGGAAGCTGTCAGGAGCAGACAGGTCTCTAATCAAAATGGACATTAATACAGAAATGTTTGTAACGTCAATTCTGTGGACTTCTGATGTTTTGAAAACCAACTATCCATGTAAGGCAATCTGAACTGTTGTCTGTTAACTCCTCTCAGCTATTTCTAAATAAAATATAGAAAACACCCTAACAATAAACTCATAGCCATGGATTTGCTAAAGGCCCTTAACTCACAGGCTAACCATCTCAAATCAGTTAAAAAAGTTAAAGAAGAACTGGTTCTAAGCCTTGTATTCCTAAATGTGTTATATAGGCACAATGCCTATGAGAGTAACAATATTAATCTCACTTTTATATCAATAAGAAACCCGTATCAATGAAAACCTTAAATTTGAAATCAAAGTAAATTTTGTACCATTTAATAAATTATAACTTCATCTTAATAACAATTACACATATTTCTACCACTAGGTTATGGCTATGCAATAAATCCAAGATATTCCTCCCTATACCAACAAAACCACTATTTTTCCCTAGAAAGACAGCCCAATATTAATCACCTCAGTCCCTAAGTCCAGGGAATAGGGGTGCTGACTCTTCATTAACTTCTTCAAGCTGATTAAGGGCATTGAGATATTAGAAGAGGGGCAGGGGGAAGAGTAAATTGATAAGCCTCTGATACTGTGTCTTCACTGCATCCAGCTGGAATTCCAGGACATCAGAGGTTTGAGCAGGTCTGCTCAGCTTGCTTGATGAGTAGATACACCAAGGCTGTGTAATCTGCAATATACAATTCTCAAAACAGATTTTAGTATCAAGATAATTTTTTGTTTGAATTCTGGAATATAGTCTTCTGGTGGCCTGCTTCTGTCATGTCTAATCCCTATAATTCTGGGAGTTTCTATGAGGGTGTGCTCCTACCATCCTCCCATTCCCGCCTCCCTGCTCTCGAATTCCTCAACACTAGGGAACCCAAACTTTCAGGCACCAAGGCCCTCCACTTCCACTGATGCCTGACAAGGCTACCCTCAACTACCTATACAAGTGGAACCATGAGTCCCTCCCTTTGTGTTCTCGGGCTGGAGGTTTTAGAATGGCTACTCCAGCTTGTGTCTTAGGACCATTTGCTTGAAAAACTGTTTTCCAGCCTTTTACTCTAAGGTAGAGTCTGTCTTTGTCACTGAGGCAGGTTTCTTGTATGCAGCAAAATGCTGGGTCCCATCTACGTATCCAGTCTGTTAGCCTATGTCTTTTTATTGGGGAATTGAGTCCATTGATGTTAAAAGGTATTAAGGAACAGTGATTGTTGCTTCCTGTTATCTTTGTTATTAGAGGGGAAATTATCTTTGTGTGGCTATCTTCTTTTGGATTTGTTGGAAGAGGATTACTTTCATGCTCTTTCTAGAGTATAATTTCCCTCATTATATTGGAACTTTCCAACTAATATCCTTTGTAATGCTGGGTTTGTGGAAAGATATATGTAAATTTGGTTTTGTCATGGAATATCTTGGTTTCTCCATCTATGGAAATTGAGAGTTTTGCTGGGTATAGTAGCCTGGGCTGGCATTTGTGTTCTCTGAGGGTCTGTATGACATCTGTCCAGGATCTTCTCACATTTATAGTATCTGGTGAGCAGTCTGGTGTAATTCTGATAGGTCTGCCTTTATATGTTACTTGACCTTTTTCCCTTATTGCATTTAATATTTTTTGTTTGTTTTGTGCATTTGGTGTTTTGATTATTATGTCACGGGAAGTATTTCTTTTCTGGTCTAGTCTATTTGGCATTCTGTAGGCTTCTTGTATGTTTATGGGCAATATTGATTGGCCCTTTAAGTTGTGAATCTTCACTCTCATCTATACCTATTATCCTTAGGTTTGATCTCCTCATTGTGTCCTGGATTTCCCGGATCTTTTGTATTAAGAACTTTTTGCATTTTGAATTTTTACAGTTGTGTCAATATTTTCAATGGTATCTTCTGCACCTGAGATTCTCTCTTCTATCTCTTGTATTCTGTTGGTGATGCTTGCATCTGTGACTCCTGATCTCTTTCCTAGATTTTCTACCTCCAGGATAGTTTCCCTTTGTGATTTCTTTATTGTTTTTACTTCCATTTTTATGTCCTGGATGGTTTTGTTCAATTCCTTCACCTGTCTGGTTGTGTTCTCTTGTAATTCTTTAAGTGATTTTTGTGTTACCTCTTTAAGGGCTTCTACCTGTTTACCTGTTTCTCCTCCAATTCCTTGAGAGTGTTATTTATGTCCTTCTTAAAGTCCTCTATCATCATCATTAGAAGTGATTTCAAATCTGAATCTTGCTTTCCTAGTGATATAGGGAATTCAGGACTTTCTTGTGTGGGAGAACTAGGTTCTAATGATGCCAAGTACCCTGGGTTGCTGATGCTTATGTTCATGCGCTTGTCTTTTGCCATCTGGATCTCCTTAGCACTACCTTCCTTGTCTCTAACTGGAGCCTGTCTTTCCTATTATCTTGGTTGTTTCAGAACTGTGTGTGGTGGGTGTTAGTACTGGGGTTAGAGCTGGGACCCAAGATCTGCTCAGTGCTTGGGTGTAGACCGGAAGGAACTAGTGCTCCAGGCCAGGAGTGAATTCTTGGATCCTAGTGGGTCCCAGTTTCTCCTTGTTTGGGGTGGGTTTTACTGTCTCCTTACCTAAGTTACTGCCCAGGTTAGAGCTCCTGGGAGGCCTGCTTCCTCTGAATTTTGTAAGATTGGGTACAGAGTTGCTGCCTGGGATCTGCTCAGTATTTGGGCCCAGACCAAAGCAACAGCTTTTAAAGTGCAATGCCCTGTGTATCTGCTGGAAAAATAGAGACTAAGAAGGAGCTGCCTGGTCTGGAGTGGTTTGGCTGGATCAATGCTGTCTTTCAGATTGCAGCATCCTTGTTTGCTGTTTTAGTCAGGCACATCACCAGCTTTCTGCAAATACAGCAAAGCAGTGGCTGTTTGAATGACAGGCCCTCAAAAACATTCAGGCTCTTCTCCCCAGACCTGTGAATGTTGTAGATTCCAGAATGATGTAACTGAGTGGGCAGGGAGCACAAAGCATTTGGAAGTATCTTTATTTCTTCCTTATCTTGACTCTTTGCAGTCCTCTTAAATAACAATTAAACTTGGGAAGTGGGATCTTACACAGGATTTAGTGAAAACTAAGTGCAAGGAGCATAGTTAATGCAGAGTTTACACAGATGCAGACCCCAGTGGCAGCTCAGCCCATTGGGGCTTTTATAGGTCGGAGAGGGTAATTCATAGAAAATAGAAGTTTATTTCTCACAGGTCTGCTGGTGGAGTGGGCTCAGATCAAGGCACCCGCTGGGTCTGGTGAAACTACCTCGTTTTCTCATGTCCATCATTTATGGAGAAATTGCCCCTCAGACTTGCCCACAATCCCATGGAGGCAATTCCTTATTTGGGTTTCCCTTTCCCCAAATGACTCCAGTTGGTCAAGTTGACAAAAACTAGCCAGCACAGTGGGTACCTATTGTTGCTGTCGCACATACACAGGAACAAATTACAGCTCAGAAAGGGCAAAGGTCTTGCTCAAGTGAACACATTGAAGGACACTGACCCTTGGCCTAGAGCCAGCAGGACAGTCACTGGATTTTCTTCCCTTTAGTGATAAAGGGACACTCCTGGGCTTGCTCTTGTAGTAATTTCTAAAAACACATATTTAGTACCAAAACCCCAAATTTTCTTCTTGATTTCCACATCAATTCCCTCATGGTTGATGCTGGCCACCAAAAAAGTGTTACCGAGTATTTAGTGGGACAGAGAGGAGCCCATACACACTTAGTTGGCATTTCTAGATGGCAATCGACTTTTTAGACAATTGAAGATGATTTTGTTTCTTTACTTTTCTTTCTCCTTCTCACCAATTTATCTCAAATGCTATCCCCCATAGGAATGAACTCCAGGTTTTTTTTTTTTTAAAGGTCTTTAAAACACTTTCATTTAAAAACCTAATTTGCAGGGACTATTGATTTAATTAGCCCAAGGTCATTTGTTGGATTACTGCTGTCTCCATGTTCTTTTCTGGAAGTGGGGAGGTGGGGATTGTGTTGGAAGGAGAGTTCATTAGCTTAGCTCAAAGAACAGTTCAGCTAAGGTCTCCTGGTAATGTCTTGCTTGTTTTTCTGTCTGGACTTACTTCCTCCTCACCCCACTTTGCCTGGCTGCCACAGAAGCAGCACAAATCACTGGAAAGCACAGAAATAAATAATATTTAGACGAGGCATCTCAGGAGACCACTTGCCCAGTGAGGTGATCACCGTGTTGTCCACAGCTAAGATGGAAAGACACAGCTCTCGCCTCAAGGGGGCAATGAGGTTTTATTTTAGAGCCAAATATGAGCAACTGTGGCCCAGGAACACATGTCCAGGCTATTCCATGTACCAATATGGTGACAGTTTTATGAATATTTTTTATCTCTGTTTTCTGTTTTATGAAGTTTTTAGAGTAACAGAACAGAGTCATAAATCAAGATGCTATTAAAACACAGTGGTGGCAACATCAGGGAGGTGTACCTCAGCAAAGCAGGACATCCTTTTGGTAGAAATTAGATGTTACCTGATACCGTTCTTAGCAGAATCCAGGGGTCAGTTTGTATATTCTAAAAGGCCTTACTTCACATGGGGATATTAGGTCATACACAGAGGTGGGTAGTGAATAATTCTTAACGGGACTGACAATGCCTGGCGTGCAACATTCAACGTCTCCATGGTTACGGAGGTCCTAGCCCATCAATCAGCCTTCCAGAATGGTCAGTGTAGATGTGGCTCTTCATAGGGAACTTCAGTTAACACAAGGTGAACTTTCCATAGGAGGTAGGTAGAGTACTTTCCTGGTATTCGTTTCCTCATTTCTGCCCAAGAGTTTCTGAAGTGTGTCTTATGGTAGGGACTGTTGGGACAGAGGAGAACTATCAAGTTGCTGTTTCCAGCACGGTCACTCTCAGTGGCAGAGGCTGATGTGGTGGGACACAAAGGATGGACGTGGTACCAAAGGGGGCTTACCCAAGTTGTGGGGGAGTAACTTTAAGCATTCAGAAATAAAGAATTCTACTGGTCTGGTGACTGGGGTCTGTTTCTGAGGCTAAGACTTCTTGAGATTTGTATAGCTCTTTGCTGGATGCCAACCACTGTCTGTTCCACCATGAAGCATTCCTTGGAAGTCCCTCACCACTGAGATACTGAGCTCTCATAACCCTACACTTATTAATCTTAAAATCCAGATCCCACACATTTCCCTTTGTTGCCAGAGATCCCTTTCCCTCAGCTGTGTAGTACTCACTTGATGAGCATGCTGAGGATGCTGATGTGGAGAGTTTTCTACCTGTACAGTACTGTGAGGGCAGAGCAGGGGAGCTGTGCTTAGCAAAGAGCCTTCCTGTGGACACGTGTCCTGCAATTACACAAGGATATATGCTCCATCACCTGCCAACTCAAGGCACATTGACTCTTTCCAGTGTCTTTCTTATGACAGTTTCTTCTTTCGATTGATGGATCAAGGAATATTTTTTCTAGCCCTGCCAGTGATGTGAGAATCTAGTAAGTTCAGCCTCAGCAATATGGTAGGAGGTCTTGGATGTTGGTGAGGTTCTCCATGATCCCTTGAACGTGGATGAAGTTCTCCATGGTCCCTTGCATGTTGGTGTGGTTCCCCATGGTCCCTTGCATGTTAGTGAGGTTCCCCATGGTCTCTTGCATGTTGATGAGGTTTCCCATGGTCCCTTGCATGTTGGTGAGGTTCCCCATGGTCCCTTGCAC
>JANHMN010000016.1:54980894-54999822 GCA_030674055.1 Rhabdomys pumilio
TATGTAGCTAGTCTACAGTCAGCAAGTAGGGAGGGAACAGGAAGTGGGCTGGGGCTATGTGACCAAGTATTCAAACAAATGAACCTGTGGGAGACACACTTCAGACTCAAGAAGCAATAGCTGGCAACTGGCAGTCAGGATTTGAGTGAAGTACCTGAGACATACCCACTTTGATCTGCCTTGGCTGCCTTTCTGCCTTTCTGTTTCCTATGTCACCTGCAGATTTGCCTTTGGTCAGAGCCCTCAGGAAAGCAAGCCTCAGAGACTAAAGCCAAGGTGCTGATTTACACTAAATCCTAAAGAGAGGATCTGACCCTGCCATCAACTGAGAATAATCTGGTTCTTATCATAACAGTCTTCCTTTGCTGTCGCTGCATCTGTTGTTATTTTCCACTGGGACAGTGTCTCCTAAGATGTTGTTTGCGGTTCTGATAAATCGATGGCTTCTAGATGAAGTGTTGTCCAGGCTGGCTGTTATGAATTCTGCTGGAGCAGCCCATTGCATTTGGCAAGAGCAGCCACTTGGGGTGAGCCCTGTATTAGCATTTTAATTGCTGTCTGATTGCTTTCCTGTTGCCAGACTCAGCCCACAAAGGTACAGCCAGCAAGTTTCAATTAGTTCTTATCCTGTGATTTACGGGGTCTATAAAAGAGCATCTCCCTGTAGCACTTGGAAAGTAATACCCTTAATGTACTAAAAGCAATATAGAACATTAAAGAAAAGAATCAGCTGTACGAAGGTGTGAGTATCCAGGGGTGCTGGGAAAAGTCCTGTTTGAATGATGGTTTTCTTGGTTGGGTTCTCACTGAAACAATATGAGACACACAAAATCCAGAGATCCTTGGCATCCCACACTAAGCCTTTCTCTTTAATGTGAAGGTATTAGTCAGCCCTTCCCCTTTTATTTTCCAGGACAGCTTGTTCATCAGAATGACATGTGCCTGGTGTGGATTTCTTGTATATCTTGCCTATGAAGTCCATCTCAGGTTCACAAGTGTTTTCCATTCTTCAGGCTGCCTGCTTGTTTTAGCTGCTTTTCCATCTGTGAACTTTTTCTTGTTGTCTGTGTTTTTTGTGTCTACAAAATAGACCGGCTGGGAGATAGCTCAGTTAGTAAAAGTGCTTTCTGTGCAAGTATGTGCCCCCACATGTGCATACAATGCATTCACATAGACACGTGCATGCACGTGCATGCATATGTGCACACACACACACACACACACACACACACACACACACACACCCCAATGACAAAATGGACAGACAAACCTGAATAGACATTTTATATCAAAGAAGATAAAGTGGCCAACAGATGTTTGAAAAGATTCTTGGAATTACTGTTGCTAAGGAGAATGCAAGGCAAGTTTATAAAAGATGCTACCTAATACCTGTTGGGACAGCTGTCACTATAGACAAAACAGAGCAAATGTGACCCAAATGTGGAAAAAAAAAGGAATCCTAGCACACAATTGTGGGAAGTACACTGTGGCAGCCATGATGGAAAATAGTGTAGTGGCTCCCCCGAAAAATGAAAGCACAGCTAGCACAGTGCAGGCGTTCCACTTGGGGACAGCGCTGGGACTGTCTGTCAGGCCGAGTCCTGGGAACTCAAGAACCATGGACACCTCATCGGCAGTGCCTTCCTGACCCTTGCTGACCTCCTGCCCTAATTTTCTTTCTCTCTTGATGTGAACCAAAGAATCCATGATTTCACTTCTGCATGGCAGCTTTCAGGAATTGACACTCACCCCACTCCTGTCTCTCAGTGTGAGAGTTGACGTAAAGAAACTCCCTGACCTGTCTTGTCTGATAGCAGGGCCCAGGAGGAAGGCCTGCTCCTTGGAGGACGACAGTCTGGTGGACAGGCTTGAGCTCCTTACTGGTCTGTTCCCATTGATCAGACTCTCTTGTCTACTCAGTCCATCCTGAGTGGCAGAAGTGATTTTCTCCAAACTTTGGGAGTCTTCATTTCCAAAGGATCTGGAAGCCAGGGCTGTTTGGAAAAACTCCTTCAGTTTTGATGACCCAGCGTTCTTCAGCTGCTACTTGTTGGTTACCTCTAGCCAACTGCAGGCAAAACCTTTCCATCTCTCCCTCCTCCCCTTTTTCTATAAGCGGGGACCCTCACTCTCCATGTGAGCCTGATCTCCTCAGAGCCCCCACACATGTCAGCTGCTGTCTGTTTTTGGCATCAATAAATTTTTGAATAAAATTCTTGCCCCCCAAAAGATAATTGGTATCAATGTCCCCTTGACCTCTAAACCCAAAATCCTTCAAATTCCACAGCACATGAGACTTGAACTAAATGTGATTCTTCTCCTTCAATTTGATTCTTTGTGTATGTGTGTGTTTGTGTGTGTGAGTGTACATGTGTATATGTTTGTATGTATGAGTATGCATATATATATACATGTGTGTTTGTATGTGTGAGTATACATGTGTATACAGGTGTATGTGTGTGTGTGTTTGTATGACTGGTGTGTATGTTTGTATGTGTGAGACTATACATGTGTATACAGGTATGTGTGTACAGGCATATGTGTGTATGTGAGAGTATACATGTATATATGTGTGGGTATTGTGTGTGTGTGAATATACATGTGTGTAGAGGTGTATGTGTTTATATGTGTAAGTATACATGTGTGTACAGGTATGTGTGTACAGGAGTGTGTATACAGGTGTGTGTTTGTGTGTGAGTATACATATGTGTACAAGTATGTGTGTTTGTGTACAAGTGTGTACTTTTGTGTGTGTGGGAATATACATGTATGTACAGGTATGTGTGTAGTGTGTGAGTATACATGTGTGCATGGAGATCAGAGGTCAATCTATAGTGTTGTTCTAAGCAACATTTTGTTTTTTGGGATAGGGTCTCTCACTGGCCTGGAGCTCACCCATTAGGCCAGGCTGGCTGGCCAAGAGTTCCAGGAATCCTGCCATCTTTTTCTCCCCAGAGCTGGAATTATAAACATGTGCTTCCATACCTGGCTTTTTAATGTTGGCTTTGGGTATAGAACACAGTTCAACATGCTTAGGTAACAGACACCTCACTGACTGGACCATCTCCTCAGTCTTGTGTTATGCTTCTATTATGCTCAAAGCTCACTTTTGAGATGGAAGTCCAGGCTTCCACATGATGCTGGAGACTGGTGAAATGAAAGCAGTCTCTTGTGGAGACGTCTGCATCCTAGTCACTGTGTATTATTCTTAAAAGCTGAGACACAGCTAACAGTGGTGGTGGCAGAAGTCTGCTAAGGGCAGTCCTCCAGTCTCCTTATCACATAGTCTCATATACTTAATACTTGGCCCCAATTGGTGGAACTGTTTGGGAAGGGTTAGGGGGTGTGGCCTTTTGGAGGAGGTGTGTCACTGAGGCAGCCTTTGTTGTTTTGGAAGACCTGTGTTATTCCCCATGTTTCTCTCTGCCTTGTGGTTGTAACTCAAGATGTGAGCTCTCAGCTACTGCTTTAGTGATGTACCTGCCTGCTGCCATGCTCCCCATCTTGATGGCCATGGATTCAAACCTTCTGAAATCATAAGATACAAGTTAGACAACTTTTTGAAAAGTGTAAGTTGCATCTGTCATGATGTTTTATAGCAATAGAAAGTAACTAAGACAGTTATCTTTCCCGATCACTCTTCACTTTATTTATCGAGGCAAGGTCACTTGCTAAACCTGGAGGCCCCGACTCATCTAGTCCAGCTAGCCAGCGTGTCCAAGGTCTCTGTCTCTGGAGTGCTGAGATTATAGGTCAGCTGCTATTCCTGCTTGGCTTTTATATGGGTTCTGAGGATTCAAATTCTGGTCCCCAGGCGTTTATCCATGGAGCCATCTCCCAGCCTTATAGACAGGTTTTAAAATAGCAGCATCAAATCTTTGGCACCAGAGTAAATGAGACTGAATGATGCCAATGTACATCCAAGGTCTTGGAGCTGTGTCCTGCATGCTGTCTGGATGCCTTGAGCAGTTGCTTAGGCCATTCTGGTTACAGGGATGGCATATTACTGGTGGAACACTGGTGGCTCTGTAGTGCCCCATGTTACTGAAGGCCATTCCCACAAGTCATGTGGAACTAAGTACATTACTGTGTTTTGTACCATCTATTCATTGGATCTTGGATTTTTTAAAAACTATCACTGTAGAAGGTGTAACTATAATAGCAACCTTAGCAGTTGTAAAACCTCTCTGTATTTTTAAGGCTATAGAAATTATCCAGGGCATCCTTTTCACAGACTCCTTCAATGTCAGGGTTTCCTGGCATAACTGAACTCATGTTACTGGCCAGCAGGGGAGCAGGGCTTCCTGATGTTGACTTTCACTGCTGCTTGACTAGTGCCTTGAGTCCTTAAGACCTTACTTGAGAACTGGCCCGGGATAGGCAGCTCATGCTGAAGGGAAACGAGTGGGGAAAAGATGGCATACCTAACTTTACAAGTGTTCAGACAATCCCCAGTCTGCATCCTTGCACCCATCTCATAGGCCAGCACAGTTCTCACCTCACCAGAGATGGTTCTTTGTGCAGTAGATTGTAGTTAAAACAGAAACCCAGAGCCTATCAAAGTATGGAGGATAAATGTCTGTGAAATGCTCAGCCACAAAATGTCTGTCTGTCTATCTATCTATCTATCTATCTATCTATCTATCTATCTATCTAGGCTTAGTCTGTCTATCTATCTATCTATCTATCTATCTATCTATCTATCTATCTATCTATCTAGGCTTAGTCACTAGTCACCATTGAGAAAGATAGGGTAGAAAGACTGTAATCCAGAGATCAAGGATGTTCGTGATCAGCAGAGTCTCCTAAACATGACAGGATGCTGTACCCATGAGTTCACACAAGACTAAGCCATTGTCTATTCCAGCACCAATGGGGGAGAGGCTCACAGGCGTCCATCCCTAGCCAAGGAGCTATGGACAGTTGGTGGCTTCTGGGGGAGGAAAAGTCAGTTTTCTTTAGGGGAGGTTGGTAGGTCAACTTTGATCCAGTGAATGGCTCCACCCCTGGGAGTGTATGGGCAGCTTAAATTGGATTTGTTGGATTATTAAAAACAAAAAAGAGGACGAGAAACTGAGTGGGAGCAGGGACTGGGGTAGATCTGAGAAGAAGGTATGTGATCAAAATATATTACATACATGTATCAAATTCTCAAAGAAATAAAAATATGATGTTAAAATGTTTGACATATTAATAACATCCAATGTTCTTATAGTAATATTAAAATTTTTTTTCTTTTTAAGGTCTCTGTTTTTGTTGCAATCCACTAACATGAAGGGACAAGGCCAAAGATGGTGACAGTAGTTTCGCTCAGGTCAATCTTTAAACTTTAGAATTTTCCTCAAATCATAACAGTGTTTTAATGTTATGTAAAATATGGTGCTTGGAGATGTTGTGATAGATGTTCACGTGTCCCCTGTCATGAGAGAGGGCAGAACATTTTGATGGTGACCAGGTTGGAAGAGCTCTTTATGGCCACAACCAAGATCTGGTGGTGACACTATGATTTAAAACATCCTTAGACAACTCTATTGAGAAGATGAATTGTCAAAGGGCCCGGAAGGACCTGGGGGAATGGACATAAACAGGTAGGTCTCCCTCAGCTCAGCTCATCTGCTGGACTTGGGTGCTAGATTCGCATGGTGCCCCCATGGCAGTTGCTTTGACGGAAGCATTGTCAAAGCCCGATGGGTGTCCTCACCCCAGCTCACCTGCTCCACTCTGGGTACCATCATATCCTATCCCGGTTGCTGAGGGGCAGAACTTAAGCAAAGCAATTACCATGCCAATAGAGCAGTCAGGGCAGTGGTAAAGCCTCGCACTCTAAGATCTGTAGCCTCACCACCAATCTAACAGGGTCTTGAACCATGTCATAAGGAAATAACATCGCTCTGACGAACTGCTGATACCCAGTATCTATTATTGTGGTTGGCAAGATAAATCTACTTTTATAGGCTATTTGCTTTTGAAGGGGAAAGCTCTTGGAAATTACATGTGGGCCCATTTTTCTGTCAACATGAGTGGGCCAGGCGATTGCTGCTTTCTTTATTGGTCTCAGGCTTCAAGAGAAGAGGAAATCCATCATCCAGCTGGTCTGCCACACAGAGCTCAGGAGGATGGTGTGGAGGCACTTGTGGATAATGTTTTAGGAATCAGAGGACAGGGATCCTGGCTCTCCCACAGATGGCTGAGAAAAGAAAGGTGAGGCCTCAGTTGAACTTGTGGGTACCAGACCCTGGCTGGAGCATCATGCCCCAGCACTCATAGCATCTTCAGTGAGGAATAAGGGGAACAGGAACAGTCAGAGGGAGAGGGTAACAGGACACAATTGGTGAAGAGGTTTTAAAGAGATCTTGAATCTGGAGGGGCAGCTGGCCTAGAGGAAGGACAGTAGCCAAGTCAGGACAGTTCCATTGCTTTTGGCTAACTCTGTGATCTCGGGACAATTACTCCATCAGTAATTCCCTGTAAATACAAACACTTGAACTTTGTTTTTCTTTCTCTTCATTGGCCCCTTCCTCTGCCTGCTGTCTTACTCAGAACATAGTTATTTTTAAGTGTTTCCTTAGGCATTTTGCAAAGTATTTTTTTCCATGACTTACTGGAAATGATTCAAGAACAAGTAAAAGAGTACTGGAAATGCTGTGCCTCTTTGGCTCGGAGATAGTGGACGGAATGGTGTTGGCCCTGGGCCTTGGAAGCCAGCAAGTCTCTGAGATCTGAACAAATATAATTAGGTCTATAGCTGGCCAAGTGATTCACTGGAGCTGAGACAGCCTTTACCAGTTCGAAGAACGGGTCCAGGGATGAGATTGTGCCCTAGGTGCCTGTAGGAAGTCATAGTACCCTCTGGGTTCATGGGTGTTGAGCTGTTCCCAGAATTCCACTGGAGAGCCTACAGGAAGATGAATTTAGAGCTGATCCCATTTGTAGTCTGTGTGTGTAGATCAGCACCTCGGAACCACCGCCATGGCCATGCATCTCCCTCTGTAGCAATCCTCTGCAGCAAGTATAACTGGTAAATGACCCTGAACAGAAAAAGGCAAGACTTCAGCTGAGCAGTGGCTCACACAGGCTGTCCCCTACCGCAGCTCCCAGCAAGGACTCACCTTTAGAAATGCAGCCAATCCATTAGAGAGACTTGTGGTTTCTGAGCATTCTGTCGTCTGGACACTCACTCGAGGTCTCTGTCTGTTTTGGGGAAAGCACCAGTTCCACATCAAGACAATCATATTCGTAGCTCCCAGGAATTTCAATTTTGGCCAGGAGCCACGGCAGTGAGTCTGCTGGAACAGAGGTGTCTGAATGATAGCTGTGTTCATTATGTTTACAGTTTTCAGACTAAATTCCTGACTGAATTACCTTCCTAGAGAAAACATTTATTTGGGGTCATGGTTTCAGCCCACCGTGGCAGGATCACATAGCAGAACAGCTAAGTTCATGGCAGTGGGAGCATGTACTAGAAGTCACACTCTGTACCGTTAGGGATAAGGCTGGAGCTACAGGCTGACATAAGCTTTTAAGGCCTGCTCTTCGTAACAGGCTACATTCTACTTCATAGATTTCACTGTATCCCCAGATCATACCACCATCTAGGGAACTTACATGAAAAGCATTGTGCTACCCAGGTGTTGGGGCTCACATCTTTTATCCCAACATGTAGGAGGCAGAGGCGGGTGGATTCTGTGAGTTCAAAGCCAACCTGGTTTACATAGTGAGTTCCAGGTCAGCCAGGACTGTTTAGTGAGATTCTGTCTCAAAACAGACAAACAAAGGAATCAACCAACCAAGATCCTAGGAGAGACATTTCAAATTCAAGCCATAATATTCCTCTCTTGGCCCCGAAGTCTCATGACTACCTTATAATGAAAAATATACTCAGTCCAACATCTGAGTTCCCATAGACTTAAGCATTCCAACATTATTCAAAAGCTCCAGATTCAAGGACTTTTCTGAGGCTTAATATAAGAAGAGTTACCTGTGTGCGTGCGTAATCTACAAGGTACAAGGTAAACATTTTCATCCCTAACAAGCATAGCAGGAGGATAGCAATGGAAATCTGCACTAGAAAAAGACCCAAAATAAACAGATTAAGTCTTGTAGCACACACTCAGCATTAGAACAAGTGGTGGCATGATCTCAGCTCCAAGGGCTGGAAAAGCCCAGTCCTACAGCTCTGCTAGAGACCATCCCTCCTACAGCGATGCTGCCAGTGGCACATGTGGCCTCTCTTTCAGGGGAAGAAGCAGTTTTCCTAATAGAGATCCTTTATTGCTGGTGTTTGCAACCTCCTGGGGTCTCCATTTCACTGTCACAGCCTTATGCATTTTTAGGCTAAAGGCTCTCTCTGAGGACTCCAACCCTCTTACACATTAGTTTGTCTCTATGACCCTACGACACATGCCTGCAAACCGTACACCATGTGCAGATGTCAGTCGAACAGTAGCCATGGGCTCCTCTTGGATCATGTCTGCATAAGCTTCTTAGTACTCGAGTGGCTAAACTCAGGAAAGTACTTTCTCTGAGCATGGTGTACTGGATACATCTCTTCTCAAAAGTCTTTGGAAAGGGCTTGCTGTTGAGCCTGCAGGGAGTGGGATCTCCCCAATTCCTGAAACACCCTTTAGACATTCTTCCTATTGTTCCAGTACAAAAGACTTGGGATTTTAAAGGTCAATTTATTTTTTGTTATTTGCCAGTCCCAAACATGTATATGATGAACATTAGTCCTTATTTCTGATTATTTCCCTGTCTCCTTCTCCCACTGAAACCCCTCTCCTTCCCTGTAAACCTCTTCCTGCTTTCCTGTGTGTTCCGCCAAGGTTAACTAGGGTTGTTTAGCTGAATGTGGGTGAGAAGTTATTTCTTAGATTATGGGCAATTTATTGGTGTGTACACCATGGAAGAAGATGACTGCCCCTTCCCTCAGGGTTCCCTCAGGGAAGTGTGGGGCCTCAGGAGCCTTCCCTCACTTTCATAAGGAAAGGTTCTCGTCGTCGCTGTACAGGTAACCACAGCTGAGTTAGTGTGTGAGTGCGTCAGGCCTGCCATGTCCAGAAGACAGTGTCTTGCATCAGTTTTCCCATCTACTGGTTCTTAAACTCTGTGCTCTCTCTTCTATGATATTCCCTGACCCTTAGGGATGGAGGGCTGTGATAGATGTTTCATTTAGGTCTGAGACCTTCATGCTCTCTTATTCTATGCTCTTTGACCAGATGTGAGTCTGTGCAGTAACTGCTCTACACTGATTCTCTGATGAGGCTGAGCTGCCCTGACCTGTGGCTATAAAATAGTTGGCTGGAGGGATGGTTCAGCAGTTCAGAGCATGTGTTGTTCTTGTGGAGAGCCTGAGTTTGGTTTTCCAGCCTCTTCATGGTGCCTCACAGACATCTGTAACTCCAGTTCCAGAGGGTTTGGTACCCTCTTCTAACCTCTGTAAGCACAAAGCATGCATGTTATACGCATACATATCTGCAGGCAAAATATTAATACACATAAAAAATAAATCTAAAACAAAAGATAAGTATTTAGAAGGCAGTTTCATGTCATGTTCGTTTAGTAAAATAATAGTTGTGTCTTAGTTAGGGTTTCCATTGCTATAAAGAGACACCATGGCCAAAGCAACTCTTACAAGGACATTTAACTGGGGCTGGCTTACAGATTCAGAGGTTCAGTCCATTATCATCAAGGTGGGAAGCATGGCAGCGTCCAGGCAGGCATGGTGGCAGGAGAAGTTGAGAGTTCTACATCTTCATATGAAGGCTGCTAGGAGAAGACTGGCTTCCAGGGAGTCTTAGAGCCCCCCACCCCCCACATACACAGTGACACACCTACTTCAACAAGGTCATACCTCCTAATAGAGCCACTCCCTGGCCAAGCCACAAGTAGTAAGTTCTTTCCTAAGGCCTATGACATTCCCAGCTATAGATTCTAGGCCATGTTTATAGTATATTGCATGGGTTCTCTCCTGTGGAATACTCCCAGAAGTCCACCCAGAAAGAAGTTGGCTACCCCAGAGCATTTGCACCACCAATCCACCAATGGGTACATGTTGCCAGACTGGTTGTTATTGTAGCTCATGGGGTTCATGCTTGGATTCTCTTTAATTGAATTAACTTCTTTAACAACTGCCCCTTTGTCTGTAGCTTTGCACACACTCCTTCTCTGCTTGAACTGTGCTTTTTTCAAATCTGTCTGCTCTGCTGTTTGCTTCTGATTCTCATCGTAAACCTGGCTAAAGACAGCGAACAGTGACCATGCTACACATTAACCTCAATGTTATAGTGTCTTGAAATTTCCCTGGCAAAATTAGTCCATTAATTTTTTTTTTAATTCTGACCATAGACTTTTTAATTCAGCAAGATTTCAGGACATGGGCAAAATGGACATATTCGTAGTTAGAATGCAATAAGTATGGCCTCCAGTCCTGTTTGCAATAGAATCCTGTGCTCATCCTTACTGCTCTTGCTTCCGTTGGTATTTTGATCTCCTTAACACCCACCAGAACCACCAGTTAGTCTCCGTTTGTGACAATCTAGAATCTTTTAGCCAACATCTCAAAATTCTTTCACATTCCTCCTTCCTATCAACTCTGAAGTCTAGGGTCTACAAAATCAGGTTGAGTCGTGACAAGGACCCCACTTTTATGGCGCCATTTTTCTGTATTAGTTACTTTCATGTTGCTGTAACAAAATGCCCTAATGGTGTAACTAAGTGGAAGGAGATTTGTTTCAGCTGAATGCTTCAGTCCATTGTGTCAGGAAAGGCACAGAGCAGCTGAGTTCATGGTGGTGGGAGTGTATGTCAGAGGCCGTTCCTATCACAGTTAATCAGGAAGCAGAGCTAGTGAGAGGCCAGGACTAGGGCCCAGGTATAACTTTCAAAACTGCTCTTATTGGCCCACATCCACCAACTGCATTCCATTTCCACAACCTTTCAGAATATTTCCCCCATCTAGAGAACCAGTATTCAAAACAAGAGCCTGTGGGGTAATCTTTCAAATTCAAACCGCAGCAGACTTTGGAATGCATGGTGGGTCCTAGCACTTAGAAGGAGGGAGGAGGATTATTTTGAGTTTGAGTCAGCCTGTGCTACATTGTAAATTAAAGCTGGCCTGAGCTACAGAGTGAGACCCACAGGTAGTTGCTGTCCCTCTTTGTATGGTGCACTGAACTGAACACAGTTCCTTTGTGGAGGACAAGTATTCGTGGGTGACAATTTACAAGATGACAAGCTTGAGAAGCTCCCCTGTGCCATGCAAGGAGCCCTGAAAAGTAGGCCCATGACTTTCCTGGGTATGTCCATCCCCCAGCCTCATTTCATGCCCTTCACATTTGTATCTCCCTTCCCAGCAAAGCTCCTGGAAACCAGGCCAACGTCACCTACAAGAGAACGGTTATCCATGTCTTTCCCACTTTGCTTTGGACCTGCAGTAGCAGCTCATGCAGTGACACCCTGCAGAGCACCCTCTTCTGAGTGTGACTTCTTTGCGCTGTATGGCATTGTACCCACCTGCTACTGGATGTTTCACCTGTACTCTGCTCCACTGTGAGGATCTGCTCCAGTCTGTCTGTTCGCGTATTCAGTGGGCGGTGTTTTGCCAATTGAGCCATTTCTCCAGCCTCAAATCCATTGTCATTTACTTCCTTGTTTCTTAGTATATAGTCCAGGTTGTTTTTGAACTCATGCTAATCCTCCTGTCTCAGATTTCTGAGTGCTGGTATTGTAGAGCCACCAAGCCTGGAGAAACACCAAAGCTTCTATAAATAAAGCAAGCAGCATAATGTTTTGTCTTTTATATCTTCTATTCTATTAAAAAAAAGTTTTTTCCTCATCTATGTGGTGTCAGACACATGGCATTTGTATTTCACACGGTCACCAATCCTCTTACCTGATTTACACTTTTCTACTGCAAAATACAGACAAAACTCCACCTTGGCTGGTTTGGTTTCCCCATCCAGTCCTAAGATGAGCTGAAATTCAAGCTCTAGAGGTTTCTTCAGGGAAATCTCTCAGAGGCAGTGGTGCTTGGATTTTCTGCAAAAATGTCTGTTGTGTTCTGTATAGATAAAGCACTGTTTGGCCTGATATAAAATCCCCCGACTTTTTCTTTTCTCAAGGACCTGGAGGACATCATGCTCTTGTCTTCTGGCTTCGAGTTCTGCTGAGGCAGGCCAGGCTTCTTCCTGTCAGAGTGGCTTTATCTTTTTGTCTGGCTTCAAGGATTTTTTTTTTTTTTTTTTTGTATATTTGGGTTCAATAACTTTAATGGCCTATGTTACAGGGTCAATAATTCTAGGCTAATTTTTTTCTGGTACATTGGATTTCTTATAAATGTGTATTATAGAAACTCTCATTTCAAAGAAAGAGTTCTTAAATTATAAATTAAATTTGTTCCATCACTTCTGTTTTCTTTAAAATATCCAGTAATGCATTCATGAGCTTGCTTTCCCTTTTTCTCGGTCTGTTCTAAGTTTCTTCAGTCTCTGTTTTCACTGTACTTCTGTAATTTAAAAAGCTTTGTTTTTATTTTTAAATTGTGTGTGTGTGTGTGTGTGTGTGTGTGTGTGTTGTGTCTGTGTATAGCGTGTACATGTGAATACAGGAGACTGAGGAGGACAGAAGAGGATGTCAGATTTCCTGGAGTGGGCATTCCAGGTGGATGTGAGTTGCCTGATGTGGGTACTGGGAACCAAACTTAGGTCCTCTGCAAGAGCAGTGTGTGCTCTGAGACACCTCCCCCGCCCCTACTGCATAACCTTTATCCTTTGGGGAGCTTAGCAGTTTTATCAGAGTTCAGGCTGGCTCATTACCTTGTTCTCATTCCAGGTTCCCCTCAGTCTGTGTGGTGCCTTTACTTCCTCCTTCAATGTATCCTCAAGTCTGTCCACCTATGCTTCACCCCGGCCTTATCACCTCCCTCTCTCCTGAGTGGCTGCGCTTCTGCGTGGTGTTTTTTCCTTTATAGAGGTAGTTCATAGGAGGAAGGAAAAGTGCACGTGAGATGCTGGCCCACTTTCAAGCTGTGTGACAGTGCTTCTGGGTGATCCTTTTCTGCTGACCCTTTCTCATCCAGCATAGTTTTCTGTCTGCTGTGACAAACAGCATGACCAACAGCAACTTAAGGGAGGAGAAGGTTTACTGCAGGTCACAGGGCACACACAGTCCATTACTAAAAGAAATCAGGGCAGAAAATCAAGCATGAACTTGAAGCAGAAACCATGGAGTAGGGCTGCCTGCTGGCTCATTCACAGGTTTATGCTTAGTTAGTTTTCTTATACTGCTTACATCATCTGCCTAGGAGTGGTGGTGCCCACAGTGGACTGGACCTTCTGCATCAGCAAGACAATCTTTCACAGGTATATCTACCAGGTAATCTGTTCTGGGCAAGCCTTCAATTGAGACTCTCTTCTCACACGACTCTAGGCTGTGTTAACTTGACAGTTTAAGCTTAAGTTTATCTTCCAATAATTATCATTAAATAAATTAGACTTTCTTGGTGACTTGAGAATCTTCTAGATTCTTTTCTGCTCCCGAGAAGCTTTGGTCTTAACTGTAGGATGGACAGAGAGTTGTGTCTGGAATAGTTCTTACAAGATGTATACTGTATACATTCATACTCTAAAACGTGCTACGGAAGGCTGACTTTCTGTGATTGGTTGGAGCCTTCTTTTTGACTAAGAGTGATTGATTAAAAACATTCAGAGCAGGGGCTGAGAGATGGCTCAGTGAGGTACTTTCCCTGAAAGCATGAGGGCCCAAGTTCAATCCCCACATAAACTCACATAAGAAACCCACAGCTAGCCTAGTTTAATTGGTGAACCCAGACCATTGAGAAAGCATGCTAAAAAAAAAAAGAAAAAAAGAAAAAAGAAAAAAAAAGAAGAAAAAAAGGTAGAATCAGGTAATCAGGTAGAGAGAAGTCTAAGCAATGAAATCTTCCAGAGGACTGCCATGCAATTCCTAGCACCCACATAGTGGTTCACAACTATCTATAGCTCTACTGATTCCACGGGATCTGATACCTTCTTCTGGCCTCTGTGGACATTGTACACACATGATGCACAGATGTGTATGTGGGTAAAATACTTACACTCATAAAAAATAAAACAACAACAACAAAAATCAAAATGGGGTTGGAGAGATGGCTCAGAGACTATGATTCCCTTTTCTTTTGCAGAACCGGAGTTTGGTTCTCAACACCCACTGGGTAGCTTACCCACACTGGGAAGGCTAGAACCTGTAGCTCCAGTAGCTCCAGGTCTAGGGATTCAGTATCCTCTTCTGGCTTCTGTTGACAACTCACACACACCTGGAATGCCCACACAGACACACAAAAACACACATGCTTAAATATGAATAAAACAAATCTTTAAAGAATAAACAAGATGTATGGCACCTGAGACACAATGCCTGAGGTTGACATCTGGCCTCTGTATGTAAGCACATACATGCGCCAGTACACAAAACTCACATGCACACATGCATCCATGCAGAAAGAACAAAGAAAACTATCTGTAGTATGCAGTCATGTTACTTACAAAAATAACCATGTTTTAGCAGGACGTGACTCTCAGGTATTTTAATCTCATTTTGAACATCAAAGATTAAATATATAAGACTGTTAAAATTAGCCTCATTGGATGTGATATGACTAGTTAGGGCACAGAAGCAGAAAGGACCGGATGGAGAATGGAAGAATATTGAAACTTGGCCCAGCAACAGAGTCGTCTGAGGAGAATTCTGAATGTTTGTGCGAAAACTCCAAGAAAACAAGCCAAGTCTTGTGAACTCAGTTTCTTCAAAACACAGAATTGTCCTTGGAATTTGTATTCATGGTTCTCCAGGTGTAGCAGATAGGGATGATTGTAAGTTTTCTTCAGATCACTCATTATTGTTTGCTGCTGTTAAATGTTTAAACTATCCTTTCTGTGCTTCTATGGAAAAGCATGTTCCCCCCTCCCCCACAGGCCGTTTGTCCTTGTGTTTGTAGACAGCTTGAACTCATGAGAACTTTACTCACACGACCTTTCCTAACTCCCAGAGTGTAAATTGTCTGAGGCTCTGAATAAAGTTGGCTATTGAATGGGACTTTAGTTTGACTCAGTTATTGGCTTTATTCTCCCAGGTCCCACCCCTCTGGTGACAGAAACAGTAGCTTTGCAGGAGAGATCTACAAAGAAAAAAATACCCCTTTCTTCATGGACGCCCTAGCCTCGGTGGGGCTTGACAGGTTTCAGAGAGTGGAAGGCCAGAGGTAACCATGGCAGTGTTCCAAGGGTGATGGAGGCGCAGCGCTGTGTGGGCGCTATCAAAGATGCTGTTCTGTGGGGCAACTGCGGTGGTTTGTCCTTCAGGTTTGGTAGATGGTGAGCAGAGTGCATCTGAGGCATTCAGAATGTAGATGGTGGAGAAGCCCAGTATCAGGTCCACAGGCACGAATGCAAGGGGCGTGGCCCAGTCTGGAGAGATAGATTTCTGAGTTAGATCTGGGGACCACAGGCAAATGATTCCTGTCTGAGCCCCTCCTTCAGCTGCAGGACAGGGGGTGGGGCCTCTGTGACCTCCTCTTCCCAACAATTTCATTACCAGAGTCAGCCTTAGAGATAGGGGTGGACAGCCTGTCTCCTGGCAGCCAGTCTGGTCCTGAGTCACTGCTGTTCTCCGAGGGCCTGCTCTGTGAGATGTTAGCTTTGCCTAGACACCAAGTGGGTGGGGCAGCGGTGCCATGAACTTCGAAGGAAGAAGACATCTCTGCTGCTCGGGGCTTGTTTGGCCACTCCTGCAGCAGAGAGGCTGCTAGTTTCCTGGGGCAGTCCTCCAGCTTCCGGAACTTCAAGGGATTTGACTTGATTACAGTAAGTCCCCGCAATTGCAAAAAAGATAAAATTGCTGTCACCATCCTACACACTGCCACTGAATTCTGTTCTGAATAACAGTCCTGCTACTAACCCCCAACTGTCTGCAGACTCTC
Source organism: Rhabdomys pumilio (assembly GCA_030674055.1). NCBI lineage: Eukaryota > Metazoa > Chordata > Mammalia > Rodentia > Muridae > Rhabdomys > Rhabdomys pumilio. Next base: position 54,996,868 of record JANHMN010000016.1, read on the forward strand.
TGGCGTACAGTCTGTGTTTTGAGACCTTCCAGGGGGAACTGTGCATAGTGAATCTTTGTGTTCTCAGAACTTACACCACTTGTGCATTAGAGCTGCCATGATGCTGAAAGCCATCTTCATATTACTGGGGTTGCTAGCGTCAGAGATGGGGCCATGGCAGCCCTAAGGAGTTAGGCTCAGCCACCAACTTCAGTAGGCCAGATGGACAACCTAAATGGTGAAAAACACGCAGACAGAAGGTGACCCAGAGAGAAGAGAGAGAGAAAGAGGGAATGAGGGGGAGAAAAAGGGAAGGGCAGAGACCAGGAGAGAGGGAAAGAAGAGAAAGATGAGAGGGGAGAGAGAGGGAGAAAAGAAAGAAAGGGAGGGAAAGAGAAGAGGAAGAGAGACACAGAGAGGTAGGGAGAGAGAGGAGAGAAAGAAAGGGAGAGAGAGGAAGGGAGAGATGGTAAAGGGAAGAAGGGAAGGAGAGGGAGGGAGAAGGAGAGGAGAAGAGAGGGGAGAGAGATAGAGGGACAGATAGGGGAGGGAGAGGGAGGGAGAGAGGAGAAAAACAGGAAGGGAGGGAGGGAAGAAGGGAGGGAAGAAGAGAGAGAGAAAGAGAGAAAGAGAGAAAGAGAGAGAGAGATTAGGAAGAGAAGTAAAGTCTCTCCGTCTTCCAGTTGCTGACCTGAGGTTTAAGTTGAAATAGAAAGCAAGAGGCAAAGTAGAAATTTCTGGTTTCTTTGGAGACTCAGTTTTGTCACGTGATGTTTCCTGGAAACTGTCTTATGAGAAGATGTTTTGCTAAGAATAGACATATGATTTTTTCTGGAAGTGGCCTGGTAAAAGGGCATGTAGTGTTTTGTTGGAGTGGATGCTTGAGAGGACACATGATGTGATGCCTGGAGAGAGTATAAGTATAACCGGACAGACAGTGGATGATGCCTGGAGAGAGTATAAGTATAACCCGACAGACAGTGGATGATGCTTGGCATTGATTCATCTTGCCACTCTTTGCTGGTCTTCATTGGGTGTTGCTGGTGCTGGTCTTTGCTGACAACACTCTGGTATTGGTTTGCCTTAGCTTCTTCATTGGTCATTATTTGTTGTAATGATGTTTGCAAATGGATCGAGCTACCGCTGCTAATTTGTGTGAACTGAACTGCTGATACCCTGACAATGAAGATTGGAATTGCTCCAAAGAATTATTTCTAAGTAGGTCCACATCCTCCTTTGCCCTTTTAACTTCTCCTTTCCACTACCTCGGGGAAGTGCAGACTAGAAGGAAGGTTAAAGCATTTGAGAACCCTTATTACAGTAGGTTAGACAGAGAGGTATACTTAACTAAGCAGTTTCTGTTCACAGCGTGGTCCTGCTCATCCTCATAGTCTTGGCTTTGTCTCTTCTAAAAGGGAATCTGACAAATTGTTCATAACTGTGGGAATTTCTTTCCAGGATACAAGATCCCTCTGGCACCAGGCTTCGGACTTTTCCCTCTTCCATGAAGACATGGGACATTTCAGTATTCTTGGGTTCATTTTTTCAATAGTCATTCACACAGAGGGCGTCAGTTTTCTCTAGAATGTTTTGCAAGGACAGTGACATTCAGGCCTGCCATTTTTCACAGTTACGTGGGCCTTGAGTTAAGACTAAGTGGATCAGTGCTAGAGGTGACCAGTCCCTGTCTAAGACCCCAGTCTCTCTGGCTGACCCAGCCTGAACACCCCCAGTTAGAATCAACTAAACCTGTGGTCCCAGGGCTTCACTATGACCAACACTTGTGTATCAAGGATGTTCTAAATGCTTGGGGGATCCTCCCAGAAAAGGAGACAAGGGCTGATCTCTGTTTGGGTAAGTAGAAGTTTATGGAAATGATTGTGTGAGGTTGGATTTGGATTCTGCCCTGAGGACAGGGTTTGGAGACCTGACAGACATTAATTTTCAACTAGGAGCAAGTTTTATGAAAAAGATTGTAAAACTCGAGAGCAGGCAAATAAGCCTTGGCTCCACCCTTTGGTTATCATGCTAAGGTATTTTCTAGTGAGTCCACCTGGGGGGTCATTGAGATTTCTTAGAAGTAATTGTGTTTAGTGACAACTGATTAAGATTCAGATGTTTACAACCCTGTGAAATGAAAGGTCGGCTCATACTGTCACAGAAACTTTGAAGCTGCCTTAGCTGAAAACATTTCTCAGGTAGGGCCCTCAAGGTCACATGATCAGGATGCAAGCTTGGTATCACAGCTTCGCTTCTGCATGTCTCTGTTTTCTTGAAACTTTGGATGAGACCTCCTAACTCTGCTCGTGGGTCTGCTACTTATCAAGGAGTGGTTTTCAAGACACACGTAGTTTAATTTTATGTGTATGAGTGTTTTGCCTGAATGTTTGTGTGATACTGCTTGCACGGCTGGTACCTGCAGAGGCCAGAAGAGGATGTTGGATCTCCTCGAACTGGAGTTAAGGATGATTTTGAGCCACAGTGTGCGTGTGGAAACTGAACACAGGTTCTACTCAAGAACCCCAAGTGCTCTTAACTCTGACCCTCCTTTCTTCCTGTCCCAAGGACTGTTTTTATAAAGAAAGATAGCACAGAACTCACCTCAGTTCCCTTCAGGGATAAAGTTACCAAGATAAGTAGCTGAGGCATGCCAGCTTTTAGGGCATCTTGTTCTAGACCGTAGTCTAGTCTATAGTCCTGTCTTAAACCAGCAGTCACCTTGGATTTTAAGAGTAGCAGGTTTCCAAACATCACCCCTTCACGTGATCACCCGGAAGCAAGAGGAATGTACTCAGGGGAGCCAGCTTGCTCTAGCAATAAGGACTCCTTCAAATGACTTGGTTGCAGTTGCTAATTAATGCTCATCAAACCAACCTGGCAGTGGTGGTGATTTCTTGATACCCACCCCAGTGTTCTGGGTTCCTCAATGACACACACACACACACACACACACACACACACACACACACACACACA
>JANHMN010000016.1:55000889-55028703 GCA_030674055.1 Rhabdomys pumilio
GATCTCCTGTCTCTGCATCTCCACTGCTGTGATCCTGTGGGCTTGCTTGCCTGCATGCCCAGTGTTTTACTAGGGTGTTGGAGATCAACCTCACTTTCTCACACTTGCATGGCAAGCATGTCACTGCCTGAGCCACCTCTGAAGACTTCAGGATGGTTTTTTAAAATAAGAATTAGACATCTTACTTCCTCTATCTTTTCTTCTTATCTTCTGCTTTTTGTTTTCTCTTTCCTGCCTTGATTCCTTCCATGGCTCCTTTCCCATCCTCACCTCCCATGACCCACTCTTTCACATCGACAACCCCAGTGGCCTGCTTCTGCTTTCTTCCTATCAGGCCATAGGTGGAGCCTGCATGTTCCCAACCCCAGAACATGCCCCAGGGGGCATTCTTCAATAGTGATAGTTAATTTCTTTGTGTATAGCACAGAAGAATGCCCATTGCAAATCTGGCTCGTTGAGCCTCTGTGTGTTACTCCCTACAGGAAGCAATATATCTATGTGTCCTTAACTGTTCCTGCAGATCAGCACAAAGCCAAAGTAGAGGGGAGAGGAATAAATTATAGGATGAATGAAAATATACACAGGACCTCTGCAGTTTTGTCTGAATCCAGTGCTAGGTTCTAATCAATATAATGTATTTTTTTATTATTTGATAGCCCACTCTAATATAATAGGGCAATAAATACCGATGAAAGTGTTCCCAGTGAGCAATCCCTTTTGGAATAATGACTATTTGATTATAGAATGATTTGGCTTTTAATTTACACCAGCACTTAATGTGTTCTGTTAACTTAATATCTTCCCAGTGGTAAAAGTGCAGCCCCACTCTGAGACAGTGATGAATGTAAACGCAGGGGGAGCTTCATTATGGAGTTGGATCCTGTGTGGGCATCTCAGAGTCCTGTGGCCTGCAAAGCCAGCTTCCTGCTGCTGGGGCACTGCCTGGTCTGGCTGGGCCAGGGGTGGAGGAACACTGTGGAGGTGGTTGGAGATCTTGTTCCTTGTATCCACCTCTTCCTTTGCTGATCTGTGGGTGTAAAATAAATGCACAAGGCATCCAGTCATCAAAAGAACCCTGAAAGCCTACCGTGTGGCAGCCCAATTTAAGAGAAGTGTTAAAAGAAACAAATCCAGAATGCTAAGAATTGTGGGAAATCTTTGTGTGTGATGAGGGTGGACACTGGTTCTGGGTGTCAGGAAAGCTGTAGTGGGAAGCTGGTTGCTTCTACTTTCTGACTTCTGGTATTAGTGACTTTCCCCCAGCTTTGATCACCAAGAGGCACAACTGTTGTACCCAAACCTTTTCAGATGAAACGTTTAACCTGTGAATCCAATGTCACTTTCAGCTCCTTAAAGGCACAGGCTGTATGGAGCCTCATGCTCACCTTGTGTTAGCTCCTTCCACTGTCCCATACTCTCTAGGTCACTGTCTTCATGGCTTTGTGCACCCTTAGACCCTAACTTGGCCCCCTGGGTGTTCCTGTTCAGCTCAGTTTGGCCCCCTGCTCTGAGACAGCTCTCAGAAGGGCAGCAGATAAACAGGCTTTCCCCTTCCTTAACCCCGGCTCTCCAGCTGGTCACCATGAGCTCATAGGACAGTTCAATATTGACACAAAATGAAACTTATAGTCAAGCTAATCAAACATGTAACTAATTACACGCACTATGGTCATTATGCTTCTTGGTAATGAGGCATGAGTGATTAGCAGCTTTTGAATGGCTGTAATTAGGCTTGCTTGTTGGAGTCAGAGACTGTGCTTTGGATGTGTGTGAGTGTATGTGAAAGCACACACTTATATGTGTGCACTAGTGCATGCAAATGTGTGCATGTGAGTCTGTGCAAGTGTGCACATGCATGAGTGTGCAAGTGCATGTGTGTGCAAGTAAGTGTGAATGCATTAGTGAGTACCTGTGTGCATGTGTGTATGCATGTGCTCACACATGTGAGTGTGTATATGTGAACATGCATGGGCAGAGAGAGGACTGGAGCAGAGGGAAGAACTTTGACCTCTCATAGTGCGCAGGGAAATGGTATCTTCAATAACACCCAGTTATGCCTCATACCCTATCCACCTCACCGGCTCCTCCCTGCTGTGCATCCCTAAACATCCCTAAAGCACCTTCCTGGTCTCTTTTAAAACTTTTAATCTCTTCCTCTGATTGAAGAAGACTAGGGCCACCAACGGGCTAGCTGCTGCCATAGAAAGTAAAGCCTCTGCTTCAAGCTTCCTCTGGGCATGTACCTGGCAGCTCCTTGGATGGGCAGACAAGGCTAGTGAAACCTTAGGGTAGATTGTAAAGTGCTGAGCCAGTGTGTCGAGCCTCTGGCTGAGGAGGTGTTGCTTTCTGACTTACATTTGTGTTCATTTTCTCCTACCAGTTATCTAGTAAGGGACATTTGGTGAGTTCAGATCCTGTGTAGAGGGTCCTCCATACTGAGTACTCACTGGACTTACAATTCAGCCTTGAATATGAGCTTACAAGATCCAACAAAATGTGTGTGTGTGTGTGTGTGTGTGTGTGTGTAAGCAGACTTTTTATAAACATAATTAAAATGTTAAAATGTACCACAAAGCCACATGGAGCTGTAACATGTAGCAGGCACATCTTAAACTCAATCAGGAAGTAATCTTAGAAATTAAGCATTATGTTGCATTTGTAGAACAAGAGACAGAGAAGAGAAACAATAACAGGAAGAGCTTTGTAAATCAGAAGATAGATCCAGGGAAACTGACCTTAGCGTAGAACAAATTTAAAAAGTATTGCACACAGGAAAGAGGACAGAAGGCAAATGTTTTTTGTTTTCTGCTTTTAGACTCACTATAGTTTTCTTTCCATTATTGGTAGCTAGGTAGATTTCAACTTCATGTGCACTGAAGTAGCAAGGACCAAATTTTGGGTTCCAAAAGAATCCATTGTGAGCTATTCCTCTGAGGCAGCAATTGTTAAACCCATTGACCAAAAGCACAATCTGAGTTCGACAGTGAATGCACCTGTCACATTGACTCACTCAGAAAGGATGCTTTTGGGGAGGGATTTTGTAACCTGAAGTGTTTCCTTTTTTTTCTTTCTATTGTTACAGGAAAATGGGAAAGAGAAACACACCCTCAGAATGGGCAGTGGAGAGCAAGTAAGGATGGAAAGTAGTTATTCACACCGGCAGACTCAGGGACCTGCTGGAAACCTCAGCCCATGGTCCACAGCTTCTTGCATTCAAGGTCATAACTGACCTTTTCTGTCATTGATGGGTTTAAATTATAGCCTACCAGACTGAGGACCATGAATAAGAACTGAGCAGATGTGACCAAGGACCAGAAGCAGGAAATTCCAGCAGCAAGCACATTAACAGGAGTGGAAAGCAAGTCAAGCCATGCAGGTCCTTCATGGGCAGCTGCAATTTAAGGTAAGGCACTGTGGTTACTTCCCAATGGGCTCTAGATTTTTTCCAACTGACTACAGTAGTATTATTTAATAAGTAAATTGTGTTACTATACATAAACTGAAGTATGGTTTAAAAAATGTTGCAGACATGGGTATCAGAGAGTAGAGTGGAAATGCAATGTATGTATACAGTACTTAGAAGGCATGATAGGAAGAATGGGGAGAAGTTATTTACCAACAAAGCCTTTTACTGATAGCAAATTCTGGGTGGTTTTCATACTTGAAGGAATATCTGAGCTGTGGATGGATGAGGCACATAGAGTCTAGAGAATGATCTACAGCAGTGCACACCGTGCTGAACCCATAGATCATCAAAAGGAAAGAAACTGAAGAACTTTATATGAAGGAGGAATAATTAGATTATAAGCAGAAGCCATATCATCAATGACAGTGCAATAATATAATCAAATGTCATCTTTCAATTAGATTTTATACTCAGCTAAACTATCATTAGAGCCTGGGGAAAACACAGACATTTTAGGCACAACAATTCGTTTTTAAAAAATGGTTTAAAAGTGATTAGAGCAAATGTATCAGCCATGTATACTGAAGGAGGGAATCGGGGACACCAAACAATTGGACTGAAATAAAGACTAGACATATAAAACACCATTATCAGTTTTGTAAAAATAATAATTTGGGAATATAAAGGGAAAACTACTGAAATATTGATTTTAGAAAGAATAAATTTTATTATGACTCTGACAGTGGCTCCATAACATGTTGTCACAAGTATCTGACACGGTTCTATGGTTAATACATGTATCTAGCTTCCTCTAAAGCAAGTGCCCAGAACTTATCTAGAATCTTCTGCTTGCTTTGAGATCTAGCATTCCTGTCTTAGCCTTTGGGACCCACTGCTTCAGCTGCAAGCAGGGGAGACTTCTCCAGCCTTCTAGAACTGTTGGAGAAGGGAGAGCTGTTGTCTGCAGACTTTCTTTGCCAGGGACTGCTTTTGGTCCGTTACTGATTTCTCATTTGGATTGTTACTCGTGTGTGGCAAATAGAAATGTCTCTTGTTTGTTTTCCCTTTTCTGTCTGCTCACTTCATTCTTGGAGGGAAGGGAAGACAAGAACTTGGAATGAGAATGAACCATCTAGACAACAACAACAACAACAACAAAACAGAATCACTGTTTCAATATTTATAGTTGGTAACATTTGTATATCTTTAAAATTCACAAAAATTTATGCAAAAAATATGAAAAATGGACCAAAAGATGCATACAGATTCATCATGGTAATTACGTCCGGGAGGGAAGACGAACAACGAGACGCAAAAGAGGAGAATGTAATTTTAACTGTGTACACAGAGTTCTTCTTTATGCAAAGTATTCTGAAGCAAACAATGAGGAAGTTAATTAGCTTAATTAGTTCTTGCTACTTGCCAGTGTGCTCCTCTTCCTAGGGTAGAGTAAGTTTTCATACAGCTAAATTACACATCTGCATGGGCCAGCTGGCTTCATGATGGCACAGCACAAGGGTCTTCCAGGACAGGTATCATCATGGTGACGAAGTGAGTGCATTACACTGAGGGAGAACATTTCTATTGCATGGGTAAGGGGTCCTGTGGGTGGGCGGAGGCATGGATGCTGGTACTATTCCCTAAGCCTCTGAGGAAGGGCTACTGCTTTGGGCATCTTCCTACTACTTCCTGGCTTCTAGGGAGTCCCCTTGGCCCATTCTGAGAAAAGGGCACAATAAACAATGATGAGATGAGAGGAACTCATTGTCATGAAGTACTTCAGATAAAAGCCTCCGATTCTGTAACACGGCTCAGAACTTCACTTTGAGCGCTTCTGTGGCATTACTAGGTAGGAATCATGACAATAAGGTGTTCATCAGACATCAGTCTCTACTCTAGAGCTTGACACAGTGCCTCTGGATTCCATAGAGTTTGTAGGAAACTGCCTGCTCTCTCTAGTGGTCTTCGGGATTTAACCGCACCTCAGTGGGGCAGTTTGCTCCATGGTTACATGCCACCACATCCGCTTCTGCCTCTGGGTGGCCAGGCTGCTTGTGCACTGAACTGCCCTGGAGGGAGGGAAGCTTAGCTGGCATGGATGAGTGCAGTGCAGGATCTCGGTCATAAATAAATGTGCAGACAATGCACACACCTGGTAAGAGCTTCATAGTACTGGTTCTGTTTATCAGGGTGGGGGTAAAAGGTATTTATGCCCTTGGGAAGGTGGCCAGGCTCTCTAGGGCAAGGTTTGTGTGACTGTGTACCATTGGCCAGGGCAGGAGTGTTGGAAGATGCTTTATCTACATACTCAGAGGCTATAGGATCCTCAGGGGGAAAATAAGGTTGAACAAGGAGTGAAGCCTGATAACTGTCAGGGTATTCAATTCTTACAAGAGTTGATGGGGGTGGGGCTTTATGGTGCTCTGTTGGGAGGGAGAATGTAGTCAATGCCTGTTGTCTCCATGTTTGAGGTATCCAGGGTTGAAGCTCCCTTGACCCTTTCCCCATAACCTTGGGCCATTACAGTCCCACAGTTGCATAAAGTCTGTTTCAGTGACACACTGAAAGGCACCAAGGAGAAACAAGTAGTTGTCACCTATGGATTCCAGTTCAGTGTTCTCTCTGTACCACCAGCTGGGTGACCACACACCGGTCATCCTACCTTGCTGTATCTTCCTCTCCATCTGTAAAATGGTCTGAAGCTGGATGGCAACTTGCAGGCTTTGGAAGTATATTTTACTGTGCCTCTTGGGCGTTTGTATCCAACCTCATCAGAGAGCAGGTGGATACAAGGAAAGGACCATGACAAGTAGGCTGTGTTAACAGGATGTAAGAGGAGATGGTTAGCTGTGCGCCCTTGTTCTGAATCTCTCTGTTTGCTACTCTAGCTCATGCATGGGAGCATATCACTGTGTCTGTGCACTCCAGGGCTCCCACAGGCTCAGTCAGGAAACCTGTGAAGTGGGAAATGTCCTGTGTACAAGTGACAAGTAGTAGAGCAGGAATGAGGGCCAAAGAACTAGGCTTTGAAATGCATTCCATGGATGTAGATGGCAGGGTGCTGGCTAAAGGCTGAAGGCAGCCAGGAGTGAGTTCTGAGCATCTAACGTGGGCCACAGCGGCCATAGCTACTACTGTGATCAGACTTTAGTACCGTTCAAGGTGCTGACAATGAGAGACTATGTGCTCATCCTTAAGTGAGCTATCTTTATACACCCCACCATACCAACAAGGTACAGAGAACGTCATGGAAGAGGGAGTGGGAAGAATGTGAGCATTGGAAGATGTGGCAGATTGCTGTGACATGCTGTCCTCTGGCCGCTGCACATGGACTCATAATGGCTGTGGATATTTACAGAAGACCTGCACAGTATCACAACAGTTAATTCCAGCATGAACTGGAAAGAGGCTACCAAGGCCCCATTCCCTAGCTGAGGAGCTCTTGGCAGCTGATGGCTGCTGGGAGACTAAGAGTTGCCTTTGTTAGGAGAGTGGCCACTGGTTATGTTCCTCATGTCTCAGTGGATGAACCCCATGGATTCCATAGTGTAAAAAAATTAAATAAAAAATTGTAAATCAGGTTATGAAGTTATGAGGGGGAGGTGATGGAGGGGGCCCCGAGAAGAGCTGTGAGGGGTGAGGGGTGGATGTGATCAAGATACAGTGAAGACATGTATTAAGCTTTCAAAGAGTAAATAAAATTAAAAAAAAAATTCTAGAGAGTAGAACTTAAAGAATCTTACCTCTTCATGTGCAATAAGTAAAATAAGATGGGAAGTATCTTCATTAGCTCGATTTAATAATTTGAATATAGATGACACTGTAAACATACATATAATTTTAATTTTCAACCACACCTTAATAAAGCTGAAGGGAAGGAAAGGAAGAATACGGAAAAAGAATGGAAGAGTAGGTGGACCGTTGCTTTCAGTTTCATAGGAAACTCTCTACTCCTGCCAACCAGAGATGCCCTGGAATTCAGTCTTGCTTGCCCAGATCATGCTAGAGTAGGGTGATACACAACAAAGAAACCTCTGCAGGGCATAAAAGCTGTTATTAATGAATAAATTAGATACAGTGCTCAAAACAATTGTTTCCAGAAATAAAGCTGCGGACTGATGGAGCCACTGTTGGAGGCAACGTTATTTTACCTCCAGCACATTGCCCTCCCCGCCCTGCCCCCTGCCACCCAGGAAAAGGAAAATGTCTCATTGTGTCCTGGTTATGACCATAGAAATAATGTGTTCCCAGTGGAAGGGAAGGGGGCTTTAAAAACCACTACAGTAAGGAAGTGAGCAGGCCCTTCAGCACCTTGGGAACTTAGTGGGAGCTATTGGCCTTAAGTCATGTGCATTTGGCTTGGCAGTGACAAGAATATGTGCAGGTGACTGATGTTTCTGTCACTAAGTACATGATGGACCTCCAAAGGGATCCGGGCCCCAGTCTACCTTTGTTGATGCTCTCCTCTTGAGAGGAAACTTTTGATCAAAGTGGGCAGAAGGATGTGTGCCAATGACATGTATTAGACCAAGTCCTTGAATGAGAAGTCATGGTGGAAAGGCAAGGCTGGGGAGACCAGGACTTCCTGTGGGCTCCAGCCAGCACTCCATGTAAGATTCTGCCTCTGCCTATTTGACTTTGATCTTGAGATAGCTCACCTTTCAGACTCTGCTGACCTTGCAGATGATGAAGAGTGGGGTGAGAATGCATCTACAGAGGAAAGCCTGGTGCAGCCAGCTCAGGCAGCACTTTCCCTTCAGGCCACACCTCCTTCCTGCCTTTCTTCCTCAGGTCCTTCCTGTGTTGGCATTGTCCTTGCAGGTGAGAGAAGCTAATTCTCTCTCTCTCTCTCTCTCTCTCTCTCTCTCTCTCTCTCTCTCTCTCTCTTTCGAGACAGAGTTTCTCAGGTAGTCTTGGCTGTCCTGGAACTCACTCTGTAGACCAGGCTGGCCTCGAACTCAGAAATCCACCTGCCTCTGCCTCCCAAGTGCTGGGATTAAAGGCCTGCGCCACCACCACCCGGCGAGAAGCTAATTCTCTATGGCCGCAGAGCTCTTGCTGCCCATAACCAGTGGCTCTTTTCAGCTTCGAATCCACGTGGCTAATGTCTCATTCTGGCCACATCTTGGAGAACAATGACAGGTGACACAGGGAAATCTGAGTTTTCGGCTATCTACGTGGGAATAGTAATCATTGTGGGTGGCTGTTCTCAACATTTCCCCCACTCTGACCCCTTTGTCTGTGATCACTAGTTATTTATAGAAATGCCTCCAGTTGTCTTTGAACCTGCCTGTGAGATCCTCTCTGACCCTGTTTCTAACCCACTTACTGAATGATCCGGGATGGCAGTAGACGTCTCCTTGCTGTCATGGTGCTACACGCTGTCATTCTATACACTGAGGTGATTAGAACATTTCTGCTCAGAAATCATGGTAGGTTAGCTTGGTAAGATTCCTCAGAGATTGAGAGCTTACCTTCACAGGGAGTGGCATGCATTGCTCATGGGAATGGGGGACTGCTCAAAGCTCAGACCCAGGTTCCCCTTGCTAGTAACCCATTACCATTATTAATATGTTTCTGACTGAGGCATAGAAAATTAGCTTACTTTTTCTAGTCTTAGTTGTAAAATTAGAGGGAACCCTGATGTCTGTTTGGTCCACCTCCCCATCCACTTGGCTGTTGTTGGAATACATCCAGTGTTAGGAATGTCTTTGCCAAAGACTTGGTCCATTTGGGGTCCTTGGGTTAGATTAAAATCTCCCTCCCTAGAGCTTTTAGCAATTGGATTTAGTTTTTCCTTCTGTATGAGCCCCCTCCCCGCATAAATGCATTAGTTCTTCCTGGGAGAGTAGAGATTTAGTTTTTCAAAATCCATCTATCTCCAGATAGTTCTTAAAAAGTGGTGTCCATTCTATGAAGAGATAGGGAAGGGGAAATCCTGTCTTGTGGGGAATGTTCCCAGGGCTTGTATAGACAGTGGGTTTTCCTTTTCAGGAGACTAGGCCTGTTGTTTTCAGGCACAGGAGGCTGAGGGAATTTGCAGGCAGGGAGCTACAGAAAATCTATTGTCTCACAAGTGTCCATGAAGACTCTTCATCCTCTACCCATATAGGTTAACTTACAAGTGCTTCTCAAGGGTTGAAACCACTTCCTTCTGGCTTCTGCGCTCTCCCTGTGTGCCATTTTGATGGATAGTAATTTTTTCCACAATGTAAGCCATTTTGACATGAAGAGTGTGCTTTTCCAAGGCACTTTGAACTGATCGTTTGCCATCCGCCTTTGACAAAGCTACATATTATCAGAAATACCAAAGGAGCAGCTCAGCTCTCCACCATAACTCACATTAACTCACTCGGCATATTAGGCCCTGAAATTCTAATACCTCATTTTCATGACAAACGATGCAACAAGAGCCCAAAATGGCTGCCATGAATCTCATTGCTGACTGAGGCCGCAGGGGAGAAGAACATGCAGACCGCTTAACCTCTCTGCTCTCAACAAAGTCACAGGAGGATGAGAAGCCGACCATGCATTAAAGCTGCCATTCCCTTGGCCTTGGTGCCTGCCCTAGTGACTTTGAGTGGATTGAATTCTGAATATTTGAACCCATCAAGAAAACAGGGTTGTAATGGTTACATCTGATACTGTCTGGATATGGGCCCTGGGGTGAGGACCTGATTGAGAGCCTCTAGAGTAAAAATCATCTTCTACCTAACACATCGATTATGTGTTCTCTAGGGGATAGCTGAGGGCATCTGGCTTCCTAACAGTTTGTAAGCTTTCATTTTATACACTTGATATGCAACTAGCAGCAAGATTCTGTGTTGGCCTCAAGTCTAGGAAAACTTCGAGGAACTGACACCTCTGATCCTTATGGTGGCCACCCTAGCAACAAAACCACAGGGGTTTGTGTTCTCCAGGCTTCTCTACAGAAACAGAACTGGTTGGATGTATGTGTATGCATACATATAGAGATGAACATGCGCACATGTACATGCATGCAGGATGGTGACTCATATTCTGCTTCTTCCCAACCCTCTAATCCTGTCCTGGGCTCTGGCTTAGGTTGTTCTGGCTTAGGTTGCTCGGAATTGAGGCCTCCTGTTGGGTTGCTTGACTGTGTTTAGTCTTGTGGCCAAACACAAGGTAAGTCTGAGAACTTTCATGCACGGTATTAAGCTTTGTCAAGTGCATGACTTCATTTAATTCTTCTAGCATGCTTATATAGTAGATACTACAGTCATGTCCATATCACAGTGACAAATATCAGTTTAAGAAGTGAATAGTTCCTACATTGTTAAGGTACACAGCGTTGTATGTCTGATGTCTTTTTCCTGGTAAGTAATCTCATGACTAGTATGAGAGCAGATGGTGTGAGCTATGACTGGTGTCATGAGGGCTGGTATTGTTCGTTTACTCTTTACAGAAATACAGCATCGGAGAGTAGTGTCCCTCAGCTCTGTCTTAATGAATTCTAAGTGGCAAAGACTCTGTGTCATTAACAGTTCTACAGTCCAAAAAGCATTTACCAGGTCATCAAGCCATTCAGCTGGGTAAGAGAATGGAATCTAAGGAAGAGAGAAACAGTGTAGAGGGGGAGGGTAGTGTACCTTCAGAGCCCTAAGAAGGGGCTGTGGCCTCCGTGTAGTTCAGACCACCAGGTTTAGATTCTAGAGATGTAATTACACATGGTACAGCTCTGATCCTTAAGTCAGACCAAGAGCACAAGCAGCCACAGTGCAACGTGACATATCCTACAATCATGGTGTCCTCTAAGAGAGGCTTCTAACCCAGTCTGGTGAGTTAAGAATGTTTTCCAGAACAGTGACAGCTAGGTGAAGTTTCAGATGATGACAAGGTCACATTCTCCATTGCTAAACTGACAACGAATGTGCTGCTGAGAGCCTAGGTACCACACTCCAGTCTCATCACATTGATGTATTTACGGGTTCCACGAAAATCAGAGTTGAGCATTTTGAAACAGTGAACACTCTCTTTATCATCAGTCTCAGCCCTGTTCTACCACTTTCTGACATATGTGTTCATGTTCTCCCATGTACAGCTACTTCCTGAGTATATATAAACACACACACATGTGTGTGTTTCAGCTTGGGGATGCTCGCTTATCTTTTCTCATTAGTGGCTATTTGAAGGCTGGGAGTCATGACAGAAGGACTGTCTAATAGGCATGATGGGATCTGAAGCTAGAGAGCAGGAAGCAATGCTAAGCAGGAGGAATGTGAGAACGATTGTAGCCACAGCAGAATTAGAGCGGCAGCTTGGAATGACTGGCAAAGAGGTGTAGAGAAGATTGGCAAACGTTTGGACCTATAGGGTTAAGGGCAGCTTTGGAAGTCACCCTATATGTCTACAACCAAAACAAACCAAGAAGGGACATTTGGAAAACGGATCAGATTGGGACTTAGAACTACTGTCTAAGGGACAGGCCAGAGCAGTAAGAAGGCTCCAGCAATACATTTGCATATAATGCTTGCCTCGTTTTCCAAAAGGAGTGGTGGCATTTATGCAGGTAACATGAATTTGGAAATGGAAATACTAAGTGTTCTAAGGATACTTGGGTACCAGTGGAGTTGATATTAATGGCAGTTAATTATCATCATATTACCATCATATCATCAAATACCATCAGAGCATCATGCATTACCCTAGCCTAGCCTCTCTTAGGGTAAGGAGATGTACAGAACTGTTGATGTGTGAGGTCTTGTTGTGACTGACTGGTAGTGGGTTTACAAGATTATCTTAGTTATTGTTATTGTTAATATTAATTGTCAACTTGATTGGGATCTAGAATTACATAGGAGAAAATCACCTACTAGACATGTTTCTAGGCTGGGATAATTGAGGTTGGAAGGCTCACTCTAAATATCAGTGATGCCACTTTTTAGGCTGGGATCCCAAACTGAATGAAAAGGAGAAAATGAGCTGAGCATTGTATATATCTTTCTCTGGCTTCTGACTACAAAAACAAAGTGGCCAGCTACCTCATTCCTGCTGCCACGACTTCCCCCTGGGTGGACTGGATCCTCAAACTTTGAGCCAAAACAAACCTTTTCTTCCTTAAGTTGTTTTTGTCAGATATTTTGTTAGAATAATATAAAAAGTAGTCAATAGAGAAAATTGGTACCAGAAGTGGGGTTGGTGTACTTCACCATGTGGTTTTTATGCTTTTGGAATTGGTTTGCTCGAAGAACATGGAAGACTTCAGAGAGAAGAAAATACTGGAGTTCTATAAGCAGAGGTTAAGGGTTTATCCTAGTGGACTTTGGAAGACCAGAATGCCAACAGAAATGTGGATAGTGGTGTCCTAACCAATGAAATTTTAGAGGAGAACAAGATGGTGACAGAGAAAGCAGCAATAACTGTTAAAAAGATTAGTATTGGTAAAGTGAAGCCTTTCCTCCCATCAAAAAGCTCTATCTTATTAAAGTTCAAGTTCTTTTGGAAGGAGTCTAAACCAGCATTTATTTCTTTCTGACACCTGACTGCAGACACAGGTGTCCAGCTGCCTTGTTCTCACCCACAGCTAGAGCCACTCCTTCTTCCATGTCTTCTTGCTATGGTGGATTTGATTTTGACTCCTCAGTCCTTAAGTTCCTTCACAGTAACTAAAACAATACATAACATTGCTTCAGACTGAAGATCTTGCATGGTTATAGGCATTGATGAGCCTACTGTACATGTCACCTAAAAGCTGTCTGTCTATAGACTAGCTGAAATGCCTGCTTGTATAGATTACCTTGTGACATTTGGTACAGTTTCCAGAACACAGTTTACACTAACTCATTAGAATTGCCACTGTGTATTGGATTGCTCCCCAACCATTGGTAGAAAAACACGGATCCAGAACCCAAGTGACTGGAGTAGGAACAACTTGTCACCTGTCCTTCCCATGGCCTACCTCACAATTGGGCATCCTGACCACGGATTTGGGCTCTGCAGGAGAGAGCAGCTGGAGCCTGCCTGTGAACACATCCTCATTCAGCTTAAGGTCTGGCTGTGGCCTGTTCAATTCAAACTTTCATCCAGCAGGGGAACAGACTGTCTTGTATCTTCAATCCACAAGAGGCATCTTCTAGGTGGAGCAAGCCCCGTGAAGCACCCAAACCTGGCAGCCCCCTGATGTCTTGATAACAGAAATTGCTATGTTGTGGGTTTGCACACTTACACACTTGCACACTTGGTTTGAGGAAGCATACATTTCAGGTCTTTGCTAAAATGTACCAGCTGTGTGGTATATGCAGATTCCTGCCTTGAAAACAGGTGTGATCAGGCCCAGCAACTGCACCCAGATACACAGGGGTAGGTAGGATGGGGTGAAAGTTTGGTCACATTCCTGTAGAAGGAAGAGGATTGCTCTCTCCTAGCCCCTTTATATAAATTCAAGCACTCTTGGTCTCCAGAGAGTCTTCTGAGCCGCTCCTGTCACTAAAGCCAGCAGTTCAGGTTTTAGATTGTTCTGTCCTGCTCTGGCCTGGGAGTTGTCTCCACATCTTGCATTGCATTGCAGTTTGCTGGAAGGAGCTGAGCAAATCCATGAAAAGAGCCCTGCTGAAGAGGTCACAGAGAGCTGGGGAGGAGGCACTATCTGCTGCACAAGCATGAGAAGCCGAGTCTGACCCTCAGAATCCAGGGAGAAAATACAGATACCATGGTATCACTGGGACCACAGCAGTGGGAACACTCGTCCACAGGAAGCAGCAGGTACAAATTCAGGAGGCAGGAGAGACCTGACTGATATCCCTGTCCTCTTCCAAAACTTACGAGTTGTTTACATTTGATGAGAGTGCTTTCTGCTTAGCTCACTGTCATGAGAGGGATTAAACTGTAAGGAGCTTTTCCCACCTAAGATGTAGCTCATTACCTGAGGATATGCTGCAGCTCCTTGGCTGCCTTCCTTAAAAAAGCCACCTTCTTGTCCTTCACTTTTATTAATAAGATCAGCTAAAATGATTATGTCTCCAGTGGCTTTGCAAACATAATTTATTGAATACAAAAAATTGGAAGGGAGTTTAGATGCAATCCAAGTTCAAAACCCTGTTTTCTAGACTTGAGAACTGGACAGAAGCTAGCTGACCTGGGCTGGGTAGCCCAGTATACCCCAGTTCCCTTGTCACCTGAAGCAGCAGGCTCTCTCTGCTCCCTGTGGAGATGGGGGCTGAGCCATGCTGACTCTGGACATGTACCCAGGAGCCAGCACATCCTAACACTGTGTTCTCTGCTCTATCAGAGCACATGCACCGCCTTTGAGCAGCACAGCTCTGACATTTACTAGGCAACACCAAGGGATCTGTGCTAGAGAGAGTTATAGGATCATGGACCAGCAGGGAAGCGAAAGGGCAATATGGAAATGTGGTAGAGAAAGGCTCCTTGGTGATCAATACTCCGAGCTGTGTTAATCTCTCTTTTTTGTATTTATGACCACCATAAAACTTAGAGCTAGGCTAGCGAGACCCTGGCTGCGGGGGCAGCTGCGAGGGCTGCCCAGTCCTTCCTCTAAGATCAGAGAATTGCTCAATCAATTTTCTGCAGGCACAGAAAACCCCTTTGCTAAGATCATGGCTGGTCAGGGGTAAAGTAGGACTCATGCTGGGTCCTGCTTCCTCCTTTTCCACTCCTGGGTAGCCCAGAACCATCGATGGAGAGGTGAGATCATGCCTTGGGCTCAATTCCTGTGAACTTGCTGGTCTTCAGATGCTTGAAAATGATTGTCTGAGCATGTCCAGGCATCAGTGCTTTACTGGGAAGCAGCTGGTTCTTATCTGAGTACAACTCTTGGCAGCTAGGTCCACCTATATAAGCAAGAGATGTTTCAGCAGTCAGGCAAGGTGCAACGTGTGGGAAAAGTCCCCTAAACCTCAGAAGGAATGGGTGCCCCATCCTTAGCAGGGCCAGGTGCTGCTTGTTGGGAGGCATAGCCATACAGCTAGTAGGTCTGCATAATTCTGTGGCTAGGTATCAGAGTGCTGAGCACAGTAGGAAGCTCAGGAGGGATGGAGGGGATGAGCACAAGGATGGGGAACTCAGGTATTTTCCAAAAAGATGGAGACCATACTGTGTTTCACCAGGAGGCTGGAGACCTCTGGTCACTCTAGGCTGGTCTCAGACGTGGCAATGGAAAGCAGCAGGGCCTGGTGTCTTTGCCCTGAACTCTATAAAGTCCACTTCTGCCTGCTCTGTTCTTGCTGACAGCTAGCCTATCTCCCTAAAAGTCATGCTGACCACACCACATGCCAGGGTCCCCCATGGCCTGCTGCATCTGGCCAGTGACCTCAAAGGTTCTCACTCACAAGGTCTAGGACAATGGACTGGTAGATGCAGGGGTCAGGTGGTATAAACATGAGTAGAGGGACCTTTCAGAGAGGCCAGGACATGCCATGCACAGGTGCAGGAAGTAGAGCACACATGTCCGGCTTGGTGCTCATGTTCAGGGGAAGCCATCCAGCAGACTGGGACTCATTGCTTACTGTTATATAAGTTATCCTGAGAAAGGCATTTGGCAGTACATTCAATGCTGTTAGCAGAGAGCCTTCTTTCTAGAGGTGTTACCGATCAGCTGGCTGGGTTCCCTTTGCTCTACCTGGTTGGAAGCAATGGGTGGACAAGGAACCCTGAGTGCTGGTTTCTAGCAGCTTCTGTGTTTGATGGCAGTGAGGTGGTGGCAGGTGGGCAGGAGCAGCTGCAGGTGACACCTTTCATGTTACAGCTCTCTTGCAGGCAAGGAGCACCAGGATGCTCAGCCCTGCAGTGGCAGGCGCTCCCACTCTGGTGTAGATCTAGGAAGTCAGGTCCCTTAGTGTTTGACAGGAGCTGGCACTGCAGCTCGCGAGTAGGACTAGGAATTGGCTGATCTTCTGCTCTAGACAGCAACCCGCGTTAAAATTTCTGGTCTGGGATAGCTCATTCCTAAAGGGCAGGTGGCTTTAATTCTTCCAGTGGCTGCAGCCTGCAGCTCCTCTTCCCTGGCTTTTAATGGCCTCCTCTCCATCTTTTGTCTACTGCTGTCCTTCTTGTTCCTACTCTGGTTACTCCCTCAAGCTGTCCAAGCTGTCACTTCCTATCCAATCATCAAGCAGCAGCTGCCCAGTCATGAATCGTAGGCCTCAGCTCAGCTCCACCTTCCTCAGTCGAGGTCAAGCAGCCTTGCAGTGGTTGCCGCTGGGTGAGCTGGTCAGTGTCTGGTGTTACTGCTGCTGAGTTGCCTTTGCCATCACCTCTGCGTTATTGCCTGATGCCTCTTCCTTCATGTCACCAGCTCAGCTCACATCACTAACAGTGGGCAAGGAAAGAGCACTCAGAGAAATCTTTATCGGCTCTGATAGTGCAACACCGGGGAGGGGGGCACCAGACGGTATCTTGCAGCTCTGTTGAAGAGCACCCTGATTATGCAACTGGAGGAGGGGTGTCTGCATCAGGCAAGGCTGACCTCCCATGCAAATGAAGGTCAATGTTTGCACCAATCATAGCTCTGTCTCTCTGGCGCCACCTATCACAGCAGTTCCTCTGCTAGCCCTGCAGGGCTCCTGCTCTGGCCCAGGTAGCAGTACTAGCGGGGTTGTCTAGAGTCACCAAGGTTTCTGGTACCGAAAAGTCCAGTGTGAACAATTTGAAATAGCCCCGAGAAGGGCTTCAGAAGCTAGAGCAAACAGCTGTCATAGTGTGGTTTCCTCAGGGTATGTGTGCAATGTTTAAATGGCCGCTGCTGGCGTAAGAATAGGCTAAGTGGCTGTTTGACGGACAAGCCTTTTGCTCAATTAAGACAGCCAGGATGGCAAGGGCAAGTGTAACAGTTGCCAGTAAGGAAACCAAATTGCTCTACTTCCAGAATCTTTCCTTGTACAAAAAAGTATTTTATTTTTAAAGTAAGAATGTGGTGTGTGTGTGTGTGTGTGTGTGTGTGTGTGTGTGTGTGTGTGTTCATGTGAGTGTGTGAATGAGCATGCCAGTGAAAGTGTCTATGGAGGTCAGAAGACAGTATCAGATCCCTTGGAGCTGGAGTTACAGCCAGTTAGTTGTAAGCTGCATAAGCTGGGGCTGGAAACAGCCATCTTCTGTAAAAGCAGTATGTGTTTGTAGCCACCCAGCCATCCTCCAGCCCCAGCAGAAACACTGGGAAGAACTCACCATGAACAATAGTGATTCTCACTGCACTTTAATAAGGCTTAATGTCCGCCCAGCACCTCAGGCAAGGGCATGTTGTCCTTTCTGTCTCAGGGACCCTTCTCTCTTTGCCCATGTCTGCAGTGCAGCATGGAGTCTGTTTGACTCTGTCTGCCGTTTCAGTCACGGTGTGTCACCACACTGTGCTTTGGTTCTCGCCTTTCAGAGAATGTTGGCTTAGTTACTGGGGAGGCTTGCTTTTGTGGCTTCCTTTCTTTTTGGTTCTGGTTAGGTTTGGCTGGCACAGAACTCTGGGTTTGAAAACTTAGAGGTACAGGCATGGTCACCCCAGGGTCAGTGTTGTTGGAACTCACACCTATTGTTGTCTAGTAGCCTGGAAGGATGCTCTGGTGAGAGGGAACATGGGGCAGAGGCTAGCCCAGGCTGCTGTGCCCTCCTATAGTCTGGTGGGTTGACTTGAGGCCGATAGCAACTGTGGAAGTGATGGCTTTGTGGACTACCTGTGTAGTTCCGCAAACTGCAAATGAGCTGACTTCTGTATTTTTTAGCTCTTGCTCATGATAAATGCTAATATTACATTAGTGTAAAGCCCCTGACTACTGGAGCTGGGCATGGACATTTTATTT
Organism: Rhabdomys pumilio; assembly: GCA_030674055.1. Lineage (NCBI taxonomy): Eukaryota > Metazoa > Chordata > Mammalia > Rodentia > Muridae > Rhabdomys > Rhabdomys pumilio. The sequence goes on from JANHMN010000016.1 coordinate 55,019,061, forward strand.
TGTTTATTAGGACATTACCTTTTTTTTCTTTCTGTTAGATTTTATTCCTCAAGTCATATGGCAGGAAATACCCGCCCCCCTTTTATTGGTTTGCATATCCAAAACGTGTATGTATGTGTCTGTGTCTGTGTACATGTGAATGAAGGTGTCTATTCATTAGCTTTGAGTTCTTGCCTTTTGTCAGAGTTTGCAAATGCTAGTATGATCCCCATATCCCAACTGATTTTTATTACATATCTATGATTTTTTAAAAAAAATTATTATTAATTTTGTTATGTACTAGAGGAAAGGGATTATGTAGTCTGGCTCCATTTATTTTTCTTTTGCCTAGAATACAAACGGTAAGTTTCTCAAGGACAGACATGGCTGTCTCAGTTGCTTTCTGTGTCATGTGATATAGGGCCCTTTGAGTGTCTGCTCTGTGGAACACTTCCAAACTGTGCTTCTTGCCATTTCTAGTACTGGCCAGCAGGGGGCACAATGCCTCCATTCTGAAGAAATGCTGGCCAAGGCTTGTCTTAGGATGGGGGTATGTCCATTCTAGGGCTTAGGTACTGGTGTGTTTTTGACCTTCCTGTCCTTCAAAGTGTCATGACTTTGCTATCTCCATGCAGACAATCTGACGGTAGCCTGAGTCTGTACCTGTGTTTGAACTTGGATATTTGGGCATAATGCTGGGCCTGAACTATCCAGTGCTCTTTAGTACCACTCTGAGTAGCTTCTGGGGAGAGACTCTTCCTTACAGCTCTATGTTCACCCCCGGCTTTTCATAACTTGCCCCTTTACTCTGCCATAGGCTTGTCATTAAAGCATGCATGTGGGCTAAAGCTTCAAATAAATCTTTGGTTATAAATAATAGAACACCCAACTCAAGTTCATTTAAATAATTTAATTGATTTATTAAGCCATGAAACTGGGGAAAAGATACAGAGGTATGCTGGGATCTAGGCATAATTTAATGAGGGTTTGTGTCTCTTTCTCTGGGGCTGTCTTAGCTTTGCCTTAAGTTCTAGTCCATGTTTCAATCTGTCTGCTTCACAGCTATAAATGGCCACTGGAGGAAGCTAGGCAGCTGCCTTCTTGTGCATATTTGGAGGGAGAGGGTGTAGCTGCCAAAGTTTTCAAGCCATGTTTCTGGATCCCAAGGTGGTGTCAGGGAGAGGCTACGGAGTACAGACACCCCAGTTCTCTCTTAAGAGAGATACTTGATTGGAGGCCATTTAAGGTGCCTCCCAGGCTGAGCAAGAAGTCCTGCACTGTGACAATGAAACAGTGAGGACTGTGGCAGTGCATGCTGGTTGACAGCCATGATGTCAACCAGCCATGATGTCAACCAGCCATGATGTCAGCCAGCCATGATGTCATCCAGCCATTATGTCAACCAGCTATGATGTCAACCAGCCATGATGTCAACCAGCCATGATGTCAACCAGCCATGATGTCAACCAGCTATGATGTCAACCAACCATGATGTCAACCAGCCATGATGTCAACCAGCCATGACTTCAACCAGTCATGATGTCAACCAACCATGATGTCAACCAGCCATGACTTCAATCAGCCACGACGTTAACCAGCCATGATATCAACCAGTCATGACTTCAACAAGCCATGATGTCAACCAGTCGTGATTTCAAAAAGTCATGTTGTCAATCAGCCATGACATCAACCAGCAGGAAAGGGAATAGAATCAGACAGGCCTTAATGGACAGACAGATATATAGATGTGCTCATCATACAGTGGCCCTGTATCTGACTGCCTTGTCTACCAAGAGCCCACAGTCCTGTCCTCATCATATTTGGGCACCTGGTGGTGGTCTAGGTAGAGTGTGAGTGTCCTAGGTCAAAGCTAAGTGAGGCAGGTAGAGGAGGGATGGTGAGACAAAGTGGCAGTGGGGTGGGTGGCTCTTCTACTGGAATAACTTCATAGGTTCCTCCTCTCCTGAAACATTATTTTGATTGCCCAATTACATGCTTTAAGATGAGATTGAATTCCGCAAGGAAACACTTGGGTGGAAATGAGTACAGGTAGAGTGACTTTATTGGCATTCCCAGAGACCGCTGATGAAGAATAACGATGTCAATCACTAATAGATATTTTCATCTGCTTTAACAGTTAAATCTGCTCCACAGCCAGCTTCACAATTTTACAGCCATTACCAGAGCCCTGTGGGGTGATCCCATAAAAGGCATTGCATAAATGTGTACTGCAGTCATCTCACAGCCATGATTGGCATTTGAGAGATCCACAGCATCATTTCCTGGTGAGGCAGCCATGAAGGAGAGTGCAGGAGAGTTGGAATGTCTGGTTCTGGTGAAGGAGCACCTGGCTTTGCCCTAGTACTGCAAGGGAGGACCAGGAGCAGGGCCTGGGTGGAGTTCATGATGCTATGGATGCAAGGACAGTTGACAAAGGAAACAAATGGGGTTGGTAACTGAGGATGCGGCCCTTTCTACATGCTGTGCCTGCTTCAGTATTGTTTCTGGTGCCTCATAGATTTTCCAGAATAGGGTCAGGCAATGGATGATTTTGAGATTTATTCCACCATTCCTTAGTGGTTTCTGTAAAACTTTCATGGAGATGTGTCTCTGCTATCCCAAAACTCCACACAGGGATGTTCTCTTGGCCTCTTGCATCTTTGCAGTGGACCATAAGGGTCTTGGATCAGGAAAGCCAAGGCTAGGAGGCAGAGGAGAAGTGCATTTGTAGTGCCTCACTGCCTTCTGCTCACCACATAGTCCTGGGCCATGGAACTCTTTTGTAGCCCGCCGATCCCGATCCGGCATTACAAGATGGCGCTGGTTTACTGTTGCACCACTTGCAAACAAGTTTACTGCGCATGCATCAACAGATTCTGACACAAACCCCTCCCGAGTGGGTATACGCAAATGAGGTATTGGTGTCAGCCAATCCCTGCACGGCAACCACTCCCTGGGCGGGGACTTATGCAAATAGGATTTATGCTAATTAGGTCTGGGCAGAACGACCAATCAGAGACGATATGCAAATGAGGTTGTAGGGCGACTAATCAGAGAAGACATGCAAATTAGGTCCGACCGGGCAACCAACCAGGGAAAGCCACGCCCCCTCTCCCCTCTATATAAGCAGCCCTCTCTGGCTGCTCTGGGTCCCGGCTTCACGATGGGGCGTTCCTGCAATAAAGCGTGTTGAGAAGATCCCGGTCGTCGCGTCCTTCTTCTCTGTCGAGCGAGCGTAGATCGTTGCATCTTTCTTCCTGGTCTAGATCGTTGCATCTTTCTTCCTGGTCGAGCAGACGCAGGCGTCTTCCTTCCTGGTCGAGTGAATGCAGATCGTCGCGCGTCCTTCGGGGTCGAGCGGTCGCGACACTCTTTTTCCAGGGTGACTTTGAAATTCAGCAAGCCTTTATAGCCATTACAAAGTTCATGTGTGAAACTTACCTTCTCCAGACAAAGGGAAGGCAAGGGGCTGCCACGGCTGTTGACAGTGTTAGATTTTTTTCATAGCTTGAGCATGGTTCCAACTTTAGGTTGGGAAAGGTAAAACCCAAGCATCAGTAGAATCTTCATCAATGCATCAGAAGCTGGAAGGGGCAGTCCTCAACATGACTGCCCTGAAGACCTGAAAACAGAATCCTGAGGGAGATGTACTCACTGGCTTATAGAGCTCCAGTTCCTGAAGAAGAAATGCAGACTCTGCTAAGACTTGAAAAGAAGTCCTCTGACCAAACAATACAATGAATCAATGAGAAAGATCAGCAGCTTGAGGGGGAGTAGACCATTGAAGGAACTGCAAAGCTGCTTGGTTCTACAACTTTCAGGCCATGATTGTTTGGCTCTGTGCACTCAGGCAGCACACCATGGCAGAGGGACTGTGTCTTCAAACCTCATCTGCACCCAGCAATAAAACATGGACATGCCCATGGCTGGCCATGAGTCATTATATGCATTAATGCTTTCTATGATTGCCAATGGTTTTAATCATAGTGTTGAAATGGCTTAAAATATGGCAACGGGCTAATGGGAAGTTAAGCAGGCCTTTTAACAAAGGACTGTCCATCAAGACTCTGTGCCCCTCCTGTCACTGCCTCACACCATCAGTGTTAGGCTTCCTGCCCCATTGGCATTGTTGTACATGTTGCACACCTGGTCTTTGCAACCACTATCTACCCATGAGCTGTGATAACTAGAGAATTATCACATGTCTCCATATTCCCTTCTTATGGCCACCAAGGTGGCTTTGTGAAGCTGTAGTAAGGATGACTGTGATACTGATCTACCTGCTCCTGGGATACTGGGCTTGTGACAGATGGCATTTATATATATAAAAAACCACTCAGAACTCGTAGGGCGGCTGTGGTGGTTTGAAAAGGTTTAGCTCCCATAGATTCTTGTGCTTGAATGTTTGGCCATAGGGAATGGCACCATTAGGACGGGTGGCATTATTGGAGGAAGTGTGTCACTGAGGTCTCATATATATCCTCAAGCTCTGCCCAGTGGAGTCTAGTCTCCTCCTGTCTGCCTTTGGATTGAGATGTAGAAGTCTCAGCTCTTCCAGCACCTTGTCTGCCTGCACACTGCCATGTTTCCCATTGTGATGATAATACACTAAACCTCTGAAACTGTAAACCAGCAAATTAAATATTATCCTTTATAAGAGTTGCCTTTGTCATGGTGTCTCTTCACAGCAATGAAATCCTAAGAAGTTGGTACCAGGGACTGGAGAATTCTGTGATAGGCCTGACCATGCACTTGTTTGGAGGGATGTGAATTTTGGGACTTTGGATTAACAAAGTAGTGGAATACTTCAAGTGGAACTTAATGGATCATAATAGTAGAAGCACGGAAGACAGTGGTTCTGAGGCTGATTTGAACTGTAGGGACATGATTCAAGAGGTTTCAGGGGAGAAGAATCTTAGTATGTTGCCTGGAGATTGTTTTTGTAATATTTTGGTGAAGAATGTGGCTGCTCTTTGCCCTTGTTTGAAGAGTCTGCCTGAGGCTAAGGTGAAGAGATTCAGATTAATTGGATTGACAAGGGACATTGCAAAAAAGCTTAGGACTTTGTCCTGTGGTTTACTCTTATGAAGGGCATTTTGATCAAGTATAGCAAACTGAGAGAGGCAAAATACAAAATGTATGGCCCAAAGATTAAAGGGGCACCAGGAAGTGGAGTGGAGCTAAATTCTGTGTTCAAGGATGTTAAATGTAATTAAGGGAGTGATGACCTCGGGGCAAGATCCCATCCAGCTAAGCTTACTGATTATGTATTTTGCAGTTGAACAAGGGGTAGTTATATCATGTTAGGCATTATTATGACCACGGGGCAAGATTTCATCCAGATAAGCTTATTAATTATGTATTTGCAGTTGAAAAGGGGATAGTTATGTTAGGCATTATTATGACATGATTATTGTTTTTATAAGGAGATATGATTATGTGTCAAACTGACAAGGAATGGATTGTGATGGCTTTTCTCAGTTGTCAACTTGACTACATCTAGAATGAACTACAATCCAGAACTTATAGGACCTTGTGAAAAGCAAGTAAAGAAAAGCATTGGTCCTGACATGGTGGTTTACGCCTTTTATTCCAGCACTTAGAAGACAGAGGCCTGCAGATTTCTGAGTTCATGGTCAGTCTTCAGAGAAAGACTTCCATGGCAGCTAAGCTTAGGTAATGAAGGAAACTAATGAAACTATTAAAAACACAAAGCTGGTGAAGATGTAGTTCACAAGAGGGACTTGTTCCAGCTCCAGCAAGCAGAACTTGGCAGTTTTGACCATGTGGTTCTGGCCTTGTATGGTGGCCCAGAAAGGCCATTGTGTGAGGCAGTCAGGGTTGTACTTTGTGCTGGCAGCTGGATTTGGTAATATGTAAGAGTCATCCAGGTGGTACCAGTTTTGAAGGCGTGGAGGAATCATGGAGAACAGCTGAGGCTCGGCACTGTGAGAGGCCAGGGAAGGTCACTAGTGAAGGTGAAGCCTCAGTTGCAGTTGATGGGCCAGTGCTGAGGGGTTTTGCAAAGAAGTTGAGGATTGGCACCATAAAGAGAGCCTTTGAGAAGCTATTGGTGAAAGTGCAGTCTAGTTGTAGCAGAAGAACCCAGCATAATGAAGATGCCAGTGCCATGGATGACAACGAAGAACAGCAGCAGCAGCAGTGGAGTAGAATGGAGTCAGCCAGAGCCTAGAGTGCTACAGAGGGCAGAGCTGGAGAAATGACACAAGCCTTTTGGAGGATCTCAGAAGATCATGTGTGAATCCCAGACATTGGAACAAGAAGCTATGAAGTTGACATTGCCTTGGAGACCTCAAGATGCTCATGATGCCAGAACTGTGGAATACCTGCCAGGGAAAGCTGCTAACAGGGAGTGGAACCAGCCCAAGAGAAAGAAGTTTGTTGCAGTCAAACAAAATGAAAGGAGTTGGACATCAGACATGGAGATGCAGAGTTTAGAGTTTGCTGAGCTAGTTTTTGGTCTTGTTTTGGTCCAATATTTCCTCACTATGACATTTTGGAATTGTAATGTATATCCTGTGATGTTGGAAGTATGTGATCAGTTTTTTAGATTTTGATTTTATAGAGGATTGTTACAGTTAAGAGATTGCATGAATCTCAGAAAAGACTTTGAACTTTGAACTTTTAAACATTGTTGTGTCTGTGATAGACTATGGGGACTTTTAAAGTTGGACTAAATGCACTTTGCATTGTGTTATGGCTATAAGCCTATTGGGGCCATGGAGTGGAATGTGATGGTTTGAAAAGGTTTAGCTCCCATAGATTTGTGTATTTGAATGCTTGGCCATAGGGAGTGGAACCATTAGGAGGTGTGGCCTTATTGGAGGAGGTGTGGCCTTATAAGAGGAAGTGTGTCACTATGGAGGTTGGCTTTGAGGTCTCATATATATATATTTATATATATGTATACACACAATATATATGTATATATGTACATATATGTGTATATATGTATAAGCATATATATAAGCTCATATATGCTCAAGCTCTGCCCCGTAGTCTAGTAGTCTAGTCTCCTCCTGGCTGCTTTCAGATCAAGATGTAGAACTCAGCTCCTTCAGTACCATGTCTGCCTGGACACAGCCATGCGTCCCACCATGATGACAATGAACTGAACCTCTGAACCTGTAAGTCAGCCCCAATTAAATGTTCTTTATAAGAGTTACCTTGCTCATGGTGTCTCTTCACAGCAATGAAACCCTAGCTATGACAACAGCAATGGCCAATTCCTCATATTCTTGGCTCAGGATTGAGGATGGAGAAGCCATGGGAATAAAAATTTTCTGAAAAGCTTTGAAAGATATGAGAGGCTGAACATCAAATCTAAAAGGGGGCCTGAGGAGATGGCTCAGTGAGTAAGAATGCCTTCTGTGCATGCATGAAGGCCTGAGTTCAAATCCTCACTGCCCACATAGATAGCATAGTCTGATGGAGTGCTTCTGAAGCCCCAGCATTAAGGGATGGAAACACGAATTTCTGAGACATGGCTCACTAGCTAGCCAGACTGTTGTAGATGAAGGGCTTCTGGGTCAGTGAGAGATCCATCTCAAAGCAATAATGTAAAGAGAGACAGGGAAAGTTGTCTGACATCTTGCTGTGATCTCTGCATGTACACACAGGCACAGGCACACACACACATGCACATGTGCATACATACACACAGAAAGAGACCCTCACAGAGGTTTACACATGTAAGGTACATTTGAGGACATTCTATGCTTATGCTTTGTACGTGTACTCTTTAACCTGGCAGGGCCCAGATGAGTGTAGTACTTGTGGAGGGATGTCTGCTCCCAAATCTCTACTTTTTCGTGTTTCTCACTCCTGCCCAGCAGGTCTCCCATTTTCAGATTCCTGTGCATCCCTAGGTGTCCGTCCTTCTCTAAAGCTAATCAGGTCTCACCTGCTCTATTGACCCTTCAGTAATACATGCTCCTTTCCTCTGCTGCTGAGCCTTGTGGTCATTTCATCTGGCACTCTGCCAAGGCCAGAGTTAGGTGTGGCTGTCTCCACCAGGTCATGAGCTCCTCTTCTAAAGACGTGACTTTTTGTTTACTTCAGCTTTCTAGGGCTGAGTACATGGCCTGGTCCCTAACTTCATTAGATATTAGATGGTTTCCAAACAAATCTATTCATTCTCTTCCTCCTTCCTTTCTCCTTCCTCCCTCTCTCCCTCCTCCTCTCCTCTCTATCTCTTGTGAGAAAGACAGCAAATACTTCATAAAGAGAGTGACATTTGACAATGAATTGCATATGGGAGGATCCTAGTAGGAAAGAGGTGACACAGTCACACTGGGCTGTGAAGAGGGATTTCTACAGACAGTCAAAGGACCGTTTGTTGAAAATGTGGGCAGGTCTTATGTAGGAAAAAAAATAAAAACAGCCGGGGAACCGCAGGGTCTCTCACACCACGCTGTGTGTAGTCAGCTGAGAATGCCCTGGGTTCCTCCAGCTTGAAGTTAGGCCCGGCTGTTCACCACGGTTCCTCATGGTGCGGCCCCAACACAGGAGGAAGTCCTTGGGTTTCCAAAACCGGTTTATTGGCATGGTGGATGGTGGATGGATCTGGATGCACACCCCACTAAACCCAGGGCGGACCTGAGTTAAATAGGGAGGGGAAGAGGGAGGAGGGACTGGGGAGGAATAGTCGGCTCCACCCTCTGGCCTTCAGGTACCTCATTAGTATGTAAATCTCTCTAGGGCCTGGGGGCCTGTTTATCACACCCACCACCTGTGTAGCGCAGGTTGAATGGAGATTAGACCGAGACAGGAGCCTGGGTTCTGGGGGCACTGCGGAACCCACAACCCAAGAACCAGGACACCCGTCCATGGCCCGACAGTCTTAGGGTCTGGGAAAAGGTAAGCAGATCCCAGGGCTAGTGACGATGGGTTCCATCCATCACTACTCTCCTCACCTAACTGATGTTCTTATGTGTGCCATATCTCATATTCAGCCCAAAGAGACTGAACGGAAAGCGAATCTCCTTGAAGCAGGTTGCTCTAGTCTTATTAGAATAATTATAAGATAACATTTTCCTGATTTACTCCTCTGGGGACAAGGATGTGTTTCCCAGAACTGGACCCTGGAGTAAGGAACATGTGCAGAGAGCCAGACATGGATGGTGGCATTGTGGGTCTCCAGCTGCCTTGGGCATTCAAGAAACCAGAGGGGGAATGGCTGTGACTATACATTCGACAGCACGTCACACCGCCAGACTCACAACAGCTACCGACTGACTGTCACATCTACTTGACCTACCTAGTCTTGCTTTCTCCCTGTCTGTCTGTCTGTCTTGTGGCCAGCATGCACAGTGCACCAGCATCTCAAGAAGATGGAGAAGGAGACCCATGTGTTTGACGGTGTGTGGGCAGCATGGTTCTAGGATCCTATTTTGAAGATCTTTCTTTCCTGGAACCATCATAATATGCACTTCCATTTCTGCCCTTTGGTAAGGAGAGGGAATGTGCATAGTGGGCAACTGGGTAGGATTTAATGAAAGGACTGTTACCGAGTGAAGACATGGTTTAGGCACACCAGCAAATAGGCTATGGAGTGGGTCCTTGGGTTCGCAGCATCAGCATCAGCATCAGCATCAGCATCAGCATCAGCATCAGCATCAGCATCAGCATCAGCATCAGCATC
>JANHMN010000016.1:55031633-55053050 GCA_030674055.1 Rhabdomys pumilio
TCTATCTATCTATCTATCTATCTATCTATCTATCTATCTATCTATCTCCTGCTGGATCCATTTAATGTTGCCCGTCTGTGTTTGGGGCTGATCACTTGGATAAACTGTCAGGATACCGGTTCCAACAGCAGTCTGATTCTTCCTCTCTCAGCAGCCATTGGTTATCTGTAGTTCTTTATCTAATGGTGGGACCTTGTGAACACTCTCCCCTTCACACTGGCATGTCAGCTTGTGTTGTTCAAGTCGTTTTTTAGGCAGTTGTATCATTGAGAGTTCTTGGGTGCAGCTTCCCAGTCACATGTCAAAGACACTGTCTTCCAGAAGATACGCAGGTCTTGTACACTCTTCCCGACCCCTTTTCTGTGATGCACTTGAGTGTTAGGCACAGGAGTTGTGCTGGAAATGTGTTGGGCACTCCACACGGGCTCACTTTCCAGTGAGCTCAGTCAGGGACTGGAAGCCACCACAGCATCACCATCTGCCATTGTCAGGTGGCAGAAGATGAGGGAATAGCATGAGCTTTGCTGCAAACAGATTCAGATGAGAATCCAGGCTCCCATATTCATGAAGGGTGATTCTGTGCAGGCCACTAACCATGAAGGGTTTCCTTGCATAGAAAATAGGACTGGCAATGGTCTTTTCACAGGAAGGTGGCTGTGTGTGTTCATGTGTTTAGCTACTATTAAGAACTCTACATGCATTGAGTTCCAGACACGAGTACTAGTCCCTTCTACATATTTACACATGTAATTTCTTCAAAGGAAGAAAGAGAGAAAGAAAGAAAGAAAAGAAAAGAAAAGAAAAAACCCAACAACAAAAATCTAAGGTCCTTTGGGGAGGGTGAGATAGCTCAGCAGGTAAAAAACCACTTGCTGGACACAAGAACCCACATAAAATAAAGATGTGTGCATGGTCCACGTCTTCAATATCAGCACTCGTATGCTTAGATAGATAGATAGATGTGGTTAGATAGGGGGAGAATCACCCAGAAGCTCATGGATTAGCTAGGTTGGAGTACATAGCTTGGCAGAAACAACGAGAAAGAAAGATTTGAATGAGGATAGCTCCCATAGGCTCTTATATTTCAATTCTTGGTCACCAGTTGGTGGAACTGTTTTTGGGTTGTCTTGCTAACGGAGGTGGGTCATCACAGCAGTCTTTGAGGATTTTAAAAATTTACATTTAACAGTTAACGTGTTCTCTCTCTCTCTCTCTCTCTCTCTCTCTCTCTCTCTCCCTCTCCCTCTCCCTCTCTCCCTCCCCCTCTCTCCCTCCCCCTCCCTTCTTTCCTCCCCACCCCCCACCCCCCCGCTTTCTATTTTTGGATAAAGGTGTGAGCTCTCATAGCACCATGCATGCCTACCTGATGCTATGCTTCTTACCATGATAGTCCATTAAAGTCAGAGACTAACCTACTGAAATTGTAAGGCCCATAACATACTTTCTTAGGTTGTTTTGTCTCAGCCTTTGAAAAGTAACTAAGACACTGACTCAACAAAGTAGTGACTTCCACATGTATGTGGTTATGTTTCAGCCCTTTTACCAAATAATAATAATAATAATAATAATAATAATAATAATAATAATAAACTAAAACAAGAAAAACCAAACCTTCAGTAGAGCAAATGGTTAGGTCGCATTCTCTCTCTCTCACTCTTGCTCTCTCTCTCTCTCTCTCTCTACCTACGTATCCGATCTGTTTCAGCTTTCTATCTTCCCATTCGGTAACCCATTCATAAGTCAGTCATCCAGCTTCAATCCGTCCACTCCTCACCTGTCCATTTGTCTATCCACTATCTACCCACCATCCACCTACCTACCCATCTATCCACCACCCACCCACACGCCCATCTATCTAGCCACCATCTACCCATCCATCTATCCACCAACCCACTCACCACCCATCCATAATCCACCCACCATTCATTCATCCATCATCTGCCTTTCTTAAGTGTAGGAGAGGCCCAGACTACTGAGATAAAATGCCCCTCTCGAGTTGTTGGTCAGCACACATGCATTTTGCATGCTCTTCACAGAGGCAGCCCAGGCGGTAGCTGAGAACTCTGACTCTGGAGAAGAATCACTCTCTATATCTCAGCCTTTCTGCTTACCAGTCTTGCCATCTACTAAACCTTTTCACTGTTTTGTGTCTTCCACTTCCATTCTGTAGAGTAGGTATGCTTATGTCAAAAATTCACAGAGTTACTCATGTAAAAATTGTTAAGATGGCGCCTGGCCTGCAGCACCTGTTGGCCGCACTGTCATGAGACTTTGGCCCTGCAAGAAGATCCAGGTTAGGATCCTGAAGGAGATAGAGCTGATTTTGAGTTATGCTTTCCCTATTTACCAGTCTTGGACCCCTTAGAAATACACAATTTTTACTGATCCTTTGAGAATTTTTATACAACACATCTTGTTCATATCTACCTCTGATTCTTAGTCTTAAGCTCCTGAGTAAATTATTCTACTTACACTTTCTGACCTGCAGTTTCATCCACTGTGCATGATGTCTACACCCAGCCCTCGAGTGTCGACAGGCAGCATGATCCCGGGTAAAGGGAATGAACTCTGAAGTAAGAAGAAGACGTGTGTTCACATCTTGACTCTAGCTCCACCATCCTAGTCAAGATACTTGCACAGGTCTTTGGGTTCTTCCTATAAATGAGTGACAATGATTATAGGTCTTCTTGTGAAAAAGGGTAAAATAACGTATTTGAAAACACAATGTCAGAGTTCTAATGCTTAGGATACAGTCGTTGGGCTCTCTTCCCTTTCCTGTAGTTATGGTTGATACCCAAGACCTCTGTCTAGGGCTCTAAGGTCTGCTACAGCCCAGTCTTGACTTTGTGTTTCCCCGCCTGAGGCACCTGCTCTCTGGGAGCTTCCTGATAGCATGCTGGAAGTGAGGTGGTTCTCAGAGGCACTTATTATTGAAGGGTCAAATTTCCTTCAAGGCTTAGCAAAATCCAGTGTTTAATATTAATCACCACAGAATATAAATGATTCATTTTACATTAAAACATGAGACTTCTGTGAAAGCTTGTGATTTGGTGAGCTGCTTCTGTCCAGGAAACCATCCTCTCAAGTTCAATGAAACTGAGAAGGGCTGGCATTGCTTGTTGGTTACTTTTTTTTTTTTCTCCCCAGAAGAGAAGGAAGGGTTCTTTGAGATCCAGAGTGTCCCACAGAGAAAACTTCTTAATTAGGCTTGACTGTTACTGTGAGCTCCCTGGACTCTCCAGCTCAGATTGGCTTGAATAGTGGGAGTTTTTTCCTCAGCTTGGAGGAAGTCTCTGGGGCACAGGATGGATCACATTAGATTCTCCAGCCTGCATATAGCCTTGGTCACCAGAAAATGAGTTGTTGGTGACAGCTTTGCCTGCCCTGTTGCTTGAACCCAGAAGGTTAAAGTTACAGAAGTTAGTCTCAGTGGCTGCCTACCAGCTGGTCTGTTTCAGCTCAACTGGGCACCTGGGTACCTCTAATCTAGCATCAATTCCATCAATTCTCCAACTAGGTTGGAGCTACCACACAGAGTATGATGTGACTATGTAAAGGAAGAGAGAGAGTACCTCAGGTGGATGCTTGCCAGTGTCTGATGAAAGTGTCCTGTAGGAAGAGGAAGTAATAACTTCTGGAGGCTTGGCCAGGGCTGTAGGGATTTTCTGCTCAGCAATTCTATTCTGTAGTGCTGAGGTAATGGAGGGCACTGTGCTGGTAAATGTCTATGTCTTGATTTCTGTCTCATTTGGCCAGGCATTGATCTATTGATCTATCATCCTGTCTATCTATCTATCTATCTATCTATCATCTATCTATCTATCTATCTATCTATCTATCTATCTATCTATCTATCATGTTTTTTTCTTCTCTCTCTGAAAGGGGGAAAGGAGAAATTACGCTGAGCTTGATTTGCTTCTGATACACAATACCATCTCATATTCTCTGAAAATAAATGACTTATAGTCTCAAGTTTTATGTAATCCTTCAATATAGGAGAGCACACATTTTAGCAATACAGTTAATTTAAATTAATATTTTGAGCCAAAATGTTGCTGACACTTGGAGTTTTTTGCTTAACTCATAAGCATATATTTGCATACTTATGTAATTATTTTATTCTGTCTGTAGATCCAACTTATTCTCTACCATGTAACAGGTACATACTCACATGCTGGGAACCTAGGGATGAATAAAAAGCAGTCTTTACCCTCCTGCTACTTTCGTTCAGTGAGAGGAGAGTCAGAAAACAGAGGATGAAGGAGGAGGGAAACAGCCTGGGCTGCCACAGACAGAGTGATCTGCAAGACAGCACTGAGGTCTAAGGAAGGGAGGAAGGGAGGCAGGAGGTGCTGTCTCCAGAGGGTGTCCAGCCCCTGGAGGCAGTGTGGTGCCTCAGGAACTTTCTTAAGCTTCCTGTCCTCTGGTGCACACTGGGCCACCCTCCCCCACATTAAGAGTTGGTGAACAGATTCTCATCTGGTTATTACTGAACTTCCTAAGTTATTAGCAGACTCTATCGTCTGTCATCTTAAACGTACTTATTTCTGTTTATTCTTGAGTAGTTTTAAAAATATTATTGGACAGATGATAATTTTTAGATTTGTGGGATAAATTGGATATTTTAATGCATGTAGGCGTTGTATGACGATCAAGTCAGACTAATTAGCAGGTAGCTCATCTTGAATAATTATTGCTTCATTCTGTTGAGAACATTCAAAATCCTCTCTTCTGGCTATTTTATAAACACACAGTGACTTTTACCTTTAGTATTCTACTGTTGACACCAGAACCATATATATATATATATACACATATATATATGTATATATATGTATATATACATATATATACACACACACATACATATACATATGTATATATATACATATATATGTATATATATGTATATATATATATATATATGTGTGTGTATGTGTTTTATCCATTCATTGGTATTTTAAACTTGTGTATCTGTGTGATTATATACATATGTATGTTTGTGCCCTCAGAGGCCATAAGAGGCAGTTGGATGTCCTAGCATTGTGACAGGAGACTGTCAGCTATTACTTGCATCCTCCGAAAGAGCAGTGTGTGCTTTCAGTCACCAAGCCATCTCTCATTTGACATTTTAAAGAACAGATATTTTTATCTATATTTGCCTCTTTATAAAAGATGTAAAAAAGTTTTTGAGAAAAAAAGATGATTGGAGAAAGAAGAGGCACGCAGGATCTTGAAAGGATATTGAGATTATGTTAAAATAAAGTCTGTTCTTCTAGGCAATGGGAGCAGGGTTAGTCACTTCTCCATCTCTGCCATCATGTTCAGGAGCCTGGGGAGCAGCTGCACAGGTCCAGGGGTTGATGAACTCACCCAAATCATTTCAGCAGTTGCTGATAATTTTGTGCTGGAGTTGTGGAGTATAAAGATGGACAAGGCCAGGCCCTTGCTCTAGAGAAGTGCACTGTGGTTTAGGAGAGGTGACTCAGGGCAGCCCTTGGCTGCTGTGCGCAGAGCCGCAGAGGGAGCTAGCTGGGCGGAGTGAAGCCCACAGAGACCTGCCCTGCCCTGAGCCCCGTTCACCTGCTTTGACTTTCTATTCCTTCTAAAGTCTTTAAAAGTACATTGCACATAACCCTTGCCGATATTGTGTCGTGTTCTGGTTTTCTGGACCCCAGTGGCTCTTGCTAAGGCCTGGCCTCTGCTCTAACTTACTCAGCTGTGAGATGAAGTTTCTCTTCATTTCTAACTTGGGCCAGGACCAGAAGAGTGTGTATAATTAGGCTGTATTGAGCACTCACTTAACATGGTGGTGTTGTGTCTGAGTCATGATTCTCGTGAGATTTTTCTCTTTTATCTTGAGACACAGGCAGCCTGTGCTTCTTCAGGACTTAGAGCCTGGAGGCTGGAATGACAAGCCTTGTTTGGTTATGCTAGTGCCCGTGGGTAGCAAACTCAGTCGTAGGCTTCCTTCCACCTCCCCCAAACAGGTGTCAGCATTCCACAAGCCCGACATCACCTTGGCAAAGAAAGAGGATGAAATGTAGCTAGCTCCTCCCTGTTTCACCTGCCTGGGTGGCGTTCACACACCCCAGTGGTGAGGTGGGACACGGACCCACAGCCCCATATACACACGTACATATACACACCATTGAAAATATAGTACATTAACAAAATTATCAAGAGGGATGGGTTGGAGAGCCAGGCATTGGAGCCTACAGCTGTCCTCTCAGCTGCTCTAGAGGCTGAGGCGGGAGAGTCAAAGCTCAAGTATTACCTGAGTCATATAGTGACTTTGAGATCATCCTGGGAGACTTAGATTTCATCTCAAGTGAAATGTAGAAGGAAGGCTGGGAGAATACTTTTCTAGAGTGTATGAGGTCCTAGTTTTGGATTATGGACAGGTAAGGGCAGAAAGGTACTGGTTTCATACTGAGATAGTTCAGATAGGTGGTTCAGTCATATCCTGGTGAGCCTTGAAGGGCTTTCCATGTTGTAGTTACTTCAGCTCAGCTACAAGGGAAATTTGTCATATCATCATCGTCATTACCACCACTACCATCACCATCACCATCACCATCACCATCACCATCACCATCACCATCACCACCACTATCACCACTATCATCATCATCCTCATCCTCCTCATCCTCATCCTCATCCTCCTCATCCTCCTCATCCTCTTCTTCCTCCTCTTCCTCCTCCACATCCACATCCAGAGGTTATGGAGAGGATAGTGGTCCCCAGGAAAATTATACCAGAGCATTGTGAAGGAATTTGGATTTGACAAAAGAAACTGCAGTTCCAGTGAGACAGCTCGGTGGCTCAGGTGCACAGACCTGGTAACCTGAGTTTGATCTCCAGGATCCACATCGTGTGAGGAGAGAACCATCCATTTCTCACAGACACAGAACTGTCCTCTGATCCCCACATCTGCACTGTGGTGTGTACCCCCAAACACAAATGCAAACTAATAAAGAAAAATAAATTTCAACTAAGGGTTCAGCTGATGCTTAATTGTCTACATGGAGGTATGCCCCTGCCTCAAACTGTCACAGAATGGAGTAGATACATGCTGTCCTTAGAGACAGGTTTGGCCAGGTGACTTGGCTCCCTCAGGTCCAGCCTAATTCCCGAAGACAGATTAAGCAGTTTTTCGTCTTGCTATAACAGTATCTTATTCCCTAAGGGTGCCAGGGCCACACCCATTCCACAGAGAAAAGCAACAGAGCCTAGAGTCTCCAGATAATGCTACTGCAAAGACTTGCCAGTTGTCACCAGCCCTAAGTTAGATAAAAAGGTTCCAATGCAATGCTTCTTTCATGGAGAAAGTCTTTCTAGAAAGAATAAGGAGGGGCTGCACCAGAAGTGTGTCTAGACAGAAGTGTGTTTAGATAGACAGAAATGTGTCTAAAGATTGTGTTTACTTGTGTCTTGGCACAAACTCCATCCACCAGCAGCAAACACTTGTGGAGCACCAGCCTTGCCCCATCACCCAGGAAAACCACCCCATGTCATGTTCTTCTGGTGTGAGCTGGCCTTGCTTGGACTCCTAGAACACGGGAGATAAAGCTTTGCTTATACTCTGCTTGATAACAGATCATTTCTTTTTGTTGGCCCTGGCTTGTGGGGAGGGGGTTGATTTATCTTGGTGGGTCCTGTCACACTGTGTCTGATGACATATATTCTGTCTTCCCAACTGTCCAATCTTTGTCAGTTGAGAAATATTTGAAGTGCTGACAAGGCTCTTGAGGATGAGTCACCTATCATTGTGGAATCTGTAGGATTAATTCCTCTTAATGACGTTAGTGCTGGGCCATCATTCACATTTATTGATGCTGTCTGGTCATGTCTAGAAGATTTATAGGTATCTATATTCATCAGACATAGAAGAGACCATGAATAACTTTGCTGTCTTCGGAGTGTCTTTTTGCGTGGAACAGATGTTACACAATTAGTAAAGAAAGCTTTTTAATAAATATGCATTTGTGTCTCTAGGCTTTCTTTTGGGGGTCCTGAGAGGAGAGTTTAGGAATCTGACGTTATCTATGTGGGTTTTATTCAGAGCTTCCTCTTTAGATGAGTTTAAAAAAAAAAAAGTTGTTCTTCAATCAAACTGTTTCATTTCCTGTACAGGAAATGTTCTTGAGAATTACATAGAAGTTCACCAGGCAGAATTTAATCATTTTAATGTCCATGGCCTTTGGATTTCACATCATTGAGTGTGAAATGATGAGATGTCAAACGACCAGAAGGAAATGGAGTGAACTCTGTGCCACAGATGAGGAGAGATGGGGGAGAAAATGAACTCCGACAAACCTGGTGTTCCCTTTACCTGGTTGTCGGTCTTTTTTTCATGGATGGCGACCCTGCCCATCTGTGGTGATATTTCAGCGTCTGTATGTCTTAAAGATCTATAGGCAAACAGAATGCTCATCTGGGTTCAATCCCTAACAGTAACACTGGAGTGGACACTGTATCAAGTCCCAGGATGACTCCAGCTGTACCACACTTGCCTGTACCCACTGTAATTCTACAGCACCCATCCAGCTTCAACAGAGACGTAGAGAGGCACATTAATTTGAGCAAGATCATACCAAGAGCAAGCCAGAGTCAGTGGGTGACTCAGGCATTTGGGTGAGGACAGATATTCTCACATCTTTATTAGAAAAAGACTAACCAGATCCCTGCAGGGCTCAGCTATAATTTTCCTAGAAAGTCACGTGATATAAAGCATGCCCGTGGCATCCATGAATGTCTGAGCATGCTGGTTTTGCAAATTGAATCTAATTCTTTTTTGTGCAAAGAAAGAAAACAGTAGGTAATAAAATGGAGGAAGAAGAGTTGAGGCAGGAGAAGGGGCAGGAAGTGATGATTGATTAACAATGGGGACGAGAATAATCAAAGACGGCCCAGAATGAAAAGCACACACCAATGTGTCTGTAATAGACGGAAGCTTCTTCATTTGAACACGTTGCTTCCAATGGAGAGATCAAGGTTATCATTCCACTTGGAAGCACACAGATCAATTATTTAGTAGCGTGTTCAACTTCCCTGCTAGATTATAACTCCTTAAGAGAAGACTCTGGGGTGCATTTTTCTCAATACCTAATTCTTGTTTCTATTTTAGCAAACTATTCAAAGCTATCTTGAATCATATACATTTTCTTCTATAGTGTGAAAGGGTCTCCCCCTCCCAGATAGATTTTTCCCCTTTATAGTCTGTGTAAGGACAACAAACAGATAAGTAGCTTGAGGTGCTGGCAGAGACGGATATTTGAAAGCTCAGGGCTTCCAAGGGAGAGTGGGTCCAGTTGCTGGATTGCTGGTCCCTGATGTGTTTACACCATCATTTGGAGCCCTGGGACAAAATACCCTTCATGGACATCCTCCAGCTGAGGTGTACAAATATTAGCAGCAAGTCAAATATTGTTCTGCCTCAAACCCAAGAGCAATTTGTGTATGGACACCTAATGGAAGGGAATTGATGGTTTTCCAGCAGGCAAGATTACAGGAGATAAGAACAAGGAAGACTGTAAAGCCAGTGGGAAAATGAAGGAACATGGTGTTGTTAGCTCAAACAGCCTCCAAAATGCACAGCCAGCCAATCTGGGATTCTTCTTTTCCAGTATTGCTAACTGGACCACTTTCATAGATGGCCATTAGACTTGGGGCTGCCTGGCTTCAGAGAGGGCCAGAGGTACCTGGGTATTCATACCCTGACCATTATTCACAGGTAATGCAAACATGGGAGCCCAGCATCCTTGCTTTAGGATAGTGCAGAAGCTGAGATGTGTCTGTCTTACAGGGGTTCCTGGGGGCCAGGTTATCACCAGGACGCTACTCTGAATCCTGCCTGACTCCATCTGCTTCTGTTCTGAACCCTTTCTTCTCCCCTTACTTACTGGTCTTCACCAGGAACCTTTCCTTAATGATTCTCTTATGCCTGTGCCCCCAGCTCAGGTGGGCTTTTGGGAGAACCTGGACTACAGAAAAGAGCCTTTTATTTCATTTTAGCTTTTTTGTTTATTTATTTTATTTCATTGTATTTTATATGTATGAGTGTTTTGTGTGTATACAAATATATATGCACCAAATATATGCCTCGTACATCTAGGGTTAGAAGAAGAGTTCATGTGTTGGAACACTTGGTCCCCAGATGTTGGTACCATTGTGAGGGGTTGTGGAGTCTTTAGCAGGTGAGCCTACTTGGAGAAAGTGGGACTCCAGGGGTGGGACTTAAGGTTGAATGTACCACTCCAGTCTCCCTACTTCTTGGTTGGTGGCATGTAATAAACATGTGTTGTAGTTAGCAAGCCTTCTCTACCACAAAGGATTGAACTCTCTCCAATAGTGAGGCAAAACAAATCCTTTCTCCCTTAAGTTGCTTCTTTCAAATAACTAATAACTAACTGCATGCCGTAGAATGACTTTGCTGTGGTCCAATGAATGCTGTTGCCTTAGTTACACATGTGTCTTGGCACATTGTGGGAAAGACAAAGGTCCTTGGAAAGTGAAACACGATAGCAAACATTGGCAGATAAGATCTCCAGCCCAGGTAGGGCATAGCACATGCCACGCCATCCAGGGCCGCTCGCAACCACTCTAGGAATAGATTGGAGAGGGAAGGATGTTGGGAGCCGACTTTAAGCAGAAAGCGGCTAGAAAGCAGCTATCAGCTTTGCAGCCATCTTGAGCCATATACCCTGACATGAGACTTGCTTTTCAACAGCCTACAACAGCTGAAGCACACTCTGATAAATATCTTGTTTATCCCACATAGCTTGTTTTGCTGTTTAGTGCCTCCAGCTGCAAGGAGCTCGTGGTATCCATGCCTACAAGGCATGTGGTGCACATGCTATCCACACCATACATGCCTGTAAGGCACATGTGTTGTCCACACCTGTAAGGCTTATGTTATATCCACAACTGCAAGGCATGTGGTATCCACATGCCTACAAGGCACTCGGCAAAAGCCTATAAATACCCAGGATTTCCTTGTAGTGGGGGTGTAGTAGTAGTAGGTGTAGTGGTGTGTGTCTGGTGGAGACAGTAAAGACTTTACTACAGATCCTCTGGCTTGTCTCTATTCTTCGAGTCTCTTCCCCTTCTTCCCCCCACTCTCTCTCTTGCTAGACCCTGACCTGCGGAACAGAGCAGGCCACTATAGTTTGACCCCCAAACGTGGGCCAGAGTGGTCCTTTACAGTTTGGCCCCTAAGTGGGGCAGCTCGGGTCTTTTACAGAGGGCTATTGTTGGGGACAGGCTTTGTAGTAAGAAGAAACTGAGGTGTTCCTGGTCTCCACAGGAGTGTGCTGCTGGCTGGTTTGCATAATCTTACAGCTTGTGGGAACTGAAACCTGTGGGTTTGTTGAGCTGCACCAGGCATTGCTATCAGGAGGGCTGTGGGCTGAGGGTAGGGGGAGTCTTACCTGTGGGAACAGGGTCTTCCAAAAGGCCTCCCCGTGTGACCAGATGCCAGCTGGGAACATGGTATTAAGTTTCGATTTTTGATCATGAACCACAGCTACAGAATGCCATGAAAATGACAAAGATGGACCTGAGTGCCTTGCGAGGGAGCAACCCCAGGTGGGGAGCCAAACACTTGCATGTGCCAAGCCAGGAAGGGAGTGGGAAGCTTACACACTGATAACTTGTTTTCTTTCAGTACCTGCATGGAATTGTTCAAGTCTGAAGTTTTCATTTTGCTCTGTAATTATGCATTAATTCTTTGAACCTCCTGGGGTATGAGATGAAGCAGGCGTATCTGAATTTATTCTCATCTGTGATGCACCGTGTCCTGCTGATCTGCCGAGACGAGCAAGGCGGAGCCCCTGACAGTGCAGAACCCTGAGGTTGTAGAAACTTAATATTTATGTTGTTTTCTTTTGCTTAAAACCAAATAGAACAATTTCCAACATAACTGTGGGTGGGAAAGGGATGTGAAACGTAAGAGCCAAATACAATTTTAAGTTTTATCCAGAAGATCCTATTTTGTGTCTGACTATACCACTATTTCCTTATTTAAACAGTTTAAATGATCAGTATTCTGCTTTCCAAATACGGCACCGCCCCTCTGGGAGGTGATAGCTGTGGCCAATTATATGGTTGGCTAGTTGCATATAAAGCACTCATTCACTGGGGTGATGGGCCCCAGTGAGCTGGAGGGTTTCATTCCGGCTGAAGGAGATGTGGCTCAGAGCTTCTAGAGGAGTCTTCACTTTGGGTTTATAAGTGGAGATTACAGAAAGTGGCAGTGAGTCACGCTGCATGGATTCCTAGACAAGAGAAGGAAGCAGAATGGGAACAGGAAAGACCCAAGTCACAGGAACTGAGCCCCCAGGTGGCAAGTCATTTCCCACAGATTTAAGCAGCGAATTTGCTCCCCTTGAAGTGCAATTTTGTTGTTTTTGAAACAGATGCATCATGTCTAACACTGGTAGGTAACCACAGCTGTCTCCCGGGAGCAAAAGGATACAGTGCAGAAAGATGAGGATGCTGCTATCCTATGGGGGAGCTGCTCATGGGTCTTCTTCGTCTCACCACCTTCAGTGGTACCCACAATAGCTCAATTCTATTCCTGTGTTCTCCTATGGAGGAGCTGTCCGTGTGGGTCTTCTCCATCTCACCATCTTCAGTGGTATCCACAATGGCTCAATTCTATTCCTGTGTTCTCCTATGGAGGAGCTGTCCATGTGGGTCTTCTCCATCTCACCATCTTCAGTGGTACCCACAATAGTTCAATTCTAGTCCTGTGAGAATTTTGGAAATTACATAAGTCCCATATTTTAGATTTCTTCTTAGCTATACCAAGCATTAATTACTGTATCACAGAATTGTTTCTTCATGTAAGATATTTCAAGTAGAGATGGAGAAGCCAGAGGAATCACCAATGCCAAGCTATGGGGTTTGGTGACTCCGTGGGTAGCTTGAGAAGCAGGGTTTACCTGAGATCTGCTAAACAAAGGTGAGTCAAGAAGACAGCTGCTTGGCTCTCACCCCTGTGATGAGGTCTTGTGGGCTGGGGTGCTATGAAGATGTGTTCTAGAAACATCTCTGCCTTTGGCTCTGTCTCATTCAATCCCTCAAACAGGGCAGAAGAGAAAGATCAAATGACAGATGTTTATAGAATTAGAGAGAAACAGCTGCCTATCCCACCCTACTCTCCCATCCCCATGGCACTCAGGGACCCATATGTCCTTAGGGAGGTGTGAGCTCAGCTCACCCTGCTGAGGAAAGGTGACTAGGTCAGCCCTGGCTCATGGAGGCCACCATGACACATGCCAATAATTCCTCAATAAAGTGGATTTAAATAAAGAAGAATTATAGGTACATCCATAAAACATTAGTTTTATTTGTATAGTGTGTTCTGCTAAGCCTGAAAGCTGTGTCAGATATGGAATAGAAAGATGGGGCGACAAGAGGAATGTTAGCCCTGCTCTTAGAACCATCAGACTCCAGTGGGTACATTGTGAGTTCTGTGTGAACCCAGCAGTCAGACAGTTGCAGGAGGAGCTCCAAGACTGTAAACCTGATGAATAGACCAACCACTATGTTCAGTGGAAATGTAGAGACAAGGTTCACCTCTCTTCCTGGCAGGGCCTGGGGAACACTGTTTCAGCTCCCATGAGCATCAGTGCTAGGGCCCGATGGGTGTCACAATTCACTGTTGAGTAGTTCACAAAATGCCGGGGAAGAGGAGGGGAGTGGCCACCAGCCAATAGATCCAATGCCTCCATCAGACAGAGGGAATATTTGTGTGTCCTACAACACAGCAGGAAATGACAGCAAGCAAGAGACACAAAGAAATGATCAGTGTTGAAGGTGATGAAGATGTTAATTATCCTGACTTGATCCTTACACGAAGTATTCATGCACCCAAGCAGCTCATTATGCTCCATTAATATGTACAATTATTATATGCCGATCAAAATAGAAACCAAACAAGAAGTTCAAAAGCCAGCCAGGCAGTTTCTCTGCATTTGTCCCTACCTTGCTAGTTGTTGCTGTACCTATGAACCTGGCATTCAAAAAGGAACCTGAAGGCTGGATCCTTTGCTGAGAAATATATATATTTGTGCAAACATCACCACCACCAATGTCATAGATGTGGCCTCACCTCCAAAGCTCTTCCCATGTCTTAGTTTTCTGTTGCTGGGACAAAACACTTGACCACAGCAACTTATAAAAGAAAGCACTGGGGAATCATGTACAGTTTCAGAGATTTAGTCCATTTTTGTGGGGGATATGGTGCTGGAGTGGTAGCTGAGAGCTTACAACTTAACTGCAAGTTGGAGGCAAAGAGAGACTATGCCTGGCATGAGCTTTTGAAACCTCAGAGCCTGCCAGCAATGACAACACTTCATCCAGCAAGGCCACACCTCCTAATCCTTCCCAAACAGTTCCACCAACTGGGGATCAAGTATTCAAACATATGAACCTATGGGGATCACACATTCAAACACCCACCCTCACCACCTTCAATTGTCAGAACCACTGAGGCCACAGATGTTGCCTCTCACCTCCAAAGCTCCCTCTGTCCCTTTTATTGTCAGGATCATTGATGTCACCAGTATCCTTTGTGCCTACTATAAAGCTGAGCAACATCCTAGAGCTGGAAGATGTTGTAGGTTGGATGCCGCTGTGTATTCTAATGCTAAGTACTGACTCCCAAGACCTGGTTTCCCCAGCAGATCCTCACACACACCAGGTAATGCTATATAAACCTTGCTCCCCAATTTAATTGGCCAATTAAAGGCTAGAGCCTGTGATTGGGCAGTAGAAGGAGAAAGGTGGGACTTGAGTTACCAGCCTGGGGGTTGCAGGTAGACACCAAGGAGAAGAGGAGAGGAAAGGAAAAGAGAAGAAGCCATAGAGTAGACAGGTTGTGAATGCATGGCCATGAGGGTTGGCCTCTTGGAGTAGGAGCAACTCAGATGGAACATGGCAAGTGCTCTCTTGGGATATTGACAGGGGAGTAGACAAAATAGCACAGAGGGTTGATACTTGCCCAGCTCTAATGCTTTAATGCTTATTATAATTATAAAGGCTTTGTATCTTTTATTTGGGAACTAAATGATTTAAGATGAGAAATATCCAAATATTATTTACCACAACAGAAAGACATCTGTAAAACATTTCATCCGACAGCAGTAACAACAGTTCTTCCCGACACAACCACTCTCGGGAAGATTCATGTTATGCCACAAATCCCACTAGTTAAAATGTCGATGGCTCTAACTTCTACCTTTCTGTAAATAATTTCTAAATGATTATTGAATAATAGTGACATTTAATTTTGCAAATTGTTTGCACGAGTGCGTGTGTTTTTCTAGAGGAGAGAGGAAGGTAAAGATAGAGACCGATGTTGACACCGTCTCATGAGAACAGCTGCAGCTGACATTGGGGAATCTGAAAAACCCAAAAGGTTGGCAGCCACCAGACAAGCAGGCAATGGCCTGGCTGTTCCCTTAGCAAAGCAAATGCTTTGTACTCTTCTCAATGGAAGGTAGCGGCCTGGAGAATAAAGAGTGGATCTGGAAGCTATTAGTGCTGCACAGAGCCATTATCTCCAGTGCAAAGACTATTTCTCTAGGAGAAAGGCAGGTCAAGGTGGCAGTAGGCACATGTCATTGTAAAGATAAAATTAGATTTTCCTGTCACTGCTCCTAAAAACGTAGCGATCATATTATATTTCATTTTTTTCCCCATCACAGAGACCAGCAGTAGATGGCTGTGCTTGTGATCCTGAAAAATGCCAACGAGTAGAATTCTTGTTTTTCATTTTGATCGTTCTGAAGCCGCAGGTGAAGCTGTTAGTGAGCACAGGTGCTGAGCAGGGAGAGAGCTGAGAGTCCGCATTGTGATTCTTTCTGCAACATTGTAATTCTTTCTGCAAATTGTTGCCCTTGCAGGCTCTGACTCTCGGATAACCCAGGCAGAGGCGTGAGATGAAAAGATCTGTGGTGGTAATTTCAGCTGTAGAGCTGGATGTGCAGATGACCGGATGGTTCGGGTGCACAGGCCCAAAAGAGAAACGAGAAGAGCCTGACTTGCCCTCCTGGAGGACAATGTCCTGGAAGTTAATGTTGCTGGCTGCCGCAGTAGGGAAAATCCACTGTATGCTAAATGTGTTGTCTATGGTGTCCAAGGGGGACTAAGCATGACAGCCACAGCACTGTGGCTACTGCCCATGCCCACTGATCACTCTCCTTACTCACTTTTTCCAGGTTTAGAGCAAATTATCAACTGAAGATTTTTCTTGGATACTGACCTTTGCCAAAAGCCGTATGTCAAAGGGGCTTTACACTTAGCATCCTTTGTCTTGTCTCTTATTAAATACAATGCCAATTGCCGCTGCATTCAATTCTGATACAGTGTATTTGCAGTTCCACCCCAGGAAGCTTGGAAATTCAGATTGACTGCTTAATCGTAAATCCCTGAAGTATGCTTTAATCCAAAATCCAATCAAAATGAGAAAACCCCCTGTGCGCGTGGCCTTTTCTGTCAATCCACTCTTCCGTATACATCACTCACTAAATGAAACGAGAACAAGAGATGGATTGCATACGGTGCTGAGGGTGTGGGGGAGCCAGGATGCTGTAGAGTTCCTGCTATTTCCTGCTTAGGTATAGAAAAGGAGTTTGCAGTAACATTAAAGGAGCTGCCGGAGCTGCCAAGGCTCATCACCTGCCGGCTGCAGCTGGGAGTCCAGTCTTCCTGCTTTGCCTTCTGTATGTTTGTCTGCAAGATGGAGGGAGACCTGTTTCTAGTTCTTAATTAAAGGACATGCAATTAGACTCTAAAGCACAGGACACTCACATAGGAAATGTAAAGGCAGAGGAAGCAGCCATGGCTCATCCTCTGCGGACGGTGAGCAGACCTGAGAGTAAAGTTTGAGTTTGGATGCAGGTGAGAAACCAGGGAATGAGTGGTTCATATGTCTGTTAGTCCGGATCCCTGGCAGCCTGAATACAGTGGCCTCAGAGGCTCCCAGCTGTTTGTTAAGTCTACAGGAAGGAAGTGCTCTTTGTATTCTCCCCCAGTCTAACTAGAGTCTTTCTTTCCCATCTGCCAACGCCTGATTAGTTCTGTCTTAAACACTACATCTATGATGGTACCCTCAAAAGCCACCTTCAAATGTGAGTCTGTAAAGAAACTGTCTCCTTGATCCTTTTTAACCTGGACTAGGGTAATTGTGAACACATGACCCTTTAGAAGGGCCACCAATGGCTTCCCGTTTGACGCATGGCATACACTGGTCTTCACATCTCTAACACACCCTGTTGGCAGCTCTAAGTGCACATGGCTTCACACGGCACTCCTTCTTCCCAGCCTAACACGTGTTGTCAGCATTGTTCCTCCAGCATAACTTTCCATGTCCTGTTAGAGACACTGGCATCTTCCTTGGGTTCCCAGTTGGTGCCGCAAGCAGCTTCCTTTGTAGCAGGGATGTACTTTGTGGCTTTTCTCTGAGTATCTTCTCAAACAAGGAGCTCTAGATGTGGGAAGGAAAAAATGAGTAAGCTTATGAAATTGTGCTGAAATTGAGTTAGTTATAAAAACAAATAATTTGATATGTTAAATATTTTTTATTAAAATACAAGTAATGTATACATGCGTGTGCTATGTGTGGGCATCTATGTAGCTGAAAAAGTGAATGCAGATGTAAATATGTATACTGAGGGTATTTAACGGAGATGTTTCATAGGTCTATCTCTGAGAACACTCTGAAACAGTAACAGTCTTGCTGAGTCTCTAGGGCTGACCCAGGAATGGGGAGGAGAGAGTAGGGTTGAGCATGGGGACTTTTTTTTTTTTAAAGGTTCTACATTTTATTATTGGACAAAACACACCTCCAATTTAAACAAGACCAAGTCTCCAGGTTAAAAATGTCGTGCTCTGTCTGGTAAGATTGATTGATGGCCCTGATTCAGTATACACCTTCAGTCTTGCCATTGTGTGAATCCTTACAGACCCAGCTTCCTTCTCCTCCAGTGTCCTCTCTTAAACTTGTAACTGATTTTGTTACCAGTTTTCATCTAAATCTATTGAGAAATAGGACAAATTTGCTTTTGCTTCTTGGCCAGGAATCACTTGATTCTCAAAGTATTTCCAGGAGACATGGTGAGAAGTCAAGTCAGGAATGGCACTTGATGGCAGAGGCAAGGCTATGAGCAAGCATGGGGTCCTTTGATGGCAACCAGCAAGCCTTTGGGAAGGATGAGATAAGGTGCATTACAGAGCACAGCCAGCTCGAAGGACTTCTACTGCCTGGTCAGAGGGGACAAACACATCCAAGAAGCTCTTTTTTCTGAACAACTTCTCTTAATGCCATTGGTGAGGGAGCACAATGAGGTGTCCGTGGTGGCAGGTGGTGGTGACTATAGCAGCCCAGCAGCAGATGACAGGCTTCCAGCATCATGGAGAAGGCCAAATAAATCATGGCAATAATACATGACAAGCCAATGGGGGGAAACAGAGAGTCCCATTCCATACAGAAGCCAAGTTGGAAAGTTGGGTGGGAAAGGGATATTTACCTAGTTGTGGAGATATCTCTACATAATGCCCATTAAAGGAGCAGCCTGGAAGACGCCATCCTCATCACCTGCTCAAAACGAACAGCGGTAGAAGAGATTGAAACTCTGTGAGGTCCTGCAATGCAGCTGAAAGAGTGTAACCTTCCCAGGGCAACATCCCCCCCACAGGTGTGGTTCACATACCCATAGACAACCTAAATTGAAAGGCATTTGGGTTAAGATCAAGGGAGCCAAGCATAGCCCGAAGAGCTGCTTCTTCCATTGAGGACTTGTAAAGACTGGCTACACTCAAATGGAACATTTGACTGTTGAGCAGACTCTTCTGAAACATCATCACACCTTGAGTGAAGTCCAAGGGCTGGCATGGCATGGCGTCGGCTCACTGATTTTGAGGGTTATGTCAGGGACCACCCTTGTTTGTGGAAAATGTCTGCTCATCTAGATGACAACCTGCCTCCAAATGGTTTAAAAAGATGTTCCTTGTACCATAGTGTGAATTTCTCCTAAATCCAGGTTTGTTTCTTAAAAACAAAACAAAACACAACAAACAAACAAACAAAACAAACCAGAAAATTATGTAAGAATGTTTCACATCTATTATGCTTTTGAATTTCTGTAATAATTCTTTTGTGAAGAAAAGCTATTATTTTTTTTTTCATGCATCCAATAAAAAGGCCCGTGGAGGAAGTATTAAATGACATTCCAGTCAAAGTTAGAACTTATTCTTGGGCCTTCTAACTTGTATCCACACCATCCAAATCAGTACCCATGTAACTGTGCCTGCTTTTATCTCTCCCCAAGGGATACTCACAGGCCCCTAGGATCAGGTACCAAGCAGGTAGCCTCGCCACAGGGCTCTAGCTCTCCAATTACCATGCCCAAGACTCAACAACATAGGAAACCTGCTTAAAATGCATATGCTCACTTTTCCCTCAGCGATTCTGTTTCTGTAGTAAGAGCCAGAAAAATCTGCTTTTAAACAAGCAATCCAAGCGATTCTGACATAGATCGTCCATGGGCCAGACTCTGAGCATCATTGGACCTGATTAGCTGTCCTCGGTGGCTACTGAAATAAATTTAAGCCAGGTGCCATGTGTACAGTCTCATCACCTTGCTGCATGCAGCCAGAACTTAGGCAATGAAGCCTGTCTCTAAATTGTGAAATGGATGAATTGACCACCTTTCAGGTCATAGCACTTCTGAAGTTCTGTGGGACAAGTCTGCTGAGTTACTCATCCTTGGGGAAGGAATGGAGGGGTCTTGCTGCTTGCTCAGTGGGTGAACACCTCAGGGGCACACCATCACTGGGCGCAGAACCTCAGGGGCACACACACACCATGATGTTTTAGTTTGGATCTCTTCACATTGTCATACGTTCACTAATCCTGGTTCCAGAAAGAAAGAAAAATGAAATGAAAAACCACTCCAGACTCATTTCTGCAACCCCTGGGGAGGTGCCTCTGCGACCCTGTGGGAGCCTTCTTTCCATTGTTAGGGTTTCATCCCAGACAGGCGAGAAACGTCTCTAGTCCCAGAGCAAAATGAACAATCTCTAGTTTTCTAGAGTTATTTGCCCAGCACTCTGTACTGACCTCTGGCTTCCAAGTGCACACATTCACAGTGCTTCCCTCACAGATACACACACACACACACACACACACACACACACACACACACACACACACGCCTGCACACACACATAGGCGGGCATGCCCAACCCCCACGGGTTGGCACACACAATTGTGTGTATATGTACATAATACATCACATGCACACCTGCATACCCACACATAGCAAGTTTGTGCACACATGTAGAGAAGCTGCCTTCATCAGGAGCTCTGAGTTCAGCTACTTCAGTAATTACTTTCGTGAGCATGGCCCGGCAGTATCTCACCGGATGCAGTGTTCATGGCGTGAGTTATTAATGTGCATGGGGGTTTTCAGGTTGCTCTTGCTTAGCATCTGATCCATAACTGGCAGTAATTAGATGGGTTTCCCTTTGACTGAGCTTCTCTCCTCATTCCTGGCTATTTTGTTCCTTGTACACAGGCTGCATAGGGATGCCTTGAGGCTGCTGCCTTGGGTTTGAGTCCCACATTGCTTTGAATATCACCTTTCTTAGTGAATTTGCCATCTCTCAGCTTCTTTTCTTACTGGTAAAGTGAGGTGTATCTGCCTGGAATGCGGGAGTCACTTGCCCTGGTCAAGCACAGCATAGCAACTTTATTTAAGAGAGCTGGCCTGGGCATGAACACGTGAGTGAACCAGAGAGGGGCAGAACCCTGGCTCCCCTGGGCTATGAAGATCCAATGTGTCTCCTTTAAAAACTTTATTATTATTACATGTGAGTGAGAGACTGGTGTGTGTGTGGAGGTCAGAGGTCAACCTATGAGAATATGTTCTTCCATGATGTGGAACCTGGGCATCAGACCCAGGTTGATTGGCTTGGTAGCAAATGCTCTTACCCACTGCACCATCTCACAGGCAATGTGACTTTTGTTTTTAATAAAAAACATGTGTGCATACGTTTTAAAGAGTCAGATTATTTTGCAAAGAACATTAGGAGACAGAATGTTCCCCTGTCTCAGCTCCAGCCACCCATTCCACAGAGCTATCATTTAAAGTATGGAAGCTCAGCATATCTGGTTTGTAGCTACAGTTGCTTCTGTTTCTCCATCCTGGATGTCTACTAGGCATTCTCTCTTGTGTTCCTGTGAAGAAGCTAAGGACGTAGTGAGTTCTTTCACTTGTTACTGTTTTTCTATCTTCCTGATATCCTTAAGTTCTCATATCATGTGAGCATAAATTTACATTGATCACATGCTGTGTTCTCTCTCTCTCTCTCTCTCTCTCTCTCTCTCTCTCTCTCTCTCTCTCT
>JANHMN010000016.1:55062065-55075164 GCA_030674055.1 Rhabdomys pumilio
CATCCCATTCCATCCCATTCCATCCCATTCCATCCCATTCCATCCCAGGTAGTAAACGTGTGGGAGCACTGGACAACCACCAGCTCCCTTCAGCTTCTGAGACCTTGCCTGTGCTGTACGTTTTAATTTCAAACACTTCTGCTTATTTCTCCTTATTCCAAACTGTTGGTACTCATATTTCAAGGTCTAATATGAATTCTGCCTCTTCTGTGGAACCTGTCTGATCGCGGCACCCTCCCGTGAGCTGTGTTCCTGGTTGTACTCACTCCACTTAACGTCTTTGCCATCCACTTGAACACTTGAAACGGCTTGACGTATGCCACAGCATCCCACTAAGTGGCTGGAAGGCAGAATGGCACCTGCATTGCTTGTAGAATTCAGCAAAGGGCAGACAGTAAGTATGCCTTTGGACTGTGAAATTTCAGAGGGAAAGTTTGTCTTTTCATGCCAAAATTCAAATTTTGCCTTCTTTTTGTTTTTACATTTATCTATTTATTCTTATTGTGTGGTAACGTATGTATGTAGGTTAGCAAGCACACACCTGGGCATATATTTTAAAGTCAGAGGACAATTTGCAGGAGTCAGATTTTTTACTTTTAGGTGTGGGTCCCTGGGATTGGATTTAGGATCCTAGAGTTGCTGGTAAAAACCTTTACCTCCTTTCTTTATTTTTAAAGTCAATTCTCCAACACAAATTTATGCTGTTGTCTCATTACCCAGCCCCGGGCAGGAGCCGGCACAGTGTGCTTTGTGGGGTCTGAAGCGAGTCTGTGTTGGCTGTCACAGATGTATTTGCCTGCCCCCTTTATCTATGGTCTTCATTTTAATTTGTTTTTAATTGCCTATTTAACACACCTAGCAATTAAGGTGAAATGGCTCTTTGACAAATGTGAGTGCTTTTAAATTAGTGCTAATTGCTTTTGTTAATTAAAAGTAATGCTTTATATTGTGTTATTGGTATTCTCCTATATAAAGCTGGATTAACGACTTCCAATCAATTCTCTACAAACACTTTTCTCTGCAATTGCTAGGACTTTGGGGCCTTCTGCTTCTGCAGAATGAGGGCAATGGCCTGGCCTTCATAGTGTATTCAATAGGAGACATCTGAAACTGATTCACCAATGTGAAAAGCCCACCAGGAGTTTCTGCTGAGGGCAGTTTGGGCTGATGTGCCAGCCAGAGTTCCAGCAAATGACATTCATAGGCCAGGACCATTGGAGGGTAACTTCACAGAGGGTAAGTCCTGAGCAGAGATAATGAGAGCAAAACAGAGGCTGTTGCTGCTTGTTGTGGACTGTCATTGCTGGCTTTGCATCAGAACAGCCTTGATTACCAGAAGGAGGCTCTCAGAAGACTGTGCTAGCATTATCTTCCTTGTGGAAGCAGAGGCAGTGCAAAAGGCTGGGGTCCACCTGTTCCCGAACAGTTTACTATTGCTGGACTGGGAGCTTTGACCTTATAACTGCTCTTAAGTTGCTCATGCTCTGTAAATAACCAGACTAGGCCCTGGTAAGGTTGCTTCTTTGGTCTGTTGTTGGTTCCCTATGCAGGAGAGAATAAACTTTTGTTCATGTATCCCTTCAAAAGTCATACAACACCACTTTTAGGTCAGAGGGGTAAGAGAAAGGATGCCTCCTGCAACTGGAGATCAGACAATTGTGTGGACTAAGAAAGCTTGTCCTGTAAACTCTGTCTATGAGCAAAGTTTCAGGCTATAGAAACTCTATAGATATAGAAATGGGGTACCAACTTTTCTTCGCTTGCCTGCTTCCCCAAGAACACAAGGTGAACTTGCATATGGGTCAGAGAAAGTGATGAAATTCATCCAAGTCGGACTTCTGGGACAGTGCACAGAAGACCTACTGTAAATAACCAGATGAGCACATCTGGGTAAGCTCACCCCTGAGAAGGTCGAAATTTCCTTTCTCTCAACAGTCATTGGTTACCTGTAGTTTTGTCCAGGGTGAGACCCCTTGAGGTTTCCCTTTCTGCACCAGTCTGTGATATTACCATTGTTCAAGTCTTCTTTATGCAGCCATGTCATTGACATTTCCAGGAGATACAATCTCACAGCAGACTCTTTGGTTTTCTGTTCTTACTGTCTTTCTGCCCTTCTTCTGTGATGTTCTCTGAGCTTTAAGGGCAGAGGCTGTGTTGTAGTTGTATCCATTAGTACTGTGATCGTAATGATCCATTGATCTCTGCATTATGACCAGTTGTAGCTTTCTCTTATGGTCTGCTCATGCTGTGGAGAGAGGCTTCTTTGATGAGGTATGAAAACTGCACTATTGTGGATGTAAGGATAAGATTAAGAATGGAGATAAGAATTATGCTGGCCTAGTAAAGTGCTAAGAGGTTCTCTTCTGGGACCCATGACTTCATTAGCCTTCAGTCGTTGACTAAGTGTCTGGTACCAGGCATGATTTCCTTCCTGTTGAGTGGTAAGGCCAGTTAGGTACCTGTTGGTTACCTCCAAGATATGAGTGTCACTGTTGCACTGTTAAGGACGACTTGTCATGTGGTCATTATCAGAGTCACAGCTAGAAGGGGCTAATGATTGTTTCCCTCCATCAGAAACCTAACAAGTACTTTCCGGGACTCTGAAAGATAGATAGAAGAAAGAAGGCTTTCAGGTCTCATCAAGCTCAAATCGTCTGAGTCTTGTGTCAGACATATGTGGTGTCTTCAGTAACAGGGACTTAATTTCACCTTCTGAGAGATGACCATGTCCAACAACAATAACTTATCTTACTTTTGGAGTCACTTGAACTGCCCTAACCAACAACTCAAAAGGGGGGAACACATGGTTAGAGGAGAATGTCATTGGAGGCGGGCAGAGAAAGGAAGAAATGGAGGAAATGGGAGTGTAGGAGAAAGGAGAAGGAAGAAGGCGGGGTGGGGGGGTGGGAAGAGAGAGCACATCACTGATTCTGTTCGTGTTTGTTAGAAATTTATACATGGTTAGCAGCACATGTTTGAAGAAAGCAAAATGATTGTAAGACCTTGTAACATTTAGCAAATTTTATTGGTTTTGTTTTTGTCTTTTTGATTTCAATATTGTGTGTGTGTGTGTGTGTGTGTGTGTGTGTGTGTGTGTGTAACTGTGCATGTGCAGGTTAGAAGTCAACCCTGGGTATCTTTCTCAACTACTCTTTACCTTACTTTTTTGAGACAAGATCTCTGATTAGTAAGCCTAGGATTCTCCAATCTTTGCATCCCCACGGCTCAGATCACAGGCAGGCACTGTGGAAACTGGCTTTTACATGGGTGCTGGAGATCCAAACTCAGGTCCTCCTGTTTGCATGCTAAACACTTCAGTGATAGAGCCATCTCCAGGCCCTACTTCCTAGCCCTCGAGTGAGTTAGCGAACACATGGTTGGCCAGAGACAACAGACTCAATTAGTTTTATCAGAGACAACAGACTAAATATGAAAATTGAACTAATGTAAAAAAAAATCTCATCATGGCTAGAATTTTTTTTAAAAAATAAGTTCACTTTTAAATTACTGTATATTGCAAAGATGTGTGGTTGATTTCAACAAGAATGACAGGCCACAGAGTTGATAAGATGCTAACAACTACAGACAAATCAGTGACCTCCTTACTTTTTTAAATTGAATATTTTCTAACTGTTATAACAAGAAAGACATCAATGATACACCAAGCGTCATTGTTGGGAGTCTTATTTACGAGACAATGACTTTAATTTTTGAGGAATCACTTAACTTTTATAAACGGAGCAGAAACTGATGCTTGGCTAACACATTGAGACATGGCTTACGTCGTTCAACCATGAAGCAGTGCCTCGACATATTTAACACATGTATTGCATCATCTAAGCTGAAAATTTCTTGTTGGCAAACTGTCCCAAGGCCTTCCTTTTGTGAAGGGTTCTGTAAAATGGGCACACACTAGAATATGTTGTAGGTGTTTTCTGTTTGCCATGATTGACTGCATGTGGCTTGCAGAAGACCATTTCCAACCCCTCCTAATATATGAACATTTTATTGGATAAGTTAGAATTTCTAAAGCTTTTGACACATGAATACAGCTGAGCTACCCAAGAGAAGGAATGGCTTCCTGGTCTAAGACTTATTTACTTATCATTATGTTACATCTCAAGCCTAAATCCCTGGAGGGTTGGTCTGTAGAACTTGTTGAAGGGCAGGTGGCCCATGTAACCTTGAAGAATCTGTGGCAAACCCAGCCATCTATGCCTTTTCTTGGCCCTGCCTCCTTTTTAAAAAGTAGTTTTTTGTATGGGTATTTTGTCTGTATGTATGCATAATGCATCATGCACCTGCAGAGCCTGCAGCGATCAGAAGAGGGCATCACTTGGGACTGCAGTTACAGAGAGTTGTGAGCCACCAATGGGTGTTGGAAACAGAACAATGGTCTCCCGAAGGTTAAACCACCTGGCCATCTTTGTTCATAAAATGTTCATATATTTGGGGGGTGGTGGAACGGTCTTCCACAAGCCACATGCAGCCAGTTGTGAGGAGCGGGTGCGGCAGCGCGGCCAGCTAAATGGCGCCTGGGCCAAATCTTATGAATGGCACCTGCCAAATCTTAAGAATGGCGCCGCTTCTTGGCGGTTTGTGCACCCGCGCCTTTCCCTAACTGAGCCACAACCGCAGAACTACTGCGCAGACTCGCTGCCAGGAGAATCGAGAATCGGGCTGTTTGAGGTGCACCAATGAGGCATGCCCACGAGGCAGGTGCTGATTGGGACAGGCAGGGGTATAAAAGGACGGCTGTTAAGGGGCTGAGAAAGAAGGGCTTCGAGAGAGGAGATTGTAAAGGATCCTGAATAAACTGCGTTGAGAAGAACTCTGACTTGCGTCGTTCCTGTCTGCTGGTCAGATAGAGAATCGATAGTCAGTCATGGCAAACAGAAAACATCTACAACACCCCTGTGCGTCTTCTTACACAAACACCTTGCTTTGGTGTCAGTAACTACTCCAGTCCTCTTGTACTGGTTCTCAGAGAGCTGTGTCTCCTGCACATCCACTATGACAACTGGTGTCTGATTCTGAGCAACCCTTGTTGGATGGCTTTCTCTCACTATAAATTACAATAGATGTTTGAACCGATGTAACATACCTGAGTATAGAAGGAAATTAGTAATTCTATTCAACAAGTCAATTTATCAATTCTACAACAGACTGAATATCTTTATTTCTGCAGCCCCTTTCTTTTGTGTGTGTTGTATGAAACTGTCACGTTCAGTAAGTGTTGGCATTGGTAGGATTCATGTTGTTGATATCCCTCACAGTGTCCCTTCTGTGCTCTCAACCCTATGGCCAAATATCATCTGCTTCCAGGAAGAAATTATCTAAAAAACAAACATGCGAGAAGAAATGTAAGTAAGAAAAGTTTTGAGTTATATTTATTGATTTTGGAGTCTTAGCTTTCGTTAGTGTAAGAAATCTGTGTGTAAGCATGATGACATGCACAGACTTCCATTTTCACTTATATAGGACATAAAGCAGAAACTAAGGGAAGGAAAGCAATTAGAGGGGGTAGTGGGGGAGGGGAAGGAAGAGGGGACTGAGCTGGGGAGAACATGCTCATAGCCTATGGGATGTGTGGAGGGAATTCTCTCTTTGACAGCAAACACTACGTGAGAGGAATGTGTGACAATAAAAAACCAGTTCTTGAAAAGGATTACAAAAGATTTGCATTGCTCAACGTGAACTAAAATTCTGCAAGTTGCTTAAAATACCAGCATTCTAGCCTAAATCTTTGTATCTAAATTATGGTCCCAGGTGTGTCCCTCGAGTTCAGCCTTGGCTTATGGTATTATAGAGGTATTGTGCTGTGTTCAAAAGATACTGTTGCATTGTGCTGCTGCTAGCATCATAGTGGCCAAGGCCTCTGACCTCTCCACACTCTGTGGGTCTAAGATCTAAGCATGGGACAAAGCTGTCAGGCACCCTCTCTCCTTATCCCAGTCTACCACACCCCTATAAGAAAGAATCCATTTTCAGGCACTTGAAGTGGTGGACATTCCACCCACCCCTGGGAATGTAGATAACTGATTTAAGTTAGGAGTGGCCCTTAAATGGGAGTAGACAAGATGATCTGCTCTGCTGGGACACTTTTTTTTTTTTTTTAAATCTTTCTGCCACCCCATCCTTCAGTGGAACTCAGGGCCAGGTCTTAGGTCACCGGTGACATTCTTTTAAACAAATTCTGTCTCTCTGTCTCTCTGTCTCTCTTTGTCTCTGTCTCTCTTTTTTGCTCTGTGTGTATGAATGTGTATGTCTCTGTATGTATGTGTATATGTGTGCATGTGTGTGCCTGTATGGTATTTGCATGTCTGTTCAGGTACCCACAAAGGCAGAGACCAGAGGCTTTTGCTCCCCCTGGACCTGGGGCTACAAGCAATCGGAGATGCTGGGAACCAATTCCAAGAGCAGGTCACTCTCTGAATCTCTGAGCCATCTCTCCAGACCCACATCTGTGATATTCCTGTGATACTTGAGTCTCCCTCCCAAGAAAAGTGTGATAGGCCCATAGCTTGTTTTCTTCTTCAGTAACTTATACTTCTGATTGTTGGTCCGTTCTTGTGTGTGCCAGTGTTTGAGAGACCTACCAGCTGCCTTCCTTTGTTCTTTCATAATGAAGGAGAAATATAGGACAGAGACATTATGTACATGCACAGGTGGGGGTTGAGGTGTAACTTTAGTGAACACCTGCATTTGAAGAATGTGCAGCTAGAGTTCATAGGCCTTGCAAGCCAGTAAGGACCCTTTGTGATCAATGGAAAAGGGATAATGACTCAAGCTCACTCCGTGGCAGAGACCACAGTACAGTTAGACAGGCAGTGCTCTCCACATCAGGTCCCATGGAAAACCCCAGGCAGGGTTGGGTAGTAGTGGGTAGGTACTGATCTGGCTTCTATGAGAGTCTGCTTCATACATGCTCTGGGTTGACTTTCATGGTTGCCTCATTGCCTGTTTTTCCAAGATGGTCAAACTTGCAGTGGGGGCTTGTCTAGCCCTTAGTGGCATGCACTGTGGTGAAGCCTTTATTCTGGTTAATCCTTAAAGAATCACCAGCAGTCATCTCAGGAGCTAGGGGGATAAATACTTCAGTCCTGTAAGAATCTGGGCTTCTAATAGCATTCATTATGAACAGTTACTGTGGTTTTCTGAGTCATTTGCTTTCTGAAAACATGGTTACAGGAAGGGGTGAGGAGCCTTTGACAGCATAACAGGAGTCTTTTAAACTGTGACATAGGAGGCCATCCATAGGCTGTGAAGGCACACCAAAGTCGCTGGAGTGAGAAGCATATATGCCATCATTAGCAGACCTCATGGCATTGCTTTCTGTACAATTTATATTGGCAGGCACTGTAGCAATGCTTAGGCATGCCCAGGCATGCCCCGTTGATTTGCATTTCCCAGTGCCCCGTTGTGGGGGTGCCTATCTCATTACCATTCTGCTGGGTGTCAGCATTTTTTTGTGATACAATTAGAGGCATGTAATTCCCAGAAGAAATGAGCTATCTGGAATACTGTGAGATGTGTAATTC
The DNA here is from genome assembly GCA_030674055.1 of Rhabdomys pumilio. Classification (NCBI taxonomy): domain Eukaryota; kingdom Metazoa; phylum Chordata; class Mammalia; order Rodentia; family Muridae; genus Rhabdomys; species Rhabdomys pumilio. The sequence goes on from JANHMN010000016.1 coordinate 55,069,607, forward strand.
AATATTATATGAGCCTGTAACCTAATTGAGTTTCAAGAAACAAACAGTCAGGAGTTTGGGCTGAATAACCTGCCACACCAATAACATGCCTGACTTCTGGTATCTTTGCTGGTAGGAAGTATCACCTAAGGCAGGGACCAGCAAAAGACACACATACCTATACTCTTGGACTCAGAACAGTCATTCCAACTAAGCAAGAACAAAAGTGAAGGCCTATGTGAGCAGGTAGGAGTGAGATTGGTTTGTTCTTCTGTTTCCCTGTTATTCAGATTGAGCCAGAGCTGAATTCCATTCCTGTCCACTGGCTCATTTGATGCTTTCTACTCTTTAATGGAAAGTACCACGCCCCCTTTTCATTAGTCTTCAGGTCATTTTCTGAGACTGAGGAGGATGGCATTGCTGAAGGGATTGTGTATATGAGGCACAATGTACGGTGTGACCTAGAGCTGGGGAAGGGATCTCGAGGCTGCATCCTCCTTAACAGGAAGGAATGGGCCATCTACCAAGAGCTGCATCAGTCTGGACAGAGAAGTTCCACGGCCCCAGTCACAATATGTTCATCTGACCCTCTTTAACTGCAGTGTGGCCCTGCAAAGTCACTGTGTGGCAGGTGCTACCTGCTGCCACTGTTCCCTCTTTTGGGCTGGAGCTGCCCCACGTTCTTCCTGCTCCCAGACATTTGTCTACCATTGTCCTGCTCTTTGTCTCCCACCTATCATGAGTGTCCTGACTCTTCAGTGGGTTAGTCTGTTAAGCACCCCAATGTGCAGGTTACTTAAGAGTATGACCCTATTTGCTCTGCAATAGGAAACAGCATCAGATAGTGAGTCCCAGTGTGTTTATGTAAAAACATAAAGAAATTAAATCTATTTCACAAGTGCCTTCAGACAGCTCAGGTTCAATTACAGATGAAAGGCAATCTCTGGACCCTTGGGTAATGCTTGCTTGTGCTCTATCCCCACCTAGGCCAGAAATTTAGAGTGAAAATTAACAGGCAGCTTATCTAACAACCTGAAGACATGGCAAGGTTATGTGCCTGAAAAGCTTTAAAATGAACATGACAGGATAAAGAAAATGTGATACATCTATGCAATGGAATACCACTTAGCTAGTGAAAACAAGGACATCATGAATTTTGCAGGCAAATGGAAGGAACTAGAAGATATCATTCTGAGTGAGGTAACCCAGATCCATAAGAACATGCACGGTATGTACTCATAAGTGGATACTAGCCATAAAGTACAGGATACCTAGGCTTCACTCCACATACCTAAAGAAGCAAACAAGTAGGAAGGCCCAAGAAAGAATGCTCAGATCTCACTTAGAAGGAGTAATAAAATAGTCATAGGAGGCAGATGGAACTGGGTGGAAGAGGGGATGGAGAGTAGAGTGGGGTGAGGTTTGGGATGAGATACAGTGAGAGACAGGAGATTAAATGGAGATCTTGGGGGTGGGTGTGGGGGCATCTCTAGGTCATGCCAGAGACCTGGGGTAGAAGTGACTCCCAGGAGTCTATAGGGGTGACTTTAGCTGTGTAGATATGGAACATGAAGAGGCCATTTTCTGTAGTCAGGCAAAACCTCCAGTGGACAGATAAGGACACAATCCCACTCACAAAACTGTTGACTCAAAATTTGTTCTGTTTATAAAAAAATGCAAGAACAATGATGGACCAGAGACCGAGGGAATGGCCAACCAATGACTGTCTCAAATTGTGACCCATCCCATGGGCAAGAACCAACCCATGACACTATTAATGATAGTCTGTTATGTTGCAGGAGCCTAGCATCAACTCTCCTCTGAGAGGCTCCACCCTCTCAGAGGGTGTTGACTAAAACAGATGAAGAGACCCACAGCCAAACATTGGATGAAGCTTGGGGACTCTTAGGTAAGAGTTAGGGGAATGATTGAGGGCCCTGAAAGGGATAGGAACCCAAGAGGAAGATCAACAGAGTCAACTAACCTAGACCCTTGGGGCTCTCAGAGACTGAATCATCAACCAAAGAGCTTACATGAACTAGACCTAGGCCTCCTGCATGTATGTAGCAGACGTGTAGCTCAGTCTTCATGTGGGTCCCCCAGCAACTAGAGTGGGGGCTTACCCCTAAATCTGTTGCCTGTCTGTGCAATCACTTCCCTTGGCTGGGCTGCCTTGTTTGTCCTCAGTGGGAGAGGACGCAGAGCTCTGCCTAGCCTTGCAGAGAATTGATGTGCCAGGGTAGGGGAATGACCAAGAACGGGGCAGTGACTGGGGTGTAAAGTGAATAAATAAATTAATTAACAGAAACAAAACAAAACAAAACAAAATAAAGTAAACATGCTGTAGAACAGGGAAGAACCCGTGCATGGTCTTTGCTGAGAAACAGACACACCCGAGTGGTAGAAACAGACACACCTGAGTGGTAGATGATAGGAGGTCTGTAAACCCCAGTTACCCAGCCAGTGAGGAAACTGAGGAGAGGCCTGTGTTTGGAGCTACGTAAAAACTGTTCTCTTTGTTTCCAAGGTGCACCTGCAATTTTGTCTCTGTTGGTGACTGGAGAACTCACAGGGCTATGACGTAAACTACAGAACTTGTACTACTCGTGGTCTCTAGTGTTTGCTATCTGGGGTGTGCCTTTGTCCCTCACACTCTGACAGCCTTTCTACACTGGAGTGACTCCACCTCTTGTTTCTGCTATTATCCCCATCGTTGCAGATGAGAATTCTGAACTAGAGGGAGCTGCAGGAAAGAAACATCCCAACAGCGGGGGACTGGTTGACAGGCACATACCTGGAGAATGGAGTACTTTAAAGCCAGTAACTAAGTTTCCAAACAAAGCCCAAGTGTGCTGGTCCTGTGTTCTCACTTAGACAGATACTCATGGTGTCCGGACCTGCAAGAGCAGAGGACACAGCACAGGTGTCGCAGGCCCTCCTCCTCATGGCTGCAGTCCTTCAGGGTAATCTTGAGGGTCCAATACAGGCTCTGTTGCTGAATAGTGTATTTGAAAGGTCAGCCTGAGTGTGATCTGTGGGTGTGAGGGACATATGAGTGCAGAGTAAGCCAGCCCACTACTGCAACAGTCACCCCCACAGACACCTACGTAGTTGTCTTCTGCTTACTGATGTTCAGGGACTGGTGTCGGCAATCAGTTCCATTTATTTGAAAGATGTGATTTCTCTGGTGATGATCAGTGGCTGGTTTTGCAGGGGGAAATGGAAAGACAGTGACACATAAGAAAAAGGTGACATTCTTCAAGATTTAACCCAAATCTCAGAAGTACAGTAAGATAGTCAAGTTTGTCAGCTACTTGTTACCATGATGTGACTTGTCTGCTACACAGCATGCCAATTCAAACAGCAAGGGACATACTGGAGATATGGCTGCTTTTTAAATAGTGGAGGAATGGTTCAAGACAAAACAACATGGGTGGTCTTCTGCAGGAATACACTGGGAGCCCGGAGACATACGGATAATCAAGCCCTTCTGATGTGAACACAGAAGCTTTGAGACAGTGTGGGTGTCTGCTGGGTAGACAGCACAGTGGAGCCACAGGTGACTGTCACTGGTGGGACTCTCAGTAGATGGTTACTATGGGCAAGTGTAGACCCTGGCATCCATGCCAGCATTTCCTATGGTGTGGAGGGGACTGTGGAGGAGTCTGGGAATGAACTTCAGCACATCCAAAGGTCAGTCTTGGACAAAGGAGAGTGTAGAGCCCCAAGGCCAGTGCTCTTTCTGGCAATGGGGCCAGCTTATAAGGAAGGAGCTATGTTTAAATAAGGTCCTAAATATTCAGAGGGAAGACCAAGACAGTTTTTATTGGTTTCTTAAGTATTTTGTCAGATAGCTATTTATAAATCTGGGGACTAGTGAATTGTGTTCAATGATAAAGAGTCTATTATTATCTCTCTCTCTCTCTCTCTCTCTCTCTCTCTGTACATACATGGGTGCAGTGGCATGTGCATATGTGTACTCATTTGTATGGAGGTCAGAGGTCAATGTTGAACGTCATTTTTCAGGTGCTGTTTTCCCTCCCTCTTTCCCTCTGTTCCTCCCTTTCTCCCTCCTTCCCTCCCTCCTTCCCTCCTTCCTTCCCTCACTCCCTCTTTTCCTCTCTTCCTCCCTCCCTTCTTTCCTTTCTCTTTATCTTTGAGGCAGTTTCTCATTGTCCTAGAACTTGCCAGCCAGGCTAGGCTGGCTGACCAGCAAGCCCCAGGGATCTATCTGTCTGTCTCTGTGTTCTTGGCATTGAGATTACACACACATGTCACCAAACCTGGCTTTTTATATGAGTTCTGTGGATTGGACTCAGGTCCTCATGTTTGTCAAGTAAGTACAGCAACAACTGAGCCATCTTCCCAGCCCCCAAAACTTGATTTAAATGTCTATATTTGCCAGTGTTTATCTGTGACTCTTCTATAACACGCACTCTCTCTCTCTCTCTCTCTCTCTCTCTCTCTCTCTCTCTCTCTCTCACACACACACACACACACACACACACACACATTCACACAGAGAAGGTCATGGAGACAGTTGTGCTGAGTGATGGAGCCTGCAGTTTGAGGATGCTCAGGTCAGTAGATCTTTAAAAGCGCTGGCCAGGAAGACTGTGTAGAAAGAGCTCAGAAATCTGCAGAGCTTCCACTTGTTAGCACACTAAGCTGCCTTCTCCCTGGATGCCATGTGGTCCTTCAGGGAACGAGTCTAAGGGAGTTTGTAAGCTCTGCAGAACTCTTAAGACATTTTATACAATGAGCTGACATTTACATTTTGACTAACCAGACCTAAGTGCTGTACCTCCAGAGTGCTGTGGCTGGTGCTGAGTTCTGGGATGGCAGGACTAAATATTTTAACCTGACAATCGACGAGAGTCATCGGTCCGTACACTCCAGAGTGTCTAGTACTACCCCAGGAGCTACAAACCATGTGCTAGTAGTTGGTTCTAGGTAGAAAACAAAAATCACAGCCCAGCTGGGGATCACCACCATGAATACTCATTACAAAACTGAAAAATAAGCTTCAAGGGACTAAAGTGAGCTGCAGCTGCCTTATAGCGCAGACCTCAGTACTCCTGGAAGAAAGGCAACTAAACCCTTTTTGTACAGAGGTCCATCTTTCCAGCATGCAGACTGGTGACTGCTGTGTGCCCTGTGCTAATACCTGCTCACCGTCAAAATGCGTCTCTGGTCACAGTAACTGTTTCTGGTGGGGAGCCTGTATTGTCACATTTGCCTTTGTGGGAGACTTACCTGTCTTAGGGCACACCTCCTTTCTGGGGTTACCCAGGCTGGTGACTGGTCGTCATGGGAGTGCAGAGCTGCTACCCTGGCTACGTGGTTGGAATCTCTTATGATGCCAACGTCAGAGCCTTCGATGGGTGAGCTGGTACTTATTTTGGGAGTATGTCACAGCTCAGCTTTGCCCTTCTTCACCTGCTTGTTTCTTCTTCTTCTTCTTCTTCTTCTTCTTCTTCTTCTTCTTCTTCTTCTTCTTCTTCTTCTTCTTCTTCTTCTTCTCCTTCTCCTTCTCCTTCTCCTTCTCCTTCTCCTTCCCCTTCCCCTTCCCCTTCCCC
>JANHMN010000016.1:55075564-55101171 GCA_030674055.1 Rhabdomys pumilio
CCCTCTCCCTCTCCCTCTCCCTCTCCCTCTCCTTCTCCCTCTCCCTCTCCTCCTTTTCTCCTCCTCCTCCTCCTCCTCCTCCTCCTCCTCCTCCTTTTTTTTTTCTGTAGGCATTGTCTCTAAGGTACTTTCTGGTCATTGTCCTTCACAGTGGTGTCTACCTTAGTTTAGATTCTAGGGGAATCTAATGCTTGACACAGTAATAATACCACTACTGTGAGGACACAGGATCCTACAACTCACAACTGATTTTGTTTGCTTGGTTTTGTTTTGTTGCTGTTTGTTTGTTTTTGTTTTTTTGTTTGTTTGTTTTCTTGGCAGAGGTAATGGTGGACCAAAAATGTCATATAGGAAGCCACTGGAGGAGATAGCTTCAAAAGGGTGATTATAAATGTGCTCAAGGATTTAAATGAAACAAAGTGTAATAGGTAAAAAATCTCATGAAGAAACAGAAAGAAAAAATGAACGTTTCCTTAAAGACACACTCCAGGTGGGTGGGGCCTATACTGCCTATACTGTCTGTTTTCTTTGCTTTAAATACCCCAATCCATTTTCTCCTGGTTTTCATTGTTTATAAAATCAGTAAAATTTGTATCACAGTTCTGTGTTTTTCTCATTGCTTATTTTTCAATTGTTTGCACATTCATGTTTATGTGTGTTCATATGTGCCTTGGGTGTGTAATCTCCACAGAGGCCATAAGAGGGTAGCTCATTCCTGGAACTGGAATTGCAGGTGGTTGTGAGCTATCTGATATGGTTGCTTGGAACTGAACTAAGGGTCTCTGAGTGATCAGTATATACTCTTAAACCACCACATTCTTAAGTCTTAAGCCTTCTTTAATTTTCTCTGTCTTATTTTTTCCTCTGCATCCTTTGTCTTCAGAAGTTTGGCTAGCTATACCTTGAACACTGATGAATGGGGTTATTCTGCTTGGAGTTTGTTGGGTTTGCAAATTTTTGGATCTGCAAATTCTTATTTCCCATCCCATATTCAACACTTGAATCTGACATTACTTTAGATATTATTTATTTTCCTTTGTAATTCAAATCATACACATTATTCTGCTTGATATTGTCCCATAGGACACAGAGACAAATTTGAAACTTAACCCACTCATACCATAGATTTCTGATGAGGTAGCTGAACAGATAAACTCAGTGGGAATGGGTATATTAGTAGACAGATTTGACTTTGGGGAAGAGAGTATTAGTAGATACAAGTGGGAAATTTCCCAATGCTAAAAGTTCAATTTACCAAGAGGAAACTCTCAGACAGATTAGGACCAACTGCTGTCTGGAGTGTGGCCAGCAATGGACTCTGAGCTCTACCCATCAAAGCCTAGTTGGAGATGGCCTCCATATTCAAAGCCACACCTTCCTCAGGGTAGTTCGCAAGAGTAAGGCAGGCTAGAAGACCTGCAAACTTCAGCCTCCTGTGGGAGATGTTCACTCTAGAACTCTGCAGAATATTCTAGTGTAACCTGAAAAACTCAGGTGCTGATGTTCAAATTAGGAAGTTGTGTAAAATAGAGGGCAAGGTTATGTTCTAAAACCTTATGGGTCATTAATCTGACATTTCCATCACTCATGTCTGACAGACAATCCATGTCCTACTCCAAAACACACTTGAAAACAAATTTTCCAAATTGCATGGATCAGAATCAAGAATGTTGTTCTCTGCAGTTGTCTATTGAATTGGGAAGACCCCCAGAGAGCCCCATAAGTTCCCATGTCTTTTTCTTCATGGATGCTGATGTAAAGTACTACACATGATCCACTGTTGTAGAGGGGCTGTTAGATATGCCCCAGACTATTGGGCATAAAAGCTTTCATGGCAAGCTGTCAAGACCCAGCAGCTAGCACTAACAGACCTCACTGGTCCTAGCAACATAACATATGACAGCATCTGGTTCCTTATCATTCTAGTTAGTGAGTTAGAAACACCCACCCTGGGACTAACTGCTTCCTATTCCAGATATTTCCCATTATGTCCAAGCTGCCAGTGTGTTTCCTGTACATTAGGATGTTGTCCTGGAAACCTTTGAAGCAACAGAGGTGAAGCTACCCACTGACCAGCTTCAGGCTATCGAGCCCCTCTTTTTTAAGGGCAAACATGGGCCTCTTTGTGGCACCTAGCTGTAAACAGACAGACCTTAGTCACCACAACAGAAATATCCCTGTGAATTGTCACAAGGAGAATTGCACATGTGCTACTTTGGTGGTTCTTCTCCACAGCAAGACTGTGGCATTAAATGTGTTTAAAAATACATTCCAAGCTGAGTCTGTAGGCGGTGTATTGTCTTGAATTTGAATCAGCAGTGTAAACAATATCATGTTTCAAATGAAATTTCTACAAAAACACTCATCCTAGAACACAACATAAACACTACAGATTTGACAAATAGGCCACGGCTGCTGTGTTGGAAAACACTGGTGCAGATGAAATGTTATATTCACACCAACTCTTTCCTCTGCTGTGAAAATGGTTCCTGTGGCCAGCATTGAAATCTGCTCCTAGACAACAGTGCTCTATGCATCTAGCTTGAGTGACATACGGGAACGCCATTCCGTATTTCACCATCCTTTTCTTTGGAAAATGGGTGTCTCTTTACCTCATTTTTAACAGTGTTATAGCATTCTTTTCTGGTAGCAACTGGCCTGGGTCTGAGGTTTACCTAAATTTGGACTTGTATTGACTTTTTTTTCATTGCTGGGACCAGACACTTAAGCATAACCATTTGATGAGTGAAGGCTCATCCATTGCTTTGGAAGGTTCTCTCGAGTGGTCACGTGGCACCATATAGTGGCCTATGATAAGGCAGAACCTCATGGGGGCTGGACCATGTGATAAGAGCTGTTCACCTCATGATGGATAAGAAACCAGGAGCTGGAGAAAGAGAAGGGGGCTATAGAAGATAGAATCCAATGAAGCACCTCCAGTGACCCACTTTTTCTGTGAGGTAACACCTCCCAAAGTTTCCAGGCCCTCTCTAAATAGTGCTTTCAGCTGATAATGGATGTAAGAATGAACATAATGCCCAGAGGCCATTGCACAGTCAAACTTTACTGGGACAGGTGAATGCCTCAAGCCATGTTGTTCAAGGGAGATCGAAGAGTTCTAGTCCAAGTCAGGCCCACGACAATGACGTCAAACATCGTGGGCAAGGTCATGCCCATGACAATGACGTCAGACATTGTGGACCAAGGAACACTGATTCTAGGGCAAGGGGTCAAAGAGTAATGCTCACATAAGACTATGGAATAAGAGTTCAAGACTTCAGGGTAAAATGTAAGGAACACAAAAGTTCAGAATTCATGGCTACTGCCATGGACTTCCATAGGCAAGCACGTGTCTCAGACTACAACATTTCAGACAAAATGGGAACTCAATGTGTATTGAATCTTTCTTCCAGTCAGTAACTTTTGGTTTTCTCTTATCTGCCCTAGGCTCAAACCCATTTTCCCCCTTCCCTTTTCCCTCTTGCTCTGGCCCTACTTGTTCTAGGCCAAAGTACACTGTAGCTGTTTTTAGACACATGTATGAGAGCATATGAGGGCATCAGATCTTATTATGGATGGTTGTGAGCCACCATGTGGTTGCTGGGATTTGAACTCATGACCTCCAGAAGAGCAGTCAGTGCTCTTAACTGCTGATCCATCTCACCAGCTCGCTCAAACCCATTTTAAAAGAAAAGCATTGATGCTACTGGCTGTTGCCTGAAGGCCTCTGAAAACTCTGCCAAGTACTCAGACCTCACTGGGCCATCATTGTCCCTTCAGAGTTGGAATCATCAGCTGCCTCTGTAAGCTCTCTGGGCCATGATTGGCTCTCTGGGCCCTAATAGGCCACCACTTCTGGGTATCCTAAGGCTTCTCATCCTGCAAGTGTCACTCTTAGATTTAAGTGCTGGTCTAATTTTATCCCTGCTGTGCCAAGTGTGTCAGCAGCCAGGATTCTCAGTGAGATACAGCTTCTGTGACTGCAGACACTTATGTGAAGCTCACAAATCTACAGTGTCATTCTCTTACACGTAGCACGAGAGTCCTTGTAAGACAGAATAAAGAAATCCTGTTTTGTTGAAAGTGGCATAAATGCAATGTATTATTCATAGGCAGTTCATTCAAGTGGTTGCTGAGGATGACGAGCCTATGTAGAGGAGTGGGCTGGAAGATGGAGTGAGCTGTTAGGCTCAGATACTCCATGGATGTTGTCTTCTCTGCTTTCTGATGTACTCCAGTGAGGGGAAGGGAACAGGCTCCTTTTAGATGCAGACTTCTAGGTCCACACTGAATTTCTATGCTGGTCTCCTCATCTCCCCAGTGAAAAGGTCTGAGGTTTCCACCACTTAAGCCCCCTATCCCTCCCCTCAGCCTCCTTTACAAACCTAACTGGGAAATGAATCTTTGGACTTAATTAATTAGTATTTTTTTCCTGCCAAATCAATTTTCTATGCAGAGTCATTATAGTTCCCTGGGAGTCTTTGGATTACGGTATTTAAAATCTAAAACTCGATTGTTTTTATTTTCTTCTATCAGTTTCTACTTCAGCTGGTGCCTCTGAGAAATGGCTAATGTGACAATCAGAGGTGGTCTGTGTATCCACCTCCTTATCATGGAGGAATACATTCCAAGGCCCCTTCAGTGGAGGCTCAGAACTGAATCCTATAATTGAATGCTGTATCCATCTTAACTGGGTGTGGTGGTTTGAAAGAAAATGGCCCCCACAGGCCCATAGGTAGTGGCATTATTAGGAGGTGTGGCCTTGTTGGAGAAAGTGGGTCACTGGGTTGAGGGGGAATGCTTTGAAGTCTCAGAAGCTCAGACTGTGTGGAAATCTTCTGCTGCCTCAGATCAGGATGCAGAACTCTCGGCTCCTTCTCCAGCACCATGTCTGCCTGCACGCTGCCATGTTTCTCACCTCTGAGCTCACCATGAATTAATAAACCTCTGAAACTGTAAGCCAGCCCAGTTAAATGTTGTCCTTTATAAGAGTTGCCGTGGTCATGGTGCCTCTTCACAGCAGTAAAACCCTAAGACACTGGATGTTTATTTTATGCTGTGATCATAATTTTTTCCAGTTGAAGTTTGATGCAAATTTCGCATGGATTTTTGTTTTTTGTTTTTTCCTCAGAACTTCATGGATAGAATGTCTGATCACACATCTTTGCAGCCTCATTATATGATTTTTTTTCTCTCCTTAAGTCAAAATTTTTGTTTCATTTTCTAAAGAGCACCTTATAGATTCTTTCTGGCGTGTCTATCAGCTTGACCAGAGTTAGAATCACTTAGAAGATTGGTGAGGCAGACCTTTGCAGTGACTCTGAGGACGTTTCTAAGGAAGATCAACCAAGAGTATGAGACCAGCTCTGAATGTGAGGACATCCTACAGGCAGAAAGCCTGCATCCTTCCTTCTCTGTTTCTTGGTCAATCATGAAGTCCATAGCTCCCTTCCGTGCATGCGCCCACCACCGTGATTATCTGTCAGGCTCCTGGGGCCAAGCAGCTGAGAGTGAACTTCCTAAAGCTGTGAAGAAAAAAAACCAAATTCTTCCCTTGTTAAATTGTTTCTGTCAGACATTTGGTCACTGGATTGTAAGAAGCAGTCGGCATGAGGTCAGCTGTTAAGAGCCAAGGCTGCTTGAATGTAAGCACTGCAGTGCTGGGGTGGTGATCTGATAGTGGAACAGGCCATTCAGTAACATCTAGGTGGGTGTGTCCACTGCAGTGAACGTTCACATCCCAGACAGGACAGAGGAGAATGGTATTTGACTTCATCACATTCCCCAGAACAGTGTTTTCCACAATTTAAGACAATTGTTTATCTCTGAAAATTTTCTGTTTAATATTTTTAGGTTATGATTGACTATGGGTACCCAGAAACATAGAATGCAAGACTGACGAGGGGCCACTGAAATAACCAAGAGTGGACATAAGAGTGTTATTTTGTACAAATAACTATATGACTTCCAAAAAATTGCTTAGCATCCTCAACCTGCCTCAACATGTTGGGATTTACATTCAGTTTTCAAATCCAAAGTGACTATCACTCGTTAAACCACGACATGGTGTAATAACAAAGCTTCCTGTGGGCTGAGAAAAGCTAGAGTCTGTCCATTCTTCTGAGGTACTTTTATTGTTTGAAAACATCAAGTAAATACATTTTCGGTATCGTTGGAAACTAGTTCCCAGCTAGTTTCTTCTACTCAAGTTCAGTCTCCTGCCACAAGGGGGAAAGAAGGAGCTATTCACTGAGGTTTTGTATTACTGTGACCAACTCAGCTGACTCTGACAACTCAAAGAGGGGACTATTTCTGTCCACCATATTAGGGAAGGCGTGACAGTGGAAGTGTATGGCAGAGGATACCCACTTCATGGTGGACCAGGAGACTGAGTGCAGGAACTATAGGAAAGGCTCTGTCCTTCAAAGTCTGGCTCATCGTGGTCTACTTCTGCCAGCCAGGCTCTATGGCCTCTCAAAATAACACCATCTTCTGGGGAAGAAGGATTCAAAACACTTGAGCTTCTGGAAGGGACATTTCAGATTCAAATCCCAGCATCCCATCCCTGGCTCCCAAAGGCTCATGTCCTCTCAGAAGGCAAAGTGTATGTAGTTCAACTTGAAGAATTGTCAAAGTCTTAATGGTTTCAACAGTCCCTAAAGTCTCTTCTGAGGTTCAAAGCAAATGCTCAGTGGTGAGCCCTTCTTATAAAAGAAAGTGACACACCCAAGATACACTATTGCAGGATAAACAGTTGGGAAATATCACAAAGACACTGACCAAAGCAGGCCTGAAAGCCAACAGGGAAAACATTAAATCCCACAGCTCTAAGTCTAGAATCGAGGCTTGTGGCACCATGATGTGAACTCCAACAGGCTTGGGAAGCCAGCCCTGCCACTATGGCCCTTTTGCCTGTAGCACATTTGAAGTTTCTCTTGTGCTGGTCCTACTCAGTGGCTTGTCTCAACAGATGCTCCTGATTCCAGCATCTTCAACCTCTGGATTCCCATCGCAATTTAGTTTTAACCCTTACACCTTCATGCATGCTTCACCCAGGGTCTTCCTGTAGTGAATGCAGCCACACCGCACATTGTCTGGCTTCATATGCTTTTCTCTTAAACCTTGGTGCAAACTTCCATCACCCTGAAACTCCTGTACGCCTGATGCCTGCAAAACCAACACCACATGGCTAATGTCAAGCTCTGTGGCCAGCTCAGCAAGTGTCCCTACACTCTTAGCCCAGGACATGAGCAGGCCCTGGGTGTCTGCATGATTGCACTCAGAAAAATGCTTCCCTGTTCAAGCAGTGTCTCACTGCAGCTCTTTCTAAAAGAAAAAAATTTGTTTTCAAAATGTATTTATTCTTTGATACCCTGAGCCTACAGTGCTGGAGTCTCTCAGGTCACAGTTCTTCTGTCTTGGGGGAAAGTCTGCAGGTTCTTTGTATTGATCTGATTATTGAGCATGCACACATGCTCTGTCTGCAGTTTTGCAAGCTCCCCTTCCTGACCAAGCTGCATGTTGTTACTACACGTGGTTCTTATCCATCTACTGTGATTTTTATTCCTGATTCTCATTGCAAACCTAGCTAAAAGCAGCCACACCACAGCCCGGACGTTATGTTATATTAAATGTTTGGTTTTTTTTTTCTATCAAAAGTAAAGTCAATTACTTAAAGTTTAGCTGCATTGCAAATGTCAGGCCATGAGTAAATGTTGACAAGGATTTTGTTCATGTTTTCTGTGAACAACGCTGATTCAGATTCCTAGTAGAGTCCTTGTTTGTACCTAAAAGCACAGGCTTGTTTTCTCTTTTCAAAATATTTATTTCTGTTTATTTTATGTATCTGGGTATTTTGCTGGCATATCTGTGCACCATGTGCTCGCAGTACCTGGAGAGGTTAGAAGAGAGCATTAGAATCTCTGGGAGCCCCTGTATGGAATGAGTGCATGGCCTCTGCAGGAGCAGCCAGTGATCTTAAGTGCTGAGCCATCTCTTCAACCTTGAGAACGACTTTTTGATTCATGGTTACTAGGGTTTTGATACACTATGGTGGGTAAGGCATGGATGAATTCAGGGGAGAGGGATTATGGTAAAGACCTCACTATGGTGAAGTAGAAAGCATGAAGACTAGGCTAGAGCCAGGGCCAGGTTACTCTTCAAAACCCATTCTGGTGACCCTCTTCTGCCAACCAGTCCCCCACTTCCACCCCAATCTCCTCATGACTCCCTCCATAGTGCCTTAAAGTAGTACCAGCAGCTTGAAAACAATTGTTTGAAATGCAAGCCTGTGGGGGGACATTTCAGATTCTAAACAAGAACAGGATTGTCCCCTCCAGGGCTGTCAGCAGGGATCTCCTCGGTCCCTGGTGGGTGTCTGACACATTCTATCATTCAGGAATCACTAAGTACTGCCAGTACTATTCTAGGGCACCTCTGGCACACACTCAAACCTCCAATTCCTCCTGCAGAGCAATAACCCATCAGTTTCTAGCTGCTCCCAGTAACTCCCAAATAGCCCCATCCTGTGTGCGGGTGTCCTTTCTACCTGAGGTGGAATACAGGTCTCCCAGCATAGCTTGGCATCCTCCCACACTTTAAATATTAACAGCAGCCTAATGTACATTTGATGAGGAATGAGATCCTTGGGCTGGGTCTGAAGCAGTTTGTGGAACGAGGACCACACAGTCCCAGTTAGAGGCTACTGTTCTTTCCATGCTCTTCACTTCCCAAGCAAACCTCTGTCTCTGGGAGAGTTTAATCAATAATCTTCAACTTCTTATGTTTTCTTTTCTTTTTTTTAATTTAAAATCATGCTCCCCTATTCTTTGCTTCCTGCTCCTGAGTCTCATTGTAAACATGGTTACCAACAGCCAGGCCTTAGCCTGAATGCTATGCTGGCTTGAGTTTCTCTTGCCAAATCAAGTAGTTCATTAAAATTCCACCTCATTCAAAAATTTAGGCTACAGGGAAAATGTTGACAAGGTTTTTAATGTTTTGTTATTTGTTTATTCTTGTGAGTGGCTTCTAAGCCAACATGGAATGGTGGGGAAGGCAGTTTGGAGTCTGCTGGGGTTGTGCAAGCGTGTGCTGTCAAGGTTCCTCACGTCATGCTGCGTTTTCTTTCAATCTCAGCTATTTCACAACCCATGACTTTTTAGAGTCAGCTCTCCTGTTTGTTCCTTCCTGAGGTTGCTTATAACCACTGCCCCTTGTTTTGTACCCTGGGAGATTGCTGGAGAGTCTTGATGCACATCCTCATGTATGGTATTGAGATTTCATTTATTAATGAAGTGTCCGAAAAGCATCACGACAACATTCAGCCTAAGATTTGAGGCACCATTCCATCAGAATGACATAAAGCTCATCTCACCTTAGGGTTCTTCCTTACTCACTCTCCCCAGGGAAGGATTTGAAAAAAGTCCATGAACCTTTCTGGCTTTTGTACCAGTCACTATAGAAAGGATGTCTTCCTTTGGAAATAGAAACTAGTTCCATTAAGTACTGTCTTAAATAGGGTTTTACTGCTGTGAACAGACACCATGACCAAGGCAACTCTTATAAGGGCAACATTTAATTAGGGCTGGCTTATGGGTTCAGAGGTTCAGTCAATTATCATCAAGGTGGGAACATGGTGGCATCCAGGCAGGCATGGTGCTGAAGGAGCCGAGAGTTCTACATCTTCATTTGAAGGCTGCTAGCAGAATACTGGCTTCCAGGGGTCTAGGATGAGGGTTTTAAAGCCCACATCCATAGTGACACGCTCCAACAAGACCTCCAACAGGGCCACACCTTTGAATAGTGCCACTCCCTGGGCAGCGCATAAACAAACCATCACAAGTATAAACTTGTGGCAATCTAAGGACATTTTCACCCATATGTGAATACTAATCAAGTCACTGTCCCAATCATGTGGCTCACAGAGGACAATAATGAAGAGGTTTTTTTAGGCTAGTAGGTCAAAGTTAGGAAAACAAAAAGTGTTCAGCCTGTCTACCATGAGAGAGGAGGCATTGGAATAGTGTTCTGGGCTGTGGCTTGCACTCCTCTCAAATGTGCAGGACATGGAGGGTGCTAGCTACTCTTATTTTTAGGACCAGTGAGACACTCAGTGGAAAGAGGCCATTGGTCAACTACTCTCCTATTGGCCAGAGATCTGAATTGGAAGATCTGGATCAAGTCTTACAACATTAGGGTTGGTAAGGGACAAGAGGTAGCAAAGGCCAGAAAGCAGGTGCCACTGTGCTTGCTACACATGCCAGGGCTCTGTTTCTGAGGGAGGCTCTGTGATAAGGCATCTCTGCCTACCCCTTACCCCTTTAAGAGTCAGAAGGAGGATGTGCATGCAGAGAGGGTTAAGACAGGAAGGACATGCAATGGGTATCGACTGTTCAGACATAACCGCCAAATTCTGATGCTCAGATGTGTTCTAATTTGGCAGAATTTTGAAGGAGTTTTTATTAAAATATTTTTCAACAGGGTAGGAATGTAAATGAGGTGATGCATCTGTGGAGTTAGAGCACCCTTCAGGGGTGGCTCAGCAGAGCAGTTTGTCTTCATTCTGCCTGGCTTGTGAGCCCTGACCAATATATTACCCTGCAGAACAGAAGATCCAAGAAACAAATCCTTCTGGAAAGCTCAAGAGATTTATATTCACTGGTTTTTCATTCCCCCTATATAAGCTAAGCCTTCTGGTGCTAGGGATGGGACAGAGAGAAGGCTTCCATGACTCAGATAAGGCTGAGCACCTGGTAAATATCAGGCATGATGTGAAGTCTTGGAGACCTAAAAGATTCTAGAACAGTCTTTTGCATTAGGAAGGGACAAGGACATGGAGGGATGAGTACTTGCCCAGCATGTGGGGTCCTGGGCTCATGGACAGTTAGAACTCACCATGGTGAGCTCTTATGCACCCCTGAAAGGAGGCCACACATTTTTAAAGAGGGGGAGCACTACTTTGATGAACCAAACAAGAATCAAAAATTAGGAACTATGCTAATGGGTACTCAAAGAGAAGGAGGGCAAAGAATACATATGTCTCCTAAATTGAGGCATGTCAACAATTTAATCCCAAAATATCGTTTTTAGAATGTGTCTGCTCTGTTGCCCGTGATGTATCAGGTGGTTCTTATTGTGTATTTATTTCTGAAAAGTACAAGCTGCATGAGACTGGGCTGGGTTCAGTGGGTGAGACACTCACTGTGCAAGCTTGAGGAACAGTCTGGATTCCCATCTTCAGGCAAATGCTGGGTGGATGTGGCAGTCTGATTATTAGAACTCCAGAAGCAAAGATGAGAACACTGAAGAAAGATACCCAACACGAACCTCTGACCTCACACACAGATACGCATGCTGTCACTCATGCAAACATGCTTACACACACACACACACACACACACACACACACACACACGTATACTGATACACACACAACACCGCACACACATACAAAACACACCACATCTGCTTTCATACACACACAAACACACCCCACATCTGCTCACACATGTACAGACACATACATACACACACACATCTGCTTATACACACTTGCACACAGATGCACACATACACACACATACACATACACATGCTCTTGCTCATGCAAACATGCTTATTATACACATACAGCACATCCACTTACACACACATGCACACAGATACATACACACAAACACACCCTACATCTGCTTACACACACACACACATACATACACTCACACATTTGCTTACACACACATGCACAGATACACATAAACATGCTCTTGCTCATGCAAACATGCTTATATACACACACACTACATCCACTTACACACACATGCATACAGATACATACATACATACACCACACACACACACACACACACACACACACACACACACACACACACCTCTGAAACCAAATCAGTTCAGCTTTTCTTTAACACTTGTCAAAAGTTCACAATGATTAGGCCTCTTGACACACACAGCTTCTGTGAAATGACATCCACCCAGCAGGCTAGTCACTGAGAGTCATTTTCTTTGTTGTGAAGATGGAAAACATCTCCTGTTGTGACAAATAATATGAAAGCTCACAGTGATTCCTTCATTACTGAATCGTCTGCCGTTTCTGAAGATGATGGACTGTGTAAGACAGTTTTTACCAAGTATAGGAAAAAAAAAAAGAACCCTAACTATGACTCTAAACACAGTATTGCAAAATATGTAAATGAATAGTTCCTCAGAGATGGTGGTGCCCATGGATTCAAGTTGCTGAATGTTCTCACCTAAGACAGTAGGACACTTTTTTAAAAATGCAATTTGCAAATTAGCCTTGAATCCCGAGAAGCAAGATACTACTGGCTAGCACATCTAATTTGCTGTTCCTGGCTCCCCCTCTTTAAACCAGCTCTCTGCTTAATACCTCTTTGCTGGCTTTTCACAGCTGCTTTGTCGATCAAACCCCCTAGCATCAGGGATGGAAATTTGGCCCTGTCCTTAGGGTGCTTTTCAGGGATCGATGTTCATAGATTTATGGTTTGTGGAAGTCTCTACCCATCTGTGTCTTGTCATCAGCTACTCGTAGGGAGTCCCAGGACCCACTGAGAGACATCCATTACTTCTTGTGATTCCACAGGCTCCCAGCATCCTCTGAGAGATGTTGCCAGGGCATGGCCAGATGTCCCCTCTTTCACAAGGTCAATCTTTATGTAATTGTAAGCTGTTCAAGACTCCTGTTTTTATAACTTCATGATGAAAAGTGAGTGGTGGAGTCAGGAAGAAGGCCTTGGGGAGGACATCTTTGAATGGGTGGCTTGGTAAAGGCTCTGAGCCAGAGTGAAAAAGGGGAGCCAAAACAGAACAGACAAGGGACAACCAACTTGGAACCAGGTCAGGAAACACTTAAGCAAATGAAAGAAGGATAGAATCTGCAACACCTGAAAGTCCTGACTAATCACACTTGTTGCCATGGGAACTGGAGGCAGCACCTGCATCAAGGGCTGGCCTAAGGGATCAAATAAGGATGCACAAAGACAATTGTATCCATCTGCTTTACATTAGCATTATAAGGCACTTGGGAGAAAAGGTTCATTTAGCTCACAGGTCTGGAGGTTGGAGAAAATGGTTCAAGCTTCTGCTAAGGTCTTGTGGATAATGTCACCCAATGGATGACATCATGGTAAGTCCACATGGGAGGAACAATAGCCTGGTGAGACAGGGAGGCAGAGGCAATTCAGGGTGAGGGTTGTTTATTTGTTTTATTTCAGTCCACTTTATCCACTAGTTAGTGGGATTCCACAAGAATCACACTAAACCTTCCCACGGACAGTGATCCAGCGCTCTGGCCCCCTCCCACCAAGCCTCACTTCTTAGAGTCCACAACCCAACAGCACTACATAGAAGACCAAGCTTTCAGCATGCATCCAAACTGCAGTGCACAGGAGAGAAGCTCAACGTATAATGCTTTGCCAACCAACTGAGATTTTTATCCCAGTGGCAAGGTGCACGCAAACCCAGAGCAGATGCCAGGTGGCAGTTTAGACACGGCTCTGAGGTATCTTGAAGTGGTAGTTTGTTAATCTACTCTAAATTCCCTGGCAGGAGTGTTTGAGCTCCTTGCTACCGCCTAAATGTTTTGAATTAAAGAATGAACCCCCCCCCCACACACACATACATGCAGCCTCATTTTTAATACACCCTAAGCAGCTCAATGGTTGGACCCCTCCCAAACTTCCACATTGCTAATGTCTCCTTCTGATATTCCTAAATTATCACTTATTGAAAATCTATATTTCACCTCTGCTACCCCAGACCCAATCAAGGGAGTGGCCTCTGGGGCTGCTCTTCTCTAGCTCTTACAAGGTTGTATGTTTTCTCTCCTGCAGCTCCCAGGCTTGAGTTTCTGCTTCTCCAGCACGGTTATTCTAAAAACATCTTCTTCCTATGGTCCCTTTCCCAGAAATCTAAAGTTTTTCCTTTGTCTCCCTGCCCAGCTATTGTCTGCCAGCAACTTTTATTCACCAGTTAAAGGCAACTGAAGGCATGAGCCCTCAGTGTCATACAGGCAGACATGCAGGTTCCCATGTAATTTTGGGAGCCGAACTAACACAAGTAGCATTAGAACCAATTCACAAGTCTCAAGGAGAAGAGAGGCAAAAAGACATTTACTATGTTGGCAAATAATTGCTTGTCTTCATCATGAATGTGGGCTCTGCACAGCTGCCTCTTTGGACATCTTTCTTTGCTTTTGGTTAGTGAAGTGGAAACTTCTAGTTCTTTGTAAAGTCAGTTGTGTCAAATGATGTTTTGCTGGGGCACACAGGTGAAACGGTGTCTTGTTAAAACAAACACAAGAAACACTGTTTTCCTGAAGCAGACACAGGTGAAAGGATGTTTGGACATAGCAAGTACGTGAAAGGACACTTGATGAAGGGGTATAAATATGACCCCACAGACAGTGGGAGACGAGCACTGAACCTTAGTTCGGTTTTCTCTGCCTCACTATTCTTTGCTAAAGACACATACTTATTGGTTTGCCTTACTTAGTGTGGTAATGCTGCCATTGAAAGAAACTTGCTCAAAAACTGCTTGTGAGGTTCCTGCGGTGGCTTGTCACTTCTGCAGCCTCCCCTCAGGCTGGTTGGCCAGTCTTGCAATTTCTTCATGATTGAACTACAGCAGCCTGGTGTCTGCTTGCTGAAAGGACTGGACTGTAGCTGCTGGCTCATGCTTGGTGTCTGCCTGCCTATTGTACTGCTCTGCAGCTGCTGAGTTGTATTTGGTGTTTGCTACGAGACTGAACAGTGGCCAAAGATGATCAAGCTCACCCTCAAAGAACAATTGTTGAACCGGTTCCCTTCCCCCATATCCTAATAACCTTTCTCCTCCACTACTCTGCTGGGTAACGGACTAGAGGAAAGGTTGAACCCTTATTAAAAGTGGGCTGCAAAACAATTATGCCTAGGTGGCGCCCAACGTGGCTTATGTTAGCTATGCACACAGAGAGTTTGCAACTAGAGGTCGAAATGCTTGGAAAACAAAAAGAGCCATGGGGAGAACAACAGAGTTCAGGCTTGGTGAATGAGACTCAGAATGTACCACACGATGAAAAGGGGAAAGAAAATAGGCTGGAAGATAAAGTGCCGCCCTGTCCCGTTACATGTGCTTTCACTACCAGGTGCCTAAAGCACCTCAGTGAGACCAGGGGCCTGGAAGAGCAGTAAGCAGCACAAGCTCAGAGGGTTAATGTGTAACTGAGTGTACCACCAGAGGATTTGCTTGGGCCTTCACAGGCAACTTCAGTTTTCCCAGTCTTTGTGCAGCATATGTCTGCTAATGATGGAATTCCTGTCTACGATGAATTGATTTGACGACCGATAGAAATATTAGAAATAACAAAGCATTTTAAAGACTATTGTTTTATATAGTTTATATTCTTCCTTTGTCAAAGAGATGCTAACTATCTGGGCTACACAGCAGAGGGTGATCCCCCAAGATTGGAAGGAATTGGTGTCAGCTGTTCTAGAAGCTGGGTAACAATTACGATGGTGGTTGTGGTAGAGGCACAAAGCTACAAATCTAGCCCAACATAATTTAGCAAGGGGAATAACTGTCACTAAGGACCAGCTGCATGGTGAAGGGCACTGTGCTGACTTACAAGGACAAATCAGGTCTGGCGATGGTGTAATAGGACAATGTTGTACTGCAGCTTTAAGAGCTGGGGATTTGGTTGCGGAACCTGGGGGAAAAATTCACCTCATTTACTAAAATAACACAGGGTTCTAGAAAAGTCTTCACAGAATTCTTACAAAGCTGTGAACAGAGCCAAATCAGACCCTAAAGACAGACATCACTGATAGAAATATCGGCCTTTGAGAATGCAAACACCAAATGTAAGAGAGCAATCAGACCATTGAAAGCACATGGAGCCCCTATAGATGAACGGATAAGGGAAACAACTGGTATTGGTCCTTGGGAGTATAATGCAAATACCATAGAACAGATTGTGGCTAGAAATATCAGAAATCGAAATGTTCGGTGTTTTGATTGTGGTGAATTTGGTCATTTCCAAAGAAATCTTAAGGCTAAAAGATTCAGAGCTAAAAAAATAACAGGTACATCGATTCCAGAGAATATGGTAATTGGAGAAGAGGAACGTTATTAGGATAAAGGGGAAGTGGACCTGTTCAGCAGTGGTTCTTTGGGTGTGACCTTGATCTTCCTGGGCAGCTGTTCAGTCTCGTAGCAAACACCAAACATGACTTAGCAGCTGCAGACCAGTCCTCTAGGCAAACAGACACCAGGCAGCTGTAGTTCAATCCTGAAGAAACTGCAAGACTGGCCAGCCAGCTTGAGGTGAGGTCGCAGAAGCAGCAAGCCATCACTGGGACCTCACAAGCAGTTTTTGGGCAAGTTTCTCTCACAAGTTGAACTCAACACCACTTTGTAAGGAGAACCAATACATGTGTGTTGTTCTGAAAATAATGAGGCAGAGCAAACCAAGGCTCAGTGCTCACCTCCCACTGTCTGTGGGGTCATATTTACACTCCTTCATCAAGTGTCCTTTCACGTGTTTGCTATATCCAAACATCCTTTCACCTGTGTCTGCTTCAGGAAAACAGTCTTTCACATGTTTGCTTTAGCAAGACAACCTTTCACCTGTGTGTCCCAACAAACCATCATTTGACGTAACTGACTTTGAAAAGAGCTAGATGTTTCTACTTCACGTAAGGACCACAGGTAAGGACCTCTCACATGTGAGATATGGAGAAGTGAAAGGGTCCATGGGCACAGGCAAAAGGCTTGTCCTCAGGAGCCTCCAAGCCTTGCATTTCCCTGCTCTCCTCGCAGTCAGCAGAGCTCTGAGAGTTAAGTTCATTTGAAGCTTTTCAGGAATACAGCTACTGTGTGAATAAGTATCTCATCATGTTCGGGGGTAGTGTGTGTGTGTGTGTGTGTGTGTGTGTGTGTGTGTGTGTGTGTAGGTAGCTGAGGTATCAAATGAATGAAGCCCCTGATAAAGACATGCCGTCTGCTAGTAAGCTTTGCTGTTATCTCTTGCTGTCATTTACAGGTGCCAGCACTTATTCTTAGCTGCTGTCCCCATGTGGGTCACTACTGCTCAAAAGCAATGTGTTTACATCAGTGACTAGATGACATATTCCCCATAGAGCCTGGACTTCTCCGAGCCCGCAGTCTCCTTGATTAGAATCATGGGTTTTGTTTGTTGGGGGAAAGGTTTGTATGTTTTATTCTGAACCAGTCATCGTTTCCCAGACCTGAAGGAACAGAGCAGCTCAAGAAGTACGAGTGATGCTGATGGCTTTGCTGCCCAAGAGCAGGGCTTCAGAGCCTGTCTGTGACTGAGCTACGTCTGTACAGCGAGGGGCGGGCATTATCCTCACCCACCTCCATGCTGGGGTTTTGTCTGGCTTGAGCTTACGCAGGCCTTGTGCATGCTGTCACACTGCTCTGAGTTCAGATGTATAGTTGCCCTGCTATGTCCAGACAACAGTTGTCTTACAGTCACCAACTGCCTCCTGCTTGACCACTCTTTCTGTCACCTCTTTCTCAAAGATCCCTGAGCTTTGGGAGGGAGCAGTGTGATGTAGATGTCCCTGAATTATCAGGGGCTGCAATTTGAACTTTTTGAACAACTTGAAATAAATGAGAGTTAAAATGTCTTAAAAATCAACCAAGAGTTATTTTAATGTCTATAAAACAAATGGTCTAGCAGAGAGAAGATTTTTACAGAGAAACATCTGAGCCTCTCTCGTAGCTTATAAGACTATGGAAACAATGGACCCAAAGAATTAAAAATTTCCTATGACTCTGTGCTAGGGGAAGGAGTAGTTTGGAGCCCCAGTGCCAGCTAGAAAGGAAGTTGTCTCCTAGTTTGGTCCACCTTACTGGACAGACTGGTGTCAAGACACTGGTGTGTCAAGGTAGGATAGATTACAACTTGACCAAGCTGCACGCATACGTCCTGTTCTGTGTTGAAACTGAAATTCTTAGGGGTCACTCGTACCCATGTCTGAGCCCTGTGCCTCTCCACCAACTTGTTTAAAACATGCCTTGATTTACAACTTATTTGTTTTGATATTACGATATTAATACCATCTTGGGATATAATTTTCGGTTGACCTGAAGCCCTGTTTCTGGACCATTCTCACGTTTGGCTCCAGAATAAACTCTCTTATTCCTTCTTAGGTTAGAGCTATGTTTCAGTGTCAACACACCCTAACAACTCTGGGGACATTGCTGTGGTTGAGCATATCCTCTCAGCATGGTCCTCACTGGTACGGCAGCATTGTCTTACAGACACATGCAAAGGATGGATCCTCAGTAAATATAAACCAGCAAGGCAAGATGTCTGTCCAGTCGGGACAAAACCCAAAGCCCTCAATTTATCTCCTTCTATCTTTCTCCTCAAACATACGGCTGTGGACATCAGGAGTGTTAACACAACTGGATGGTTACATCATCAGTCCTTCAGCTATAAGGGATGTGAGTGTCTGGCTTCTTCTTGCTGTCTGTTGAGTGGGGGCTGAGCTGGAGTTTTGGAATGGAAAGGGCCTGACAAGCTATCTGTTGGCTCCACAGTGGGGCCAGGCTGTCTTCCTCTCAGACCTCCTGCAGCTAGGTAACTAAAACCTTGGGAAGGGCTTCTGTGCACAAGACTGCAGTGGGGAGAAGGCTTCAGGAAGGGACAGGGAGCAGGGGCGGTTTCAAGTGAACCTCAGTTGCAATTTCACCTTCTTAGGTCAACCCAGAAATCAAAAGGTGGTAAGCAGAAATGACCAAGAGTGAAGGGAGTTCTGATTACCACGTGACCCATCTGGACAAGTGTCACTTCACGATCAATGGCCTTCACGTTGGACTTTGCAGAAAAATCACAGTGGGTTCATGCATGTGCCTTCATTGACAGAGGGCTTTTAATGTAAGAGATGTCTGGTTTCAAATGCATAGGAGGCCAGGAGTTTGGAGCCTCTTTCACACAGGAAATGGCCTTCTTGAGAGTCCACGGCTGTGGGCAGGGCTAGCATTTACACTTTGTGCTTTGTCTAGGTCTCTTGTGTCTGTGCCTCTGTTCTGTTGAGGTCCAGGTTCTGTAGCACCTTAGCACCTCCCTGGGTTGGGTCAGAAAGGGCAAATCCAAAGAAATGAAATCTGCCTTTTTCCATCTGGCAGTTTGCAAAAGTCTACTAAAATGAAATTGCCTGATATTACTTCTCTAGACCATGGGCAAACAGCCAGAAGGGGAAGATCTGATTATCTCCTAAACCCTGCCTTGCCCTCTCCCCTTGCTGGCTGGTTTTCTGTGAGGAGCAAGAACTGTGATTCAGCACCCCCTCCTTTCTAGATCCTTCTCTCACACCCTTGCAGCTTGGTCTCTGTAGCTTCGTGATGTCACTAAGCCTATCCTTGAAGCTGCATTCTTTTCTAAGCTTCTCCCCTTGTTCTCCTTGCCCTCTGAGTGGGTCCATTCGATCAGGAAACTGTGTAACCCATTATCTGACATCCAGGGCTCCTCTGTGCAGTCTCAGCAGGGGGCACAAACCAAGAATTCTTGTGGTTTCCATGTTGGGGAGGGCTGAAGTGTACATGTTTGGGCACTCTGCGGTCTCAGAAAGAGCTGTCAGCACTTTCCCATCTATCAGGATTTATCTTTTTATGATCTCAGCTTTGAACTTAATGTGGATGAGGTGACAAAATTGGTTTCAAGTGTCACAGAAACCTTGACCTTTAGTGCGAGGAGTGCACTGAGCCGATATCTTGAGCCTTTCCATTTTTATATTTGGAAAGAGGATTTCCCGAGGCAGCAGGTAAGTGATGGGGGTCCTCTAGTTTGTACTTAGCTATGGTAACCGCTCCATAGCCATCTGGTAGCAGTGGTAACCATGTAGCCACGGGTGGGTAGTAAGGGCTTCTCTTTGCAGTCTCAGGAGACAATGTAGTGGAGCTGGGTTCTGCAGCTAACTGGCTGTGTCTTCTGGCTGGCTTCTGGTGTCTGAGTCCTTTATATCTTGGAAGTCCATTCCCTGGGCCTTGTGTATCTGTGATCAAAGAGATCTTAGGAGCCCTTTTGGGTAATCGAGTGAACTTTAAGGATCATGCCTCGCTCCCCAGTTCTGGGTTTCCACTGTGCTGTGTTCCTTACATGTTTGGGTTGGGGCAAACCTCCTAATTAAAGATAAGAGACCGTCTAGATGGTGCAATACCATGACAGTTGGATTTCAAATATTTTCCTCCATTGATTAAAATGACATTGGCTGCATTCCTGTATTTATACACTTGGCATTACATTCACCGTTTCCTTTAGTTCTCTTTCCCTTAGTTTTGGGGTCTGTGACTGTCTGAGAAGGAACCTGATTGAGCTCAGCCTTTCCTAAGGCAAGCTCATTAGGGATGGTGTCCTACAGAGATACCCACTACACTGGACAGCACACACCAGGGCAGTGTCCTACAGAGATACCCAAAACACTGGGCAGCACTCACCAAGGGTGGTGCCCTGTACGGATGCCTCTCATTGTCTCCATTTGTTCATTAGAATAAGACAAAGTCTCCCTGAACACCACTCTCTCCCATCAGATTGACTGTCTTATGGGACAAATATGGACATCAATCCATGAAGCAGGACCCCACAGGTCACGAGCAGTCACCTGACACCACTCATGCCCCACAGTAAGTATAGTTCTGGATCCCAGTGCGTTCGGGGCTATCAATCATTTCTCTCCCCTTTGCTCATTTACTGGAGTGATGTCTGCCTTCAGTGGTTTTTGTTTGGAAGCAGTCATCAGTGGGCAGAATTAACCTTGCTCCTTCTGCCCTCCATGTGGGTCAGGTCTCTCAGGCACTGTTAGGGTTCTCTGTCTGGTGCATTGCTTCAGGGCTCCGGTGTGCACTGGGCTATGCCAACACTTTCATAGCAATCTGGTAAGGTCAGCTTATATGACTCTTCTAGCTAGGTCAGGGGGAAGAGCCTGCAAAGCAACCTCTCAGGAACTTTCTCTTCCCAGGACCCTGCTGAGCTCACAGAGTCCACAAGGTGGCGCATGAGCTGCAGGTACTGGAGATGTCTGCGAACACACGGTTTTCTCACAAGAAAGGAAGCCAGAGAGTCAATCCGGCCTGCCTTTCTTGTACCTCGTGGTTCCATGCTTAAATATTTCCATCTTATATCTGTCCCTAGGTTTTCTCTTGTAAAAGTAGGCTCAGTTTTCTGCGGTTTCTCTAATAAAGCACATGGCACTTGTTTAACTTCTTGATGACTTGATTTCATCCCTTGGACTCCAGCAGGCACCGAATTTGTTTTTAAAACCCTGCTACCTTAAAGTGATATTTTATAGTGTTTGGAAAAATCTCATGCTCAACAAAGGATTGTATCTAGACCACATAGAGAGCTCTCAAAACCAGAAATATATAATCCTTCTGGTGGGAGGACTAAAGCATGGCCTTACATGTGACCTTATGTAAAAGACATTTAAGTGATTTACAGATCTGCAGGCGAGATGATTACAGGCGGGAGGAACAGTGGCTGTCGAGCAGTCGGGGTGGGAGGCAGGGGTGTGGCTACACAAGGGTAGCATCAGGGCACCTTGTAATGTTGGCATAGGTAAACATTAACTTCAGGTAGCTACTGTATGGAGGTACATTTAAAAATATTCTGGAGATGTGAAACTACACATGCAGTTTATGCAGGGATATCTGAACACCTCTGGGCATTTCACCAGCACTCAATCCTGCTGTTGATGTTGAGTGTTTAAATAAGATGCTACCACTAGGGGAAATGGGGGTGTGTGGGAGGAAACAGGGGTGGGGCGGGGGGGGGGGACTGATGCATTGGCTTCCTCTGTAAAAGTTTGGCAACTTCTTGTGAAGCTTTTTGTAATTTGAAAATGTTTAACTACAGAAGTGTGTGGTGTGTGTGTGTGTGTGTGTATGTATGTATATGTGTACATGTGTATATATGCATATGTGTGTATGTAAATATGTAGGTGTGTGTATGTATGTGTATGTGCATATATATGTGTGTGTGTATGTATATGTGTATGTCTCTATATATGCATATGTGTGTATGTAAATATGTAGGTGTGTGTATGTATGTGTATGTGCATATATATATATGTGTGTGTGTGTGTGTGTGTGTGTGTATGTGTGTGTGTGTGTATGTGTGTGTGTGTATGTGTGAGTGGATAGATGATCACACATATACAGGTTGCTGTATGTAGAAGCCCAAGGCTGAAGTCCAGTGCCTTCTTTGGTCTTTCTCTAACTTTGTTTTTCAGACAGTACCTCTCATTGAACCTGGAGCTCACAGATTCAGCTAGACTGCCCAGCCGATGGACTCAGGTATGCTTGTCTCGCCATACTTTCAGCTCTGTGTTTACAGATGCATGCTGCAGTGCCCAGCTTTTAAGTGGGCTCTGGGAACCCAGACTCAGGTCCTTATGCTAACATGGCAAACACATTACTCAGTGAGCCATCCTACCAGGGCTACGAATCTTTTTAAAGGTGCATGTATTTAAAATAGACAGCATGATGGTCTGGTACACATAGTGAAAGATGACAACAGCGAACCCTTTACTACTGCCTCCATCACTCACATGGCTCCGTGTGTGTGTGTGTGTGTGTGTGTGTGTGTGTGTGTGTGTGTGCCCAAAGCCTACTTTCTGAGCACATTTCAATATATACTGTACTTAGCTATAGCTCTCATTAGATGTCTAGACTTATTCATTCCACATAACTGAATTCTGTATCCTTTGACTGGAGATTTTTTCAATGTAAGGTGAAAAAAATGCATTCTAAAATGTGCTGGAGATGAAAAGAATTAAGAAAAAGGCTTACAACAGAGCTATGGTGAGAAGGGCACTGGGCTGGACCTACCACAGCTGGGTTCAAAACCTGATGTGTCTGTGACAGGGGAATGGTCCTGATCAGTGCACTTCAGACCTATGGATTTTAGTTGCATGTTGATACCATGTGGGTTGTTATGGCTATGAAAATTTTAACTTTTTATAAGGGGACTCAATGTACTCGAGGGGCTGTTACCAGGCAAAACACTCTCTACAGCCTGGGGCACGGTCAGATCATGTGGTAAGTGTTTGTTCTCCCTGTAACTGGCAGCAATGAAATATTTCTAGCTAGCAAAACTGGGAGGGGGATCATGAGGTTCCCTCTGACAAACAAGAAACACATATTTGAGATTGCCAGTAAGTCTTATGACATGTTGTAAATGTGTATTGGAAGATCACACAGTAACCTGTAAGTACATACAATCGAAATTAAAGCAATATGGGTGGGCTGCAGAGGACTCAGTGAGGAAAATGTGTAAAATGAGAATTTGAGTTTGAATCTCCAGTGCATGTGTGAGCAGACAGTTGTGCAGTCCATGCCTGTAATCCTGATACTTGGGAGGTAGAGGCAGGAGGATCCCTGGGGCTTCCTGGCTGGACAGTCTAGCTGAATCAGTGAGGTAAAGGCTCACAGAGAGACCCAATTTTCAGTGAATAAGGTAAAAAGTATAGGAAGATACACAAAGTTCTACAATGGATTCCACATAACATGTTCCTATGTGCACATGTGTGCACGTGCGCGCACCCCCCCACACCCTCACTATTTAGGAAGACACCTGAAGTTAACCTTTGACCTCCACGTTCATGTGTATTCATGAATACATACATATGTGTACTGCCCCATGCATGTCTGACACAAATAAATATATGTTATGTGCTGGTTACTTTTTGTCAACTTGACATAAACTAGAGTTACTTAGAAGAGGGAACGTCAACTGAGGAATGGCCTCCATCAGATTGACCTGTAGGCAAGTCTGTTTTATTGATTAATAATTGATGTGGGAGGGCCCAGTCCACTGTGGGTGGTGTCAGCCCTGGGCTGGTGGTCTTGGGTTGCATAAGAAAGCAGACTGAGTAAGCCATAGGGAGCAAGTTAGTGAGCAGTACTCCTTCATGGCCTCTGCTTTAGTTCCTGCCTCTAAGATCCTGCCTTGACTTCTGTTTACGATGAAGCTGTTATATACATATGTTATGTATAAGTTGAAGTATCCCTTCTCTTCCTATGTGGCTTTTAGTAAGAGTCTGTCACAGAGATGAGAGCAACTAGGATGAAATTGTCACCATGTGAACCTGTGTTCACATATGGAAACCTGCTTACTTTCACACAAATTTGGCCATGTTTTTAGGTTTTATACCAGACCATTTGGAAACCCTTTGTGTGTGTGTGTGTGTGTGTGTGTGTGTGTGTGTGTGTGTGTGTGCGCGCGTGCGCGCAAGTGCGAGGGCTCAGTACACAAGTACAAACATTCTATGTGTGAGTTACACCCAACCACAGGCTTATTCTTTTCATAGCAACTTGTTTACATGGGAGAAAACTAAGAGAATATCCTGGTACCCTCAGGAAAGCTTCTTTTTCAAGGAGAGGAGAATGAGAACGCTCAAACTTGTTACAGAGTCTTCCCAACTAAGTCTCCATCACTAGGGACTTTGTTCTCAGTGTCCACTATAAAAAGCCAAACTGATCAACAGACTTGGACTCTGCATTAGGAAATCCCTCTCTCTCATCTGAAGACACCCTCTACCTTGACCTGTTGAATTTCCTATTTTCAAGACTGGAGTGTTGTGGCGACTCCAAGATTATCTTGTTGCTATTTATTTATATTAATTTATTTATGATACAGGGTTTCTCTGTGTAGCTCTGGCTGGCCAAGAACTAACTCTGTTGACCAGGCTGGCCTCGAACTCAGAGATCTGCCTGCCTCGGCAACCACAGTGCTGGAATTAAAGGTGTGCACCACCAAGCCAAGCTCCTGTTATGATTTGCATTCAGCTCCCTTTCTGAACTAAGCCATGAAACATTTCCTTTTTCTATTGAAAACACTTGTAGGCTATAAAAGATTGAAATCCAGGGACTGCAAAGCTAGTGATTGGTCCACTCTCCTCTGCTCTCACCCCCACCATGGGTCCACTCTCCTCTGCTCTCACCCCTACCCCCATGTGTCTACTCTCCTCTGTTCTCACCCCCCATGGGTCCACTCTCCTCTGCTCTCACTCCCCCATGGGTCCACTCTCCTTTGCTCTCACCCCCTATGTGTCCACTCTCCTTTGCTCTCACCCCCACCATGGGTCCACTCTCTTCTGCTCTCACCCCCCCCCATGTGTCCACTCTCCTTTGCTCTCACCCCCCCATGGGTCCACTCTCCTCTGCTCTCACCCCCCATGTGTCTACTCTCCTCTGTTCTCACCCCCCATGTGTCCACTCTCCTCTGCTCTCACCCCCTATGTGTCTACTCTCCTCTGCTCTCACCCCCCCATGGGTCCACTCTCCTCTGCTCTCACCCCCACCATGGGTCCACTCTCCTTTGTTCTCATCCCCCCCCATGGGTCCACTCTCCTTTGCTCTCCTCCCCCCCATGGGTCCACTCTCCTCTGCTCTCACCCCCACCATGGGTCCACTCTCCTTTGCTCTCACCCCCCCATGGGTCCACTCTCCTCTGCTCTCACCCCTACCATGGGTCCACTCTCCTTTGCTCTCATCCCCCCCCATGGATCCACTCTCCTCTGCTCTCATTCCCTATGTGTTCAGTCTCCTCTGCTCTCACCCCCCCCCCC
>JANHMN010000016.1:55112543-55127702 GCA_030674055.1 Rhabdomys pumilio
ATATATATATATATATATATATATATATATATATATATATATATAATTATTATTACTGTAGTTTCTTTGTGCTCTAGGACCAGCCTGAAGTATGAACTTTAAGTTATCTGTAGTATTTTACGAGGCCACAGTCATGTATGATGACTTGCTGATTTTCTGTTCAGGCACGAGTGCCTCTAACAGCACGGCAGGTAGTAAAGTCTCTTCTGTAGATGGAGTGTTACATGTTCAAATACATGACACAGAATGGCTTTATCTTTTAAACACACTAGGAATTTCCCTAAGATTTTAAACTAAATTAATTCTAGTAATTTATTTGACCCAAAATGATATTAGATCACACGCTGGTTAATTGTCACTGTCAACTTGATACAACTGAATCACCTGGGAAGAGTGTTAATGATGGAATATTGAGAGCAAGTTGGCCTGTGGGTATGTGGTGGGGAATTATCTTATTAATTGACGAAGAAAGACCCATTTCATGTGTATCATTCCATAGGCAGGGGACCCTGAGCAGTGTAAGAGAGGAGAGAGTTAGCTGAGAGCAAGTGAGCAGGTATAGAGTCATACACTCATTTTCTCTGTGCTCTTGACTGTGTTTGTGTGTGTGTGTGTGTGTGTGTGTTTAATTGTGGGGAAGTTTCTACTATAATTTTCCCATAATACTGTACTGAGCTCAGAATTACAGCCTCAAATGTTTCTTTTCCAAGGTGGTTTTTTGTTTTTTGGTTTTTTGGTTTTTTTTTTGGCTCAGGCAGAGTTGCTTGTTACAATAGAAATGAAACTATGATAGTTCACCTAAAAACGATTTACAGTGATGTTTGGCTGTTGCTAAGTATCACATGTGAACTCTAAGCTCACAGACGCAAACACCACGAAAGGAGCTCAAGATGAGAGATGTGGCCGTGGCTGAATGGCACCTGCAGAGAAATTTGGATTGAAACAGGTAATTAACGCTTTGATTTGAAGACAGCCTAGATGAGGACTTGCCATTTCCGTGGGGGCTGCGTTTTCTTCATTATGACCACGTAGAATTCTCTACTATTCAATTACTTTGACAAACTCTTCAGGTCAGAACAGAACAACCAAATGACTAGTCCTGTGTCTAACCCTTTATTATTATATCCACGAAACCCAACAAGGTATGAATTGCATTTCTCAAGGTGACGCTGTATTTCTGAGTTGAATCCAATTCAACTCAGACCTTCATTATTGAGTACCATTTAGGGGCCAGAAGACCATGACCTCTATTTCAGACCTTGCCACTTCCCTCTGTGCTAATGACTTACTGTTCATGAGGCACTGGGTTGTGAAGTTGGATAATGTCCTTGTTATTTCCTGGCATTATTGGATTAATCATACTTTAATTCCCTTGTATGTATGCAGGAAGAGGCTGCCATTACTGCTGTTATTACGTACAAACCTGCAGGAACAATGTCTACGCTAGACTAAAAGCTAGAAGATCAATTGGTATTACTTACTTTTCTGTTGCTGTGATAAAATACCATAACCTAATATGACTTTTGGAAGAAAGGCTTTATTATGACTTAAGGTTCTGGAGAGAGAAAGAGAGGGAGAGAGAGAGAGGAGGAGGAGGAGAGACAGAGAGAGAGATTAATGACACAGGAGGCGTGGCAGCAGGTGGCTGGAGCAGGAAGCTAATCAGTCACATTTCAACCACATGCAGAAAACAAATTGAACTGGAAGTGAGGTAAAGCTAAGAGCACTCAGAGACCTATTATTCCCTGTGATGTTTGTCCTCCAACGTGGTTCCTCTTCCTACAGGGCCATGATTTCTCCCCATAGCATCACTAGCTAGGAACCAAGTGTTCAAATAACTGAGTCAATTCTCATTGGATATTTCTCATTCAAACCATCACCATGACACAAGTGTCATACTGAGTTCTATATTTTTCATGTCACAGAAAACAAGATGAGAATGATCCAGATATTAAAAACAAAACAAAGACTCATGCTGGCTGACTTTTCCCTGTGTGCTGGCAGAGCCTTTGCTGGTCCAGATGCTTTCTGATCATCTGTGGGGTACATCACCTCTATGCTTTCCCACAGATTCCGGAGTCTGGTGATCATCTAAATTTGGAGGGCTGTCTGACCTGCAAGCTGAACCTGTGTGCTTTTCCCTCCACTGTCCTTCTTTCAGTCCAGTACTCCTGTAGCAATCGATAACGGACACATCATGGAAAGCATTTGTCAGTCTGCTGTCAACTTGAAACCTCCCGGAAACAGGATGCCAGTGTTTGGCCAGCTCTTGATTCTCAATTTGGCACATTCTCTGTCTGTCCTCTTGAGTGGGTGCTGTCATTAAGCATTGGGCCCCAACAGTGATGAAGGGGTGTCATTTTAAATTAAAAGGCAGGCCAGATTTCCCAGCTGTGTTCTCCCTTCTGCCTGACTGGCTGTCTTTCTCTTTCCAGCTCCACTCACTCTGCACCTGGTCATTCTCAGTCTGGAGGAGAGTTATTTGCCTCAGCTCCTTGACTCCTCACCTTTCAGTCAGTCTCCTGTGCTGCTGTGAAACACAGAGAGTGGCTAGATCACCTGGAGGGGACTCCCCTCACTGTGACCTGGAACAGCCAGGGGTTGAGGTTTCATGTCTAGCTCACCACAAAGGCGCTTGATCCAGGAATCACAGTCAATTTCTAGATCCTACGAAACCTCTATCTCATGTTGTCCTGTCCTTGGTGTTTGAGAGACTCTTGTGATGTTATTGGAAGCACACAATACTTGTGATGGTTTCAGAGGCAGATGTTGGTGGACAGTAAGCAACACAACAGGCTGTGTAGATGGCTATGGAAAAGCAGTGTCTGCCCTGTGCCAAGCACTACAGACATGGTTGAAATCTCATTCACATCTCCCATTGTTATTCTACTGAAACCTTCCAGTCACAGGACAAGTGGACAGTACTGCCTGTACCCCTCTGGAAGTCCTTCAGACCAACTGGGGTTGGGAATGCATTTTCCCTGACTAAATGTGCACACTACCTGCACCCTATATAATAATACATGCTTAGTATCACTCCATAATTAAACATGATGTTTTTTCTTCTGACCAATGTATGTGTAATAGGTGGGGGAACTTGAGACCAGATATCACTTCATGTTAGTATAGGCCAGAGTGTTGTCAAAAGTTGTGGAAAGAAGCAACTTTCAGAGCTTTGTAGATTTTGGAATTGTAAAAATTAGATCTTATGTCTGTCCATCTGTCCATCTGTCTATCCTATTATTCACTCACCCTTCCTATCTTCTATCTATCAATTAATTGATTCATCATCTCTCATTTATCATCTATCTCAGTGATTCTCAACCTTCCCAATGCTATGACCCTTTAATACAGTTCCTCATGTTGTAGTGAGTCCCCCCAACCATAAAATTATTTTGTTGCTACTTCATAACTGCAATTTTGCTACTGTTATGAATCATAACGTAAACATCTGTGCTTTGCTATGGTCTTAGGTGATCCCTGTGAAAGGGTCAACCAACCCCCAAAGGGATCATGACCACAGGCTCCTCTGTCATATATAATCTATCTGTCTATCTTTAGAATGTCTCTGTTTACCATCTATTTGAGAAGGCAGGTAGGTTGTATAACTTGGGGAAGTCTTATACTGTACTGCCTGTGAACTCAAGAGCCAGGCCGGCCAGTGGATGCTTCAGTCTGAGTCTGAAGGGCTGTGATCCAGGTATCTTAAAGTCTGAAGGCAGAGGGTGAGTATTCTAGACCTTGTAGAGTGCAAACAGCCTCTCTGTTCTTTTGGCTTCTATCCCATGGATAGAATGATGTCTTCTCACAGTAGAGAAGTATGATATTTTATATTCAACCCACTGATTGAGACAACTAAAACAAGGTTAACTAGCTACCTTAGCTGAGCCAAGCTGACACACACAGGTAGTCACTGTAGAACCTCATGTCATCATCCATGGTCTAAAAATGAAAAAAATGTGAAGTTTCCAGAGGGAGCATAGCTTGCCAGAAGTCAGCCAGGGAAACGCAGAGCAGGATCCTGAATTTGGGTCTTCGGGCCCAGGCTTCATACTCTTGTCTACTTGCCTTATGCCTGTTTTGTTTTGTTTTATGGAAAACTCTCCAGGAGCCTTAAACACAGTCCATGCTGACTATAGTCTTGCCTGTTGGTGGCATTCCTAGGGAACACAACACACGTCACAGTCACCTGTTTATATCTTCTCAGCAATATGGCCCCTTAAGTCCTGGATGCCTTGTGTTTTTGTTTAGTCTCAAGTTTTCATTTCCTTTACCTTCTTGACATCACTGAAAATTTTTGTAGCTTTCTTCTTCTTTCTCTTCCCTCTCCTTCCCTTTATGTTTTCCTCTTCCTCCTCCTCCTCCTCCTCTTCATCTTCTTCCTCTTCCTCCTCTTCTTCCTCCTTTTGTTATTAGGTCTCATGTAGTCTATACTGTTTTTGAGCTCTCTGTGGCTAAGTATTATTACATTTAAGTGTGTGTGTGTGTGTGTGTGTGTGTGTGTGTCTGTGTGTGTCTGTGTATGTTTGTGTTTAGGGATATGTGCGGGTCATGGTGTACATGTGGAGATCAGAGAACAACTTTGGGGAGTCAGCTCTCTTCTTCTACCATGTGGAGCCCAGGGATTGAACTCAGATCATTAGACTTATTTGGGAGGGTGTTTACTCACTGAGACGTCTGTCTGCCTTACCTTGAACTTCTGACCCTCCTGCCTCTGTCTCCTGAGTGCTAGGATGGCAACTGTACACTGCCACAACTACTCTGTGCAGTTGTAGGATCTAACCCAGGATGTTGCAAGTGCTAGGCAAGTGTTCTACCAACTGAGCCTCATTCCCAGAGTCTCTGCTCAGCAGCCTCCTCCATCTGCCTGGGTTGTTGGCCGTCATAAACACAGTGTCTAGAGCCTCAGGCTTATGTTAGCACTGTTGACCTTCCTGTCCTTGCAGTGTTAGTAATCCCTTAAGCCTGCAGATCGATGGCTCTGGCATCTTCCCAATGTTTTCCTGTGTGTGTGTGTGTGTTTTCCTACAAGATGATTGCTCCTCGTGACTGCCATCATGAGAGCCCACAAGTGTACAGATTCAAATGGAATCAGCTCAAATATGTAACTGGCTGGTGTTTTTCTGTTGGAAACTGAAACTATTTTAGATCAGAATTTCTCAAAGTGTCTCTCATAAAAGCCTTGTCTGTGAAATACTCCCAAATAAGGTGACCTCTCTTGTTAGTATTAGTCAGAGAGGGGCAAGGAGCTTAATGCAAAGAATTAGTTTTAGAGTCTTTTTGGAAGAGAAAAGAAATGATAAAAAGAGACAGGAGAGTAACCCAGATTTGGCAGAAGCAAAAGGTGCTACCACCCCAAGGCTAGTGGGACAACAGGAAGAGCAGGTGTTGGTGGAGATCATACCAAAGCAATGTAATTATGGAAGAGTTGTCTGGTGAGAGCTGAATGTTGGGAGCTGACTTTTAGCAGAAAGCAGCTGTTATCTTTGCAGCCATCTCGAGCCATATACCCTGACAAGAGACTTGTTTTCAACAGCCTATAACAGCTGAAGCACACTCTGATAAACATCTTGTTGATCCCACATATCTTGTTTTGCTGTTTAGTGACCCCAGCTGCATGGTGCATGTGGTAAAGAGCCTTCAGCTGTGTTCCCCTGCTTGTGCTTATAAATACCCAGGATTTCCTTGCAATAGAGGGAGCCAATAAGAAGGAGGAGCCAATAAGATAGGAGGAGCCAATAAGAAGGAGGAGCCAATAAGATAGGAGGAGCCAATAAGAAGGAGGAGACAATAAGATAGGAGGAGCCAATAAGAAGGAGGAGACAATAAGATAGGAGGAGCCAATAAGAAGGAGAAGCCAATAAGAAGGAGGAGACAATAAGAGAAAGAGGATACAATAAGAAGTGACAATAAACGAGAAACGGGACTTGGTCACACACTATGGTTTGTCTCCCTTCTTCGAGTCTCTTCCCCTTCTTCCACCACTCTCTCTCTTGACCAGAGTACTTAGCCCCAAAACGTGGGGCAGTGTGGTCATCAACATAGTGGCGCCTCAACGTTGGAGCTCCAGTAAGCGGGATACAATGAAGGACACTGCGGGAATTGGAAGCGGGCATCCTTGCTCCTGTGCTGGAGAACCTGTTGACTGATGGGGCTGGCTTGGCAGTGGCGCTTAACGAGAGGCAGCAAGAATGAGAGACCCAGTCAGGGACATTACTGGAAGAAGGATCGACTGAAAATTCAGAAGGTGATCACGAATCTGCCGTATCGAGAAAGGTAAGTCATGATAATGAAAATGGGGCAAGAAATAAGTCAGCCTGAACTCAACTCTCTGTTTTTGTTTTGTTGTTTGCTGCTCACATGTGTTAATTGTCTGCTTTTGTTTCATTGTTTGAATGCTGTCTTTCATGCTCAAGATAAAAAGAAACATATATGACCGAAATTAGATTCCAAAATACAACCAAAGGTTGATGACGATTTGTCAGAGCCAGACTGTGCTGACCAAGAGGAAGAGGCAGTCAAATATTATGACCCTGAATGGCCCTCTTCCCAAAGCCCGTCTCCCAGTGCACCTCTGCCTCCAGAGGCTCCCGCTGTGGAGACAGTGGTTGTAGATCCCAGAAAGGAGCTACAGGATAAAACTTTTATTCTTAAACAACTAATAGTGTTAGAAAAAGAGTATCAGGACTTAATTAATCAGCTACAAAAATTAAGGACAGGGAAGATGTCTCTAGAGGCCAACTACGAAAATCCCCTGACTCCTTGTGTTCCTCAACCCAGAGTCCAAAGGCAGCCCCTATCCTCTAGCTTTAGTTCAGCTATAGATCAGCCAGAGGAGGGAAAGGCTGAGGCTTTTCCTGTATCAGAGACGCTCAAGGGGTTGCCTGGAGACATCACACAGGGTTTAATTTTCAAATTATTAAAGAATTAAAAAATGCAGTATCACAATACGGTGCCACTGCTCCCTTTACTCTTGCAATATTAGAGTCTGTTGCAGAAGAGTGGCTGACTCCTAGTGATTGGAATACTTTAGTGAGAGCAGTTCTTATCGGTGGTGACTATCTTATTTGGAAATCAGAATATCATGAGAATTGTAAAGAGACAGCTAGGAGAAACATTCAGGCAGGCAATGGTTGGTCATTTGATGCCTTAGTAGGAGAAGGGCAATTTGCTTCTAGTGATAACCAGATGCAATATGACCCAGGCTTATACGCTCAAATTCAAAATGCAGCCGTGAAGACTTGGCGTAAACTCCTGGTAAAGGGAGACCCTGGTGTATCTTTAACAGCAGTTAGGCAAGGGCCTGATGAATGATTTTCTGACCTTGTTCATCGATTAATGACAACAAGTAGGGAGGATTTTTGGTAATGCAGAGGCAGGTGTAGATTATGTGAAACAACTTGCATATGAAAATGCCAATCCTGCCTGCCAAGCGGCCATTAGACCCTACAGGAAAAAGACAGACCTTACAGGGTATATCAGACTCTGTTCTGACATAGGGCCCTCCTACCAACAGGGCTTAGCTATGGCGGCTGCCATGCAAGGACAATCAGTAAGAGATTTTTTTAGCAAGTAGAGACAGAAAGGCCTGTTTTAAATGTGGCAAGCCTGGACACTTTGCAAGAGATTGCAAGGTAGAAAATGAGTTAACCCAGAGACGGCCCAGAAAACAGCCTGGGCTCTGCCCACTTTGCAAACGTGGAAGGCATTGGGCTAGTGATTGTAGGTCCAAAACAGATGCAGCACAAGGAAACATTCTTTCCCATAATCAGGGAAATGGGAACAGGGGCCAGCTCCAGGCCCTGAACCAATGCAAGCCACAACAGGCTTATGGAGCAGTTCGGGACATTTTGGCTCCCAAGCATGGGGCAGCTTGGGCCAGGGACAGCTGAAGCCATTGGGTGGGGTG
Organism: Rhabdomys pumilio; assembly: GCA_030674055.1. Classification (NCBI taxonomy): domain Eukaryota; kingdom Metazoa; phylum Chordata; class Mammalia; order Rodentia; family Muridae; genus Rhabdomys; species Rhabdomys pumilio. Next base: position 55,120,453 of record JANHMN010000016.1, read on the forward strand.
TGGATGTTATCATGATTTATGATACTGGCTGAGGCTCAGGAAGTGAAGAAGAAGCCACCCAGCCCCCCCCCCCCCCTTTTTTTTTTATCTCCATTGCTACTGCATCCTATTTGGGAGATACAGTTCTCAGCAATCCAGAGAGGATGAAGGACTACATCTGACAACCTACAAATCACATCACCAGCACAGCTGTCAAACGGTTGGCAAGGTTTTCTACTTGTTGCGCTCTGCCTGTAAGCTGCTTATGTAATTGACAGGAGAGTATCCCTTGGACAGTCTCAGGATGCAATATAGGCTGAATAGGAAGGATGCAGAGAGCTGCAAAGATGACTGAGGAGAGAAAGTGATTGGATGGCTTCCTGTGTCTATAGAGCTCAGCATGCATGCGGATACAGAATGACATAACCATCACATGGGAAGGGGGCTGTGCTCGTTAGAACAGAAATGACCCCCATAGGTTCACAGATTTGATTACTTGGTCATTATGGAGTCACTCTACTGGACAGGGATTAGGAGATGTGACCTTGTCAGAGGAAGTATGTCACTGGCTTTGGCCAGGCCCAGTGTCTCTCTCTGTCTGCTGCCTGTGGACCTGAATATTGTTCTTTCAGCTTCTTCTCTAGCACCATGTCTGCTGGCATGCTTTCATGCTTCTCACCATGATGACAATGTACTCTGAACTGTAAGCCAGCCCCAATGGAATGCTTCCCTTTATAAGAGTTGCCATGACCGCGATGTCTCTTCACAGTAATAGAATACTGACTAAGACAGGGAGCCACCAGGTAAGAAGTCCCCACCTTTACGATGAGGGCTTATGTATTCCTGGTCTCTCTGGCATCTTTCAGGTGTAGTGGTACTGTTGACTCAGTCAGCTGCATTTCACAGTAAACTCAGATTCGGGATGGTCTGAGATTCTTTTTGTCCTAGTCACATTGAGATAATGAGTGCTCATGAACAGCACTTTTGAAATATTAATGGATGCTAGCCCACATTTTGAAGATTCATGATGCAAAGTGAGTGTGCCAAAGCTCAGCGGTTCTGAACCAAGGAAGTCATTATTATTACACACCAGGCTATCCCTTGACTCTGAGAATTGTTCTCTTACCCAAAGTCTTGGGAGGTTTTTAATCAGGTCACTTTGGGATTGATTATTTAGTCGCCCCTTGAATTAATTGCTTTCTAAACATGTTTTCTTTAATTAAGTTGTAAATTCAGAGCTTAAGCCACAAGAACAAATACTTCTTAAAAATACATGTGTTTGGGGGCTGAAGAGATGGCTCAGCAGCTAAGAGCACACACTGCTTTTGTAGGGCACCTGAATTCAATGGCCAGGGTTCATGTTGGACAGCTCACAACTAACTATAAATTTGGCTTCAGGGGATTTAAAACCTCTGGTCTCTTGAGGTCCCTGGACTCATGTGTGTATATGTACACGTGTGCATGTGCACACACCTACACATTTTAAAAAACAATAAAAACAAATCCTTAAAAACATAAGCCACATGTTTTCCATTTACTTAGAGATGGAGTGGGACTCAATGGCACTCTGCCCCACCCGGGGGAGCCAATGGCAGTCTAGGGCTACTGGGGGAGAAGATGTTATTGCCTCAGTGACATAGCACTGCTCCAGTGGACAGCTCAACACCCATGACTGTGTGAACAACCCTGGATAAACCTATCAGGAACAGCTTTGCTTATACACTGAAGGCCTAAAATCAGCCATAGGCCTAAGTCAGCTAACACAACACAAAGTCTTGGATCTCTGTGGAAAAACACTAGAACAGATGGCTAGAAGCTATTGTAAACAAGCAGGTTGGTAGACAGTTGCCAGGCTTTAGTCATAGACCTTGTAGATAGGTGACCTTGATGGATAGTACCAACTTCGATAAGGACAAGTGAATCATAGGCGGAGTCATAGTGTCCTGTCCCCTGAACCTTCACCCAGCTGACACTTTGTTCTGGAAGATATCTGTACTCCCCCTGAACACCTATGCTCCTGTGTCATCCCCTTCCCCACATCCTGCCTTTTTGTGTATATAATCCCTGTGTGAAAAAGTAAAAATAACTGTTTGATCAGCCTATCGACAAGCCATGGTTCTTTGCATTTGCCCATTTTTCCCCCATTCTCTCTTAGGTGATCTCCCCAGACCCTGTTTAATGCCCTGCTGGTTAGGATGTAAACCCAATGAGCCACAGAGAAAACCCAAACTCAAGGCAGAAAGACATGGGTGAGATAGGAGCATTGTGGTAGGAGGCAGGGTAGTTTGTAAGGATGGGGGAGGGTGAGGGAGGTGGAGGGGTAAGTGTAGAGAGGATGCATTATATACAAATGTATAAAATTGTTAATAAATGACAAAGGAAAAGCCCACACGTGCATGCAAGGTTGTGAGCAGAAATGACAGCAGCCTAAATGCACATTCACTATGACATATGCAATAGCACAGAGGAGAACTTAAAACTTACCCAGGGCCCAGGGCTCACCTCAACCTCCAAGACTGGCAGTGGCCGTGCTACAAGAATGTCAAAGCAGGGGACTAGGGACATGCTGGCCCTAAGTCATTCCAAAGCCATCCAGCTGAAGACTCCAAACAGCTGAATCAGTGGATCCCAGCCTGACTACAGGACAGAGACTTGGACTATTGCAATCTGAGGGGATGATCTTGTCAGCAGTGGGAAGAATAGAGGCACAGTTCTGAACCACCATCTGAAGAAGCCCAAGTACATCCCTTAACCACAGAGTTGGGCTGCCCAGAGATCTTTCCCAATCTCACATGAAACCTGTCTGTCTCCCAGTAAACAAGTGGGTGACTGCGTGTGGTCAGCACATGGGTATTAGCTCGGAAACCTAGAAGACATATGTTAGCTGTCTGTCACACTGAGCAGAATGAGTAGCAAGGATCCATTGGTGTTATGCCTGTTATCAATCAGTGACTCATATAGAAGTAATCAATTCTTCATGGCTGAGCGGAGTCCTGTAAGTGTCAAATTCTACAGTTTCTGATCCCCCTGAGTTCTCTCCCATAAAAGACCACGGTAATCTTAGAGGTGTTATCTAGACTTGGTGTTTGTCCGATGTTGGTTAGGCAAATGGCAAAGCAAAATGCCTGCTCAGGGGAATTAACAGTTTCATTTGTCACTAGCTGGCATACAAACTTTTGGTTCTCTTTCTTGCTGATTGAGTAATGGTCTCTGAGAAGGAAAGCGAAAGGTGAAATGCTTCTCTGAGACGGGAAAACTGATAAAAGAAATTGACTACCCCATCTCTTTCATTTTGATGAGGCACTCTCTGTTCAGATTAAATGAGCATGTCAAAATAAATAAGAAAGTATGGTTGCTGGGTATGGTGGATGCTAGGTTCCTGATGGGGGAAATCAATCTGGCAGTGGGATGGGGTATCATGTACTCTCTGCTCGAGGAAGCCTTTACTCTTGTTCAGCATGGACCCATTTCCTCCTGTCACTGGTACACACTCTAACTACTATTTGAGGGAGATGCCAAGCTCTGCTTTTGGAGGCATAGTGGGCTTTTCTGGAATTCTGCCACTTGTGGTTGGGGCAATGCATCCAGCTCTTAGGCCCTCCCTTCTCCTGTCCTTCCCCTGTGGTTTTACGACGGTAGACTTGCCATTTGAGCAATGTGAGCCTTTTGCAGTCATTGATCATGTTTTAAGACTCTTCTCCATCCTGCAGAGCACAAGATGCCACATGTGCTTGTTTGATTTTGAACCTAGATTGGATGGCATGAACCTGCTTTCTGCTGCCCAGAATCCATCTCTTTCTTCAGTAGATGAATAATGTGGTAAATTGAGAGATGGCTTCTTCCTCTATTATTGGCCATATGTTTTCTGTCAGATTGGCTCCATTCTCAGCAACTGTCAGTTAATCTCATTTGGTTGCCATAGTGATTGATTCAGGGATGGGGAATCAAACTCAGAGCCATCTCTGGGGGTATGAATGAAAGGTCACTCCCAGCTTGAACCCTTTGGAACACCCAGAAGTCACCCTGGGACCATGAAGAGAGCCAGCATCAGAAGGCAGATGTTGTAGGATGTCTGATGAGGAAACCATTGGTCAGGTCAAGTGTACACAGAGGATTTTCAATGTAAAGGCTAGTAAAATTATTTATTCATAGTTAAGCTCATTTGAATCATTTTTTTTGGTCATAAGTAATAATGTGACCTCAGGACCCACTTGCCATGTGTCCACAAACTTGCTATCAGTCTTCTGTATGTGGGCCTGACCCAGGACACTGGTTCATCTCCAAACAGAACCATGTCTGCAGGTTCTTTCTTTTGCATGTCTCTGTGTGCAGTACGCCATTGTCTAGGTTCTTTGGGCTCATGCTAGGTTGCCTTATGCTAGCCCCATCTCTGGCAAAGTTTGCCATTGTTTTTCTGCTTCTTTCTTCCATGAACTCATGTGCCCCAAGCACCCACTCTGCAATTTCTTGTGTCATACAATGTGTCAGTCCCTACAGCAGGTAGCTCTTCTTATGAGGAGCTGCCTCGGGTCTTGCTTGGCTCAGCAGCATTGTTGGGTTCTGCCACTGGGTATCGGCACATCCACTGTCCACTTCCCAGGGCTGTGTTACACTGCAAAGTGCTTACAGGCACCATTCTCTGTGGCTTAAATGTGCATTTCCCTAATGGTTAGTGACATTAGGTAATCTTTTTAAATATTGTTGTCCATTCTTCTTTGTGGAAATGTCTGTTCAGGTCTAATACATCCTCCACGTGTGTGTGTGTGTGTGTGTGTGTGTGTGTGTGTGTGTGTGTGTGTCTGTCTGTCTGTCTGTCTGTCTGACAGGGTCTTTTGCTGCTGTCCCATGAGCTTCTGGGGATTCTCCTGTCTTTGCTTCCTGTCTTGTCACAGAAGCACTGGGACTGCAGACACATGCTACCATGTCTGACTTTTACATTGCCCCGAGGATTCATGTTTGAGAGAGTGTTTTACCATGGAGTTATCTCCCCCAGACCTTCTTTGTCTTATTTTTGAATCAGCACTTGTGTGTAACGTTAGTGAGGTGAGGTCCTTATGCATTCTGCCTACCACCCATAAGGAAGTGATAATATATATACTTCAGTATTGATAAGAAGAGATTTCAGATGTTTCACCAAAGGAGATAACAGGTGAATGAGATGAATATCAATACAGACAATGGAAGATCAGAAACCAAGTAGAGAAATGCTTATGGGACTCGCCAAGCCTTCCTTGGGGAGTCCCAGTCATCTTCCCTCTTTGAGAGCTTCCACTCCACAGCAAGGAGGGTGTAGTTTGTAATCGCCTACAATGCTGGTTTCAGATTCTGACCTATCCTATCAGCATACTGAATGGACCAGCTAGGATGGAGCCATCACATCGCATGACTACAGAGTCATGCTTCTTGGGACAGAAATAGAGTCTGCTTCTGTCGTCTTTCTGCAGATGCACCAAGGGTTCTTGCCACTACTGGCAGGAAACACCCCAGTGGCTTATTTAACATAAGCAATCTCAGAACTTGCTTTGTCAGGAAGGAAGGAAGAGGACCTGGCATTAGTATATGTAGCTTGCATTGTCTTAAGAACAATCCGGTGGGTGCTGCCATTGTGAAGCACCCAGGTGGGCTCATCTCTGATGCTGCTGTGGTCTGAAGTGGTCCTCAAGCTGGGATGCTGAACCCTAACAGCCAGTGTGACAAAAATGAAGAAACTCTGCCTTTTGGTGGTGATACACATTAGTGGTTCGTTTTCATGTCCATTTGCCACAAATTAGAATCACCTGAGTAGAGAGCCACACCTGAAGAACTGCCCAACTGCTCGATTGGCATGGAAAGGTCCACTCTGATTGTGGGCAGGACCCTCTGGTAGCAGCCCAGATATAATGATTATAGCAGCAGGCTCCCTGGGGCTTCCCTCTTGCCACTGGGTTGATTTATCCTGCCACTGCTGTGGATTCCTTCCCTGATGTCAGAACCAGCTTTTCCTTCATTGACTAAGGATTAGAGCTTTTTGGGAACACTTGGAGATCCAAGAGCCAGATTGGGACTGCTAAGGCACCCAACCTTGCAGGCTGAGGAACCACTGGATTGTCAGCCTCCCCAGCGAGAGACAGCCACTGTGGGATGACTCCAACCACTGAGACACCCAGCCCTACTGGGTTCCTAGCACATCAGGTATGGTTCAGCTGCTCTTTTAATATAAAAATTCTTGATAAATTCTTGTATCCTGAGGTGGGGCCCTTATAAGACTGGCTCAAGGGTTTGTTCTTCTCATTCACCATGAGTGGTTATAAAGAGAAGACAGACTCTTACTAAACACCAAATCACATTGACTTTGGACTTCAGGTCTGCAGGAAAGAAAGAAATTGCTGCTGTCTGTAAACCACCCGTTTTGTGAGGTTTTGTCACAGAGTCCACAGAATAAGGCAGGTGTGTTGCCTAGCTGCTCTTTGTAATGAGAAGTGTGATTCCATTGTCCTGGTAGCACCCAGGCACGTGTCTGACTTGAGAATGTTGTCATGCCAAGGGGACACCTTGAGGACCGACTTTACCTTCTCCATGCAGGACACACTTCTGGGTTGGTAGAGCTGGCCACTTACTACCTGCCACTTAGCGCTGACCTTTCCCTCATCGCGTACCATGGGCCCTTTGGGGTTGCCTTAGTTATGTTCGCTGTTGTTGTGATCAAACACCCTGCCAGAAGCAACTCAGGAAAGGCTCACAGTTTGAGAGTGTCGTCCACTATGGAAAGGAGTCAAGGCTGCAGGAGTTGGAAGCAGCTGCTCGTATCATACCCACAGTCAGGAAGAGGAGAGGGATGGAACTAACCTAGTCTAAGCAACTGGGCACAAGTGTACCCAGAGGTCTGCCTCCAAGGTGATCCAGAGAGGTCAACAAGGTTAACTACCACAGGGTCCTCCTCAGCTGTAGTCCTAGCTCTATATAGGCTGGTGAGCTTTCCCTCCAGGTCCAGACCAAGGGTGCTGAAGCACCCGCTTCTGTGCCTGCTGCTGTACCTGCCCTCCATGCTCCCATCCCCCTTTGCTCTCCTTCAATCCTGGCATATTGAAAGCCCAGGTTATTTTGATCTTTAGTCTAAAAGTGATCTGCTCTCAGATATAGCCATGTAATAAGTATAAAACCCAGTTACCTCACACCCTGGTTCTTAGTCTATATCCCTCCACCCTTGATTCTCACCCTGTACCCCACACCCTGGTTCTTACCCCACACCCTGGTTCTTACCCTCCATCCTGCACCTTGGTTCTTACCCTGCA
>JANHMN010000016.1:55144849-55161756 GCA_030674055.1 Rhabdomys pumilio
AGGCAGAGGCAGAGGCAGAGGCAGAGGCAGAGGCAGAGGCAGAGGCAAGCAGAGGCAGGTAAACTCTGTGAATTCAAGGCCAGCCTGGCTGTTTCAGGCCAGCCAGGACTATGAAGTAAGATGCTTTCTCAAAGGAGCGAGAGAAGGGACAGAGATGGCAGATAGAGCTGATGTCCTGGTCAGTCCCTGGGAGGTTTTAGGCATGGAATGGACTGGTCTGCACAGTGAGTAGGAATGAGTTAGTCATGCTGGATAGTCACCCTTGCACCTGCAGAGTCCTGCACCATGGCACAACATACCATGCACACACTGAGACCTGGGAGAAAGCACCTGCATAACATCGGATAGCACAGATTCCCTGGATGCAGAGCATCCTGGTAGGCTACTGAGCTGGGTGTTGCATCTCAGAGTGAAGTAGCTTTATTTTACCACTGAGAGTGAGGTACCCAGATAAGGAATGTCTCAAATCCACCATGGGGCACACCTCACCTAAGACTCTTTCTGTAGGGATTAGCAGCCAATGAGACTCATTGCCACCCCTGATGCTAGTGAATGACAAAATGGCTCTACAGACAGGGCTTTGAAGCAGGTATCTGCTCTTCTCTTACGTTGCTTAACTCAAAAGATGGAGTTTAACTGTTCTCTTTATGAGATACTTTTGAAAGATAGGTTTGTAATGTTTTCTATTGCCCGAATTTGCAGAGAAAAACCATTGTATTCCGAATGAATAAAGAAAGGGAAAAGTCCTCACACAGTCTATGACTGTGACTGCCTAAACAAATAATTCAGGCAAAAGAAAGATCCAATGATAATGTCTTAGACTGAAAATTGGAAAAAGCTTGCAGCTATGGGAGACACCATAATCAATTGCAGCTGGACCACATGCAAAGTCAATCATAGGATTCGAGGAGGAGGGAAGGAAGGAGTGGGTGAGGATGAGGAGGAAGGGGATGAGGAGGAAGGGGATGAGGAGGAGGCACATGGCGGCAGCAGCAGAGACAGAGGATGGAATAAAAAGTGACACAAGAAAAATTTCTCTGAGATAAAAGATGAAAGACTTCAATTGAAAGATGTCATGAATACTAATTCGCATAAATGAAAGCGAGTACAATAGTTAGACATATCCTCAGTCAAGTGTGAGAAGCCGGGAATGGAGAGCTTCTGTTAAAAGCTTCAGAGAGAATAAATCAAAGCACTTTTTATTTCCCATAAAGAAAATTATGAGCACTGTTGTCAGAAAACAAAAGAGAAGTACTTTTAAGCCTGAGGGGAATGGTTTTAAATCTGCAGCCCTTTACCAGTCAAAGTAGCAAGAGACAAGAGACAGGAAAAGTATTTGCAGCCATAGAAAGACTCTAGAGGGTTGGGGTTGCTCAGTGGGAAAGAATGCCAGCTATGAAAGCATGAGGACCAGAGTTCAAATCCCCTGTGTCTGTGTACAAAATGGGTGTGAGGGAACATGCCTGTGACCCTAGGATTCATGGTAGAGTTAGGTAGATCCTGAGAGTTCACTGGCCAGGCAGCTCAATCCTATAAGCAGCCAATTAGAAATGCAGGGTAAGTGAATTGAGAGGCTACAGATGGGAGGCCTACAAGTGCAGACCCTGGGACCATTTTCCTCAGGTCTAGTCACTCATTATATTATCTTATAGGAATTTTGTGAGGGACCATGAGTTACTATATAAGAACAAGTCACACATACCGTATATTACACAGGTAATTTATTAACAGCATTGCAGAGATTAGCCTGTGGTGGCAGCCTTCATGGTGACAGACAGAAGATGTGAGGGTAGTTATCCTTGTCTGTGGAAGCCAGTGGGGGGGGGGAGGGTTTAATGCAGATGTTGAGTTTTACTTTATCCTTCCTATAACTGTTATTTTGAAAATATTTTTTTCAGGTCCTGAGGACATCCACCTACAGCATTGTAGATATTTTGAAATGAGTTGTATCATCAAGGTTCTCTTGAGGAATATAACAGATAGGTTGAATATATATATATATATATATATATATATATATATATATATATATAATATTATAGCATTATATATAATATATAACAGATAGGTTGAATATATATATATATATATATAATATTATAGCATTATATATAATATAATATATAATATATTATATATAATCAGTTCTAATATATACATATATACATATATATTAGTTCTAATATATATACATATATATATTATATATGTGTATATATATATGTATATATATGTACATATATATATAAAAGAATTTATTAGATTGGCTTGTAGGATATTGTCTGAGAAGTCCAGCAATGGCTGTCTCATAACAGATCCAAGTTTAAGTCCCCAGTGTCCCCAGTGTGAGCTCGCTGTTCTTATCATAGATCTTCATATGTAGGCATGACATAGCAAGTCCATGAAGCCAGAGGGACTGCTTAAATAGGACCCCTGAGGACTCAGTTTACCATGTGGACAGATGCTGACCATCATGCCTTGGTTCCACATCAGATTGTAGAGCTGTGACATCATTCCGGTGCAGAGATGATCAAGAATGACTGAAGGTGAATGTGGTCCTCACCATTTCAGAAGGACCAGGCAGCAGACTTTGCATGTTGAGCCTCTTAGCTTCCCTTTACTTCCACTGACATACAGGCTGTCTGGGTCCATCCATCTTTTACACTATGGTAGAGGCACACACACTTGAAAGGACATAGGCATACCATGTATTTTAATTAGATGTAGTATTTTAAAGTCCCCACACACCTGATCATTACTGACAGACCCTCATTTTGCCACTTGTCTTCAGAAGAGAAGTGATGTTTTCCACATTGACCAGAAATGAGGAAAGGCATGGCCAGGCTTAGTGTTAGTGGACCCAGAGTCACAGTCAAAGGTCACTGCTGTTATGGTTGGGAAAGATTGTTCCAAGGACATAGTTATCAAAAAGCATCTGACACCTGGGAGTGCAGCATGAGCAGTGGCATATTGGACGTGTACCTGTGTGAACGTCACATGGCTAGAACCAAGATGCTCTCTCCGGTACGTACATTCCCTGTGAGCATTAACATTATGGTTAACATAGCCTCTCTGACCTCTGATTTCCCAAGATCCTTGGGATAGAACCTTGAGGCCAAGATAGGCAAAGACTCCCAATGATCTTCTGAGCCAGAGGGAGAGATCGAGCTCTGAACAAGAAGTGTGAAAATATGAACCAGTGTTCACTCCTGGCAGGAACGGTGCCTTTTCTGTTGCTTCTTGTCTGAGGTCCACTCTTTTTTTCCTTTCTCTATCCTTTTTGTTAGCTTATATTCTAGGTTTCCAGAATAAATGGCTATTACATACTGGGGAATATGAGCTGCAAAAAGAAAAAAAAATGGAGCTCACCGTTGAATTGTGTTGAGGACCAGGATAGCTCACAGCCGATTGATGCTGCCACCTTCCCAAGGATAACTGACACACTTGATTGTGAAGGGGCTGGTAGGTGACATCTCTGTTCCCCAAGGCAGTGGAAGCTCCAGCATTCTATCTAATCAAATTAGCTCCTGTCTGCTCCAAGAGTCAGGTGCAATCATCTCTCAATTGGCACCTGATGAGCAAATGCAAACACTGTCAGGGCATGGAGCTAACGGGACATGATGTGGTGCTAACATTACACAGGCGTATCACAAGCCCTACTATAAAGTACTGGGTATGGATTTTCTGTCTTCTGCTAAATCCATTTTCTTTCTCACAAAAAGGACCAGGCAGATGTTGAGGAGAGGAACTACATACCTGCTTTATAGGTGCTCCCATCTCTGTAGCTCTGTTTTCCAGGTGGAAATTGTGGGAATCCTGGGATTGAAGGCTGTTTTAGTTTTATTCAGTTGCTAGGACATTGGGCACAACTAGAAGTGACTTAGGATAGGAAAGGTTTATTTTATCCTATGCTCATGGGTAACATTTGATCACTGAGGGAAGTTGATCTTTGAGGATGGGGACTCAAGCAGAAACTGCCTGCTGGCTCTCTCAGCCTGACGCTCAACTAGTTTTCTTACACAGCCCAGGACTGACTTGTATCTTAGGGCTTCCTATATCACTTAACAAACGAGGCTGTCCCCCACAGACATGCTAACAGGCCAATCTAATCAGGGCAACTCTTCCATGGTGGTCTTACTGTCAGATGACTCTAGTCTGTATTAACTTGCAATTAAAGCTAACCATGACAGAGGGCATAGCTGGCTCTGACTCTCCATTACATTCCACAGTGATACCAGCGTGTAGGAGATTATCAGTCTCCACCTATGCTGTTTGGTTTCTATAAGACAGAGCTGAGAATCAGTGAAGATGAATGAAATCTCTTGTGCATTGCAACATTAAAAAGCAGAAAGGTGTAAAATCTGGTTAAACCCATCCAATGGGAGCCTGTAACTTTAATTTTTTCAGACATTATTTTTCATGATGGTTCTTAAATGCTTTAACCTCCCTTCTATCCCACCACTCACCAGAAGTAGTAGAAAAGAAAGGGGCAAGTGGACCTGTTTAGAAAGGTTCTTTGGAACTGATCTCATCTGCACTGATAGGAAATCAGCATTTTACTTCACAGGTCAGCAGTTCAATCTACTCGTAAACACTTCACAGATATATCAGCAGTCCAGTTCACAAGTGTTGGGACAGCAGCAGTGGTGGCGTGATCTAGCAAGAGGAGCCAGGCCTCAGCTGAATCAGCTCAAGTCAGCAGGACAGACCAGGGCCAGCAGGAACACCAGGAAAAATTCTTGGCTGTGCCTCTCTTAGTGAAGCAAAGATCAGTGAAGAACAAGATCGAGAAGCTTTGCAAGCCGTAAGCTCCACCTCTGTCACTGTTTAGTCCTTTTTATACTCCCTCCAAACATCTCGTGTCCTTCACGGGTCTTGCCTCATTATGTGTCTTGCATGTGAGTCTGACTTAGCAAAACTCTACATGAGTCTATTGCAGCTGACATCACTCTGCCAATCAGCTGAGTCTGCAGAAGCAGCAAGAAACTCTAGCACACCACCAGAAGGTTTTTGGTGCACTTCTCTCTATGGACTCCTAACAAATGAAGCCCAATTGCTCAATGTAAGGCGGACCAAATGTGCATGTTATTAGTGAAGAAGCCTTCATCACGTGTTTCACGTGTTTGCTTTAGCAGAACATCTTTTCACCTGTGTCTGCTTCAGCGAAACATTCCTTCACATGTTTGCCCCAGCAAAATACCATCCAACATAACCGACTTTCTAAAGAACCCTTAAGTTTCCATTTCAGGAGTCAATCATTCCACCCTAGAATGTAATTCAGGGTTAGTGGAGCTGGTCTTTCTTGTTAATTCTCTAGCCCTCCCAAGGTAATATAGCAAAACACAGCAGTGTTTTTGAAGTAGAGAAACAAAGCAAGAAAGAGGAAGAAGAAATATGGGTCTATAAAACTGATGAAGGGGTCTTCTTAGTGTTTACTTTTATTTAACTTATTAAGATGGACCCAGGATGCGTTGAAACACCATGGCCAAGAGTGACTTATGAAAATCAGAGTTTATTTTGTGGTATAGTAGAGGGAGAGAGTCCATCACGTTGAGGAGGCTTGGCAGCAAATGTCAGGAGCTGAAGGCTGAGAGCTCACATTTTCAGCCATAAACATGAAGCAGAGAAGGTAAATTGGAAGTAAGGAGAAACTATATATCCCAAATTCCTCCCTCAATAGCATCCTTCCTCAGCAAGACTACCTTCTGGAGGTCCCATAACCTCCCCAAACAGCACCACTAACTAGGCATCAAGTGTTCGAATGCATGAGTCTCTGGAAGACACATGTCATTCAGACATACACAAGTCTATATGAAGCATGTATAGATTGCTTCCTGGTCATTATTCCCTAAATGTTAAAACACTGAATAAAATATGTGGCATTTATGTTATGCTAGGTATGTAAAGAATCTACGGATTATTTAGATGATACTTTGAGATATGTATGAGCTATAGCCAGACACCATTCCCTTTTATAGAAGGGCTATGAGCATCCACAGATTTTGCTCTCTGTGAGGGTTTGCTCCCTACATCCAAGCCCCATGAACACTGAGGGAGGATTATAGAGTCTACGTTTACCTCCCATTGTCACTGCTCCTTTTCCTGCTCTGCTTATCAAAACCATGGCTATATCAGCATCTTTCCCACCAGCACTCCTGGATGGATGGCTTTCATTCTCCTATACAGTGGCCAATGGCAGTAGGATCTGGAAGACTCATGGTCATACCAAGGGCACATCCACTCATCCCCACAGAGGCTTCTGAACCAACTTTTCCATTTCTCCCTCAAATATCTGCAGCTTTCATTTTATCCTGGGACTCTTCAGGTTGATCAGGGCTGGGAGAAGTAGTCATTAGGGCTAATTTCCATTATCAACTTGATGGAACTGAGGAGAGTCAAGCATCTGTGTAAACATGGGATGAATTATCTGGATTAGGTTGATTGAAGAAGAGAATCCTGCCTACCATGGGCAGCATCATCCCATAGGCTGGTGTCCTGGACTGAATACAAAGGAGAAAGCAAACTGAGTAGTTGTCTATCTCTGTTTCCTTACTGTAGAGGCAGTGTGACCCTCTGCCTCAAGTTCCAGCCACCTCGACTCCCCCATCATGATGTATACACTCAAGCTGCAAGCCCTAAATAAACCCTTCTTTTCTTAAATTGCTTCTTGTCACAGCAATAAAACAGAAAGAGGGAGGCATTGCTCTGTAGCTAGATTCTTTCTTGTCATCCCTGGCAATGACCATTTTCTGGGGACTCAGTTTGAGGATTTTGCAAGTTTCTTTTCTTTTCTTTCTTTCTTTTTTTTTCAAGTTTCTTATAATGTATTCTTTGCTACATTCCTGTTGGTTCTCCTGCCACTGGGAGGGTGCCTCACCAGATTTTGAACAAGCCCAAGGACATCAAAGCCTCATGCCCAAACTAGGATCTCAGTCGTTTAGGGATTTTTCCTCATCTTGTTTCTCTATAACAGAAGGTAAAGCTAAGAGAGCCTGATAGAGGTTTGATGAATCAAAAAGTATTAGAGCAGGGAAAGGAAATGAGGAACGGCTCCTGAGGAGGCGTGAAGTGTCTTGTCATGTTCAGAGCCAACTGAGCCCATCACACACCTCTGTGGTTCTGTGGCAAGAATCAACTGCTCTGACTACCAGTGTCATCTGGAATATGTTTGGATGACATTAAGACAGAAGAAACAGTCTGAAGGCAATAGCATACAACTCAAGTCTGGACAAACTGGGAAGAAAGGAAGTAGGGCTGTAGCTCCTGGGTGGCCAGTGAGTCATAACCAGAGAGGAAGCCAGAAGAGAATGAGGGAAGGGTGGTACCTCTGTTATAGTTTAATGAGGTAGCTTCCGAAGCTCTCTGAACCACTAACTTTGCATGTTTCTACCTAGACTCTTAGAGGAAACTTTACTGCTCTAATGAAGGTGCCGCATGGCTGCTTTTTACTGGGCTTACTTTCTAACTTGTACATCCAGAAGAGACAGAAATAAATCCCGCTGTGTTCCATCCGCTCCAGCACTCCAGGAAGAAAGCAATGACAGAAAGTTGGGAGACAGATTGAAAACCTTTCTTACTCTGTGGCAGAGAATAATGATGGAGTTGAGATAAATAATTAGCAGAGACTGTCTGCGTAGCCATGGTAACTCACACATGAAGGGAAAGAAATGCACTTGGGGTTCTTTGTGAGTATGGGAACGTGACAGGGTTTAGACTCCTCAAAACTTTGCAGCTTTGCCTGCATGGCTGATTACTGCATCTCCCTCCTTGTGAAAAATCCCAACTTTTATTTCACCCACAGTACTCATCCACTCAGGTTTTTTTTTTTTTAGAAGTAAAGCTGATTATAGAAATTTTATTCTTCACCTTTGCTTAATTCTCTTAAAGATTACAGGAAAATCTCATCACTGCAGACCAGTTACTCTAAAACCCCCTTGTACACAAGCACTGCAGCTGGAATGTGCATCTCTCAGTTCTGCATCTGTGCGTTCAGCCAACTGAGTCTTGAATACATTGGAGGAATGTATCTGTGCTGAACGTTGGTCCTTTCCTTGTTGCCATGTGTTAAAGCTACAGCACAGCAACTGTTTGCACAGTATGAAGTGACATGAGAAATGTGGAGATGCTTCAAAGTCTAGGGAGAGCATGCAGGCTTCATGTAGACATGGCCATTGTGTTATATTATTTGTTATTATTTTTCTATTTATATCTATGCATATGCCTGTGGAGGGTACTGTGCATATGACCATATGTGCCCATGAAGGCCACAAGAGGGAATTATTTCCCTTGTTATTTATTCCCCTGGAGCTGGATTATCAGGCAATTGAGAGTTATCCAATGTGGGTGCTGTGAAAGAAACTCAGGTCCTTTGGGAGAACAGCAAATGTTTTTAATGATGGAAGCACCCTCTAGCCCACTTTGGCATTTTATATCAGGTGTGGGTGTATTCAGTATTCTGAGGTATCCTGGAAGACCACGCTCAAGCTGGAATACCAGATCATGGCTATAATAACCTTCCTCCTTCAGAATTTCATTGATAACAGACTAAGAGCCAGACCAAAGCTTACCTCTCTGCACTCTGAAGAAGAAGCCACAAAAATATCCATTTTCATATTCAAACTGGGTTCTGGAGAGAGCACTCCATCAGGAAAATGGTTGCTGTATAATCAGGAGAACCCATTTTCTATCTCCAGAACTCACCTAGAAAAGCTGAGTGCTCTAGCGCATGCTCAGATTTCAGCATTGGGAGGCAGAGACAAACAAACTCCTGAAGTTCACTGGCCAATCAGCTTAGCCTAGTTGGCAAGTTCAAGGCAAGCAAGAGATACTGTCTTAAGAAAGGTGTCAGACACTAAGGAATGACACTCAAAATTGATTACTGGCCTGCACTTGTCTGTACATGCATCCCATTCTACCAACTGCTCAAATTATGAACACAAGTGGACTGCTGGTCTACCTAATGATTGAAATCATTGAGCATATCTAGTTTTTAAGAAATAGCTCCTGAGCTGGAAGGGTTGGTGGCCCCATGAGGAGAGCAACAATACCAACTAGCCAGAGCTCCGCAGGGTCTAAACCACCAGCCTAAGAGCACATCAGGAGGGACACATGACTCCAGCTGTATATATAGGGGAGGATGACCTTGTTGGGCATAGGTGGGAGAGGAGATCTTTGGTCCCATGAAGGCTGAACACTGAGTGTGTGGGGGGGAACCTGAGGGTGGGGAGGTGGGAGTGGGGGGTAGGTGGGGGCACACCCTCATAGAAGTAGGAGGGGGTGGGATAAGGAGCTCCTGGGTGGTAGGGGGAATGGGGTAAGGGGATAAAATTTGAAATGTAAATATAATATCCAATAAAAAAAAGAAGGAAAAGAAAAGAAAAGTTGTTAGAACCAACATCTTTAATAAAATGTCAGCCCTCTTAAAAAATTATCTTTATACTAAAATTTGTTTTGAGAATTGTATATTGCAGAATACACAGCCTTGTTGTATCTACTCATCAGGCAAGCTGAGCAGACCTGCTCAAACCTCTGATGTCCTGGAATTCCATCTGGATGCAGTGAAGACACAGCATCAAAGTCTTATCAATTTACTCTTCCTCCTGCCCCTCTTCTAATATCTCAACGCCCATAATCAGCTTGAAGAAGTTAATGAAGAGTCAGTGCCCCTATGCCCTGGGCTTGGGGACTGAGGTGGTTAATATTGGGCTGACTTTTTAGGGAAAAGTAGTGGTTCTGTTGGAACAGGGAGGATTAGCTAGGATTTATTTCATAGCCATAACCTAGTGGTAGAAATCTGTATAATTGTTATCAAGATGAAGGTATAATTTCTTAAATGGTACAAAATTTACTTTGATTTCAAATTTAAGGTTTCCATTGGTACGAGCTTCTTATTGATATAAAAGTGAGTTGAATATTGTTACTCTCATAGGCATTGTGCCTATTTAATACATTCAGGAATACAAGGCTTAGACCCAGTCCTTCTTTAACTTTCTTAACTAATTTGAGATGGTTAGCCTGTGAGTTAAGGGCCTATAGCAAATTCATGGCTTAGAGTTTATTGCTAGGGTGTTTTCTATATTTTATTTAGAAATAGATGAGAGGAGTTAACAGACAACAGTCCAGATTACCTTACATGGATAGTTGGTTTTTAAAATGTCAGAAGTCCACAGAATTGATGTTACAAACATTTCTGTAGTAATGTTCATTTTGATTAGAGACCTCTCTGCTCCTGACAGCTTCCTGTCTTGGATTCTAAGAAAAAATTGAGCATCTTTAGAGTTACTCCAGTTGTGGTGAGACAGCCACTAGGCAAGAATTGCCTCTTTCCATCTACAGACAAATCACTGTCCAGAAAAGGACACACGTGTAGAATAGTCGACTGATTATATCTGCCTAGACAGAGAAATCAGCCATTAATAATTCTGCATCACTAAGGTCTGTCAGATGATCCTGGGCCAGAAGGCTGAAGATCAGATGCTTCAACATTTTGTAGTATAGCGACTGTCCAGGTGTTCAGCAGTCTCTATAAATTGGTTAAGATTTAGAAGCTATGCTTTGTGCTTCCCATAATTTCAGTTAACTCAGTCATTCTGGATTTCTGACGGGGTTGAAAACTTATAGTCTCATAGCCAATCCTGGCTATTTACTTTGAGAGAAAAGATTTGAGTGGATGGTTTTCAGCTGACATTCATTCTAAAGTCCAGAAAAAAGCCAGGTTCAGAACTAAGTATTTTAGTTGGGAGAGATGACAGAGGTTCTGGTTAGTCAACAAAATGATGGACTGGATATTAGGAATATCTTGTACCTCACTGGTACAAATTGGCATAATTATGCTCTAATTGTATTTTGAGAGAAAAGTTTTATTTTAACAGGAAAGGTGATATGTAGGAGGAGCTAAGGTGAGAGGAAGAGAAGGAATAAGGAGAGGAGGAGAAGAAGGAGAGAGAAAGAGAGAGAAAGAGAGGGGGGCACATGGAGGCAGATGTTCACGTGTCTCCATCAGTCAAAGACAGTTGATATATTTAGGTTGGGTATTGGGTTACACTTCTGATTGAGCATTACCAAACTTATAAAGCCTTTGATTAACATTTTTAAAAAAATTGTATAAAAGCAGAAAGGAAAAGGGGGCATGGGATAGGAGTTTTCTAGGGAGAATTAGGGAAAGGGGATGGCATCTGAAATGTAAATAAAATATCCAATAAAAAAAGAAGCTTAAAAAAAAAGAAATAGCTCCTGAAAAAAAAAGAAATTCTAAAGAATTTTTAAATCTTAAGTTTTAATCTCTTCTATGAAGCAGGCAGAGAAACCTATAAGTTATGACTCCCTTAGGAGGGGATCACCTTTCTCTCTGCTGTAAAAGGCAATGGTACTTCATTCAAGAAAAGAGTTTACAAATTTTGTATTTCATTTTCATGCAGCTTGCTCCTCTGACAGTCCCTAGGGTTCATCTTTCATTGTTTGTGTGTCTCAGGTTAGCATCACTGTGCATCTGAGGATGGTTTTCATCCTTCATCTTCTGGGTTACAGGGATACAGAACCATGTCTGGCTTAAGCAGGCTTTGTGCATGTTAGGCAATCACCCTGCTGCTGAGCTGTACCCTTAGTCTTTGCTTTCAGTTGTCATTGGAGTTGCTGACTTCTAACCTTCCACTGGGGCCTGATGTCACTGTTGACTTGTCCTGACCCTTTTCCTGCTGGACTGCTGTGTTCAGTGCCCTGGACCACTTGTCTCTGCTTTCAGTCCTAAGAATGAGAGGCATCTGGAAAAGGGTTAGAGGTAGGAGGATGAGAGCAGAACATTTATCCCATTGGGCACCCTTTGAGGATGCAGTTGTGGACCCAACTAAAAGCTGTTCTTCAGGGTGAGCTGTCTGTCAGCATGTCTTGCCTCGAAGAAGCTGACAATTGCTTCTTCACTTATTCCCAGGGTTCAAGGCAGACACAGACCACACTGGCCTGAGAGCTGAGCTTTCCAACCAGGTCTCTTGTATAGTTAGTACCTTTGCAGGTTGCTATCCCCAAGTTTCTCAAAATTTACTTTTCTGGTTTTGATGGGAACTCTGATTGTTACAGTCTCCTTATATTTTTGAACCTAAAGAAGCAACACAGATGGATGTTTCTGTATCAAAGTAGGAATGAGGTAGTAGCATTTTTTGTGAAGACTACTGTGTTTTTGTTATTCAAAATTGCCAAAGTAGTTTGCTTCTTATTACTAAATTTGAATCATAGAGAGCCAGTATGATTTCTAAATAATAATAATAATAAAAATCTGTGCCTAGAAAACAAAACAGATTGCAAAAAGAATGGCTCATAGTGATTTAGTGAATTGTCAGGTTTCCATTTCATAAATAACAAAACAGGAATTAGGAGCATGCCAGAACACATTAGCTCTCACACATAAATAAAAGAGATTTTATTAGAGTTGGTGAATTGTGCATCCTTAATTCACATTGTCATTTGTGACACTTCACTGTATATCCTTGGGGGGCTTTCAAGTCTTTCTACTTCACTTCAGCAAGACAAACAGAGAGTGAGGCCTAATAGGGCTGTAGTTATGAGGCAATAAATCTCATTTTTTCATGTTTCATAGAGTCGTGTTTGGCTCTTCTTCCTTTTGATTTTTAGCTCTGTCAACTTGACTCAGCCTAGAGACATTTGAGAGAAGAACCTTGATGGAAGCATTTTTTAAGATCAGGCCTATGGGTGTGCCCATGGGGGAATTGTCTTGATTGTTAAGTAAAGCAAGAGGGATAAGCCCACTGGGGACAGCACCATTCCCTGGGCAAGTGGTCCTGGCCTGTATAAGAAAGCTAGCTAAGCATGAGCCTCTGAGTATGTCAACAAGTAGTGTTACTCCATGGTTTCTGCTTCATGTTCCTTCCCTGACATCCCTCAGTATGAGCCCTTTTTTTCCCTTAGTTACTTTTTGGTCAGTGGTTTGTTTGTTTGTCAGAGTAACAGAATGAAAACCAGAACACTCTGACACACCAAGGCAGACCTTTAGTGAAAATGAGATATTCTTTCTGCTCACCTCTCTAACTCCTCCTTTTTTCTCTTGACGTAGAGAAGTGAAAAGAAGAAAAGTTTGTTTTCAAGGTTTCAAGGTCAGAATAAAGGGAATTTAGTTGGTGGTTTGGGTTCCCTTTGATCCTTACTTAGCTCCTTGCCAAGGAAGCTTCTAGGCCAGTTCTGTTGCAGAGACGGTCAAATACACGATTGTGTCACACTGGCAAAGTCTCAAAGTACTGGGTACAGCTTATGGTCCACAAAAAAGGTAGATCTCTCTGTTTCCATACATGTAAAATCCAGTTAGAAGATGAGGCCAACACACCGAACTTCAGGGAACAACAAAGTTCATCTGGGACTAATGTGGAAGGAGGAGAGAGAGTAGGGTCTCTGAAGAGACCTACACAAATTATACCTGGGTCACAGAGGAATCTTATATCAAAGATGTCTGTAAGGAAAGTCCCCTGTATGCTTCAAGACTCCCAGCCTAAATTCTGGGGCATCCCAAGTTCCCTCTAGAAGTTCTAATTCATGCATACATTTGTGTTGGTGCACATGTGTGTGTGTGTGGGGGGGTCTGCAGAAGACAGAAGAAGGTGTCTGAGGCCCTGAAGCTGAAGTTATAGGTGGTTGTAAGCCATCCAATATGGGTGAACTGGGAACTGAACTTGGGTCCTCTGCAGGAGCCCCAAGCACTGCTAATTCCCAAGTCTTCCCAGCTTCCATCTCAAACTCTTGGTGGTTTGGGTTCCCTTTGATCCTTACTTAGCTCCTTGCCAAGGAGTGTTCCCTTCTCTTCAGGGCTAAATGGCCTTCAGGAACCTCGCACTCAGTAGGTTTGCCATTGGTAGCCTCTGTTCTTGCTGCACCACACTGGAAACTCTCCACTTGCCTTCATATTTGATTCCACTTTAAAGCCCTTGTGTGCTAGGTGATACTGTGATAGGAACAGCATTGTACAGAGTGTAGGTGCTGCTCTGCCTAACCTGGTGCTTCTCTGGAAGGAGGTTTTTGAGGTGCAGGTACCTTGACTAACCACAGAGGAAGGGCATGAGTTCTCATGAACCACCCAGATACCCTTATGGGATGAGTAGTCCACATTCAGGAGTGATACTGCAACACTCTTTTCATGATGCTATCCAAGTCCCATGCTGACCCTTCCCACCTCAAGTTAGTCCTGGGTCAGTGCTGTATCAACTAATTCTTCATAATAGCTCTTTCTTTTAAAATCTGGAGATTGATCATGGATTGTACCAAGGAGCTCTAGTGTAGCCATATGTTTACTTTCTACTTTGAGACAAAGCATCACCAAGTTGCTTGGGCTAGTCTTCAACTTGGAGTCTTCTTGCCTCAGCCTCCCAGTATCTAGTATTTGAGGCCTGAGCCACCAAACAAGGCTGCAGTCACACTTTAAATGCACATTTCTATGTGAATATTTTGTCTTTGACCTCTTGAACAAGGACAGCTCTTTCTCACAAGGCTTGAGGAGGTCGTGAGGATGCTCACAGTGAATGGTCCAGGTGTCTTGCTCAGTGCAGTCTCCTGTTGCCCTGTTGCTGGTGGAAGGCAGAAGCCCATCCTGCTTGACCTGCATATTTTACCAGACTTCTGAGCACTGATCTCCAAATCTCTTCACTGATCTCAGAGAAGAGAGTGGCCAGCTGTGAGTGGAAAATGTATTGTTGCTTGGTTTTGCTCACTGAAGGAGGAGAGGGGAGAAATCTGTGAGAGCCAATTTTAAATACTTAATGAAAAGTTTCTTCACAGGTGCTCAATTATTTCCATTTACAAGTGAAAGAAATTGAGGCTTAAAGGCTCCAAGTGACTTATCTAGGTTGACTCTTGGTTTCTGCCTGTCCCCCACCATTCTTGGTTGATAAAAATGGACATTAAATTCCAGTGATAATTCTAAGTCCCTGTAATGAGTAATTATCAAATCTTCCAGAAACTTAAGATATAATGTGGAAAAGACTAGGCCCACCCATTTTGGTTGTTAAGAATTGCAAGCTGCTTGGTTAATGAGTCTCTCTAGCCCTGGGATTACAAGCAAGAGACTATTACTCCTCTTAAATATGGGATCCTCATGCCTCTGAGGCTGGAATTCAGGTCTTTATGCTCACACAGTAATGACTGTACAGCAGAATCATCTCCCAGCTTAGTGGGAATTACTTCTGGTCAGGGAGAGTAGGCTCTCTACCTGGGAAGAATGGCTATGAGCCATGAGAGTCAATGGGTAAGAAAACAGTGGCAGCTTATAGAGTATAATGTTTTGGCATGCATAGTTAGATGTTGGGGGGCATGGTTTAAATGTTTCCTCTCACAGACTCAGCTTGCTTGAGCATTTTCTATAGGCACTGCTCAGAGGATAGAGATGAGCAATGTTCCCTCTTCATGACCACATATTGTCGGAAAATGCACCTGCCAGCTCTGTTGCTGTAACAAAGCCACATAGCTCTGGAGGTGCTCAGGCAATGTGAGGACAGAACATAGAAAACAGCAAACACTCACAGGTCAGGGCATGTGTGGGGAGAGGACAGAACATATATCTACATACCCACAGGTTAGAGGATGTGCTGGTGTGGGGGACAGAATACATACCTAGATACAAGCAGGATGTCTTCTCTTTCCAGCATGCTTGAAGCTATGTTTGGGTTTAGGTTTTAGGTAATTTTAGTTTTGTCTGTACTGGGTATTTTGTTGGAAGAATAATGAGACAGAATGCCATTGTCACCAGGGCATTCCCTGACAAGATGGCAATGCCTGTGGGTCAATAAAGGGCACAGAGATGCAGCACTCCAGAGATGGTTTCAGGGAACGGGTCTGCTCTACTGCACATGAACAACTACTGATATAGCAGAAGCCTATCAACTGTTACAGGTTTGCACATCACCTCGGATTGTACAGTGAGACTCATATCACCAGGGTCTCTGTGGAATAAACACATAAGAGGAGTCATAGAGGGTACCAACTTGTCCTCAGGCCAGCTTCTGGCTACTCATGCTACTTCAGAATTCAGTGTTCTGATTTCTGGGAATACTCAGGCTCATGGTACGCCATGATTCTTACTTAGCAGAGCAGTGTGGCACATAGGCTGATCACCAGTCATGCCTGCATTTTCTCCTACACAGAACTTGATGTGGAAGCTTCTGGAGGCAGCTCTGATTCCAGGCATGGTGATAGCTTGACCCCTCTCTAGCCTGGTCACTAAGCTTGGAGGAGAAAATCAGCCATGGGAAGCTCTGTTCCTGGATGAGGAACACCTGGTATGGATCAAGGATCTGCTGCTCCTGACATGACTGTCACTTAGCTACGAACCAGTCCTTATACACTAACAGTGACGTGGGCAGTGCCCAGCTCATAGGGCCAGTGTGAGTTGTCACCACCTCTGAACATGTGCACATGGTACACTTCACTAACCAACCTGTGCAGCCACAGAGTTCACAGCACACATCGGCTGCTAACTCTCAGGACTGATGGCCTGAGATCAAGGCCACACACCACAGATCAGGGGCAACAGAATGCAAAGAGACAAAGATCAAGCAGGAAACTGGAGCAGGTATTGTCACTGTTAATTCTTAATTACTCGCTGCCCTCATCCATACGATGGAGATAGATAACGTCTTATTCTCTTATAGGATGGCACTGAGGGTTCAGAAAGAAAAACTCAAGATGATAAAGATTTAAAGAGGAATAGTCTGATGAAAACCTGTGTATTGAGATTTGAGATTACTGTTCTCATTACTTTGATGGAGGAATCCCTGAGGGACTCAAAGGGGCTGCAGCAGGAGGCATAACAATGTCCACTGGCCACTCATTTTCAGTGGATCTCTGTCTCGTCTCTGTCTCTGTCTCTGCCTCTCTCTCTCTCTCTCTCTCTCTCTCTCTCTCTCTCTCTCTCTCTC
>JANHMN010000016.1:55166818-55185370 GCA_030674055.1 Rhabdomys pumilio
TGTGTGTGTGTGTGTGTGTGTGTGTGTGTGTGTGTGAGTGTATGTGTGGTTTTGAATGTGAATATGTGTTTGTGTCTGTGTGTGTGAGTGTATGCGCATGTGTGTGTGTGGGAATGAGGAGAGGCTGTAGACCAAACATCCCGCCTCAGAGACTTAAGAGGAATAACAGGACTCAGCCATAAAATGTTTATGGCATCCTAAGAATAATTGAGTATTTCCTGGTTTGTCGTGCTGAGATTTTACGAGCCAAGCAGAGGTCCTTGACTCCCTTTGCTCTTCAGCAGGTTTAACTGCAGTTGGACTGGAGGCTTGAAGTTGTTTGAGAACTTCTGATTTAAAAGGAAACAACCCAAGAAACCTACATAACTGCTGGAGTGGGCATCTGTGTAATGATTGGCTCTGCTCTGTGGGCCCCAAATGGGCTAGTCGTTAAGCACCCCCAGAATAAAATCTCTGCCGTTTTCAGTTGATAGTCATTCAGAGGATGTCGGAGCAAATGTTCTGTGAATGCATTTGGAACGCATCTTTCTTTACAAGTGTGACCTCTCATTTTCAGGCAGACCCACCTTATCCAAAGGTGACAGGCTCACTTACACCTCCCGCCCCACCCCAACCTGGCCAGAACACTCTTTGTCCTACAAAGACAAAGAATTTATTTCTTTGTCACTTCTATACCTACTATGCAATGCATTTTTCAGCTGGTATTAAATCCCATAAATTAAATTTTAAGGGAACACATTTTAACAAGAAAGCGATAGATAGTCTTTAAAATGTTGTGTGTATGGATGTGCCACACCATGTATGGGGAGGGAGGGCCGAGGACAGCTTGCAGGAGTCAGTTCTGGCCTTCCCTGTGCTTTCCAGGGATTAAACTCAGGCTGTCAGGCTTGGTGACAAGCACCTTTACCCACGGAGTCATCTCTCAAGCCCAGAGTTTCTACATCATGATATCCTTAAGAATTCCTTATGTGCAGATACAAAATGGAGACTGTATTGAGTGTCCCAATTAAGACTAGCATTGATCATTTCACTGCTCAATATTTTGTCCTGTGATAGAGAAACCAGAATTAAGTGGCATGCTGTTAACCTATAGTTACTTAATGATTCCATTCTTTAGAAAGTTTGTAGATTTATAGTAAAGTTGAACAGACAGAGCAGAGTTTCCATATAGCTTCTGTCCCCCAGAATTCCCCTCTGCTTACATCCCTGCTAGAGCCAATCAGCGCTTCAACTGAGTAGCCTAAATCTTCTTGTCACTGCTCTGTCCAGTTCACACACAAGGGCTATCTTGTGGCATCACATCTTTGAGCAAATGTAAAATGACATGAATGTGTCCACCTGACAGTTTCCATGTATTGTGCAGAATAGTTTCCCTGTTCAAAATATCTCCTGTGCGCCATCTGCCCCAACCTCTACCTACCACGGATCTCTTCCTGCCTCTATAACTCCATCCCATTCCAGAACCACAGAGTGGATGGCTTCTCAGGGCTTCCTCTCAGAGATGAGCTGTGGTGTCCCCCACATCTTTTCCCTCGGAACAGCTGCATCTCCTTTCCTTCTAGTGATGATGGAGCTGCTTAGAAGCAGGAATCCCAACCACAGAAAGAGAGAGAGAAAGAGAGAGAGAGAGAGAGAGAGAGAGAGAGAAAGAGAGAGAGAGAAACAAACAAATGCAGCTTGCCTGAGCTCAGCCCTTCTTTCAAGAAGACAAGAGGTGAGCTGACATTGTTAAACATTAGAGCAGGCGGCACTCAGCTTCCGTGTTTCCGACATGCTGAGTGACTGTGGAAAAAGTGTCTCCCTGCCTGCAAAAGGAGTGTGCTGGAGATGAGGACGTGAAGTAAAATGATTGCATCTTTAATGAGGCCCAGAGAGCATTTCCCAGCTGAACGCCAGCCAATATCTATGTGGGCCTTCACT
The DNA here is from genome assembly GCA_030674055.1 of Rhabdomys pumilio. NCBI lineage: Eukaryota > Metazoa > Chordata > Mammalia > Rodentia > Muridae > Rhabdomys > Rhabdomys pumilio. The sequence goes on from JANHMN010000016.1 coordinate 55,168,739, forward strand.
GTGCAGACCACACTGATGGAGCGTCAATCGTCCTAGAAAGCGAGGTCACTGTGTCCTCGTTTTTTAAGATCAGAACTTCAGGTGAGAGAGAAACAATTTCTGTGCTCATGAAATCTCAACAGAATCCAGGAACTGTCAAGCAGGGAGTGTAAACGAGATGTACTTCTCTTCTGTCAGGGGGTTGAGCTAGGTAAAGAAAGTTCCATCTTTACCAGGGTCTGTGAAGATGCCATCTTGAAAAAGGCCCTGCCCCAGTCAACATGAGATTGGAGGGCACTCAAGGCTGCAGCTTGCCCTCAAAAGTTGCTCTCTGCTATCAACTGCCCTGGCTCTGTAAATTAGGTGATCTGTGAATGTGGAAGCTGAGCTCCACCCACTCCAGGATGCAGTAGACCCCTTTGTATTAGGAATAAAAATCTAGCAGGATCCTGGTCAGGAGTCCATGGGCATTACTTGGCTTTCAGCTCTGCACTTTTTGGCAGAAGTTAAACTTTGTCTGTTTGCTTGCTGAGATACTTTGGATTATATGGTATTTTCTTGAGATGTTAGAGTCATTGCTAACACACATTTCTCCATTCTGATCCCAGTGCTGGGGGCTGGGTATACTGTTCCCACCTGTTCCCCTGGTCTGAAACACTGGTGAAAGACAGAACAGTTGAAGACCAGATGAACCTCCTGAGTCGGTACCTAAGACATGCTGAGGGCGACTAGCCTGCACTGTCTTCCATTTGCCTCTGGAATGGCTACAGGACATGTGGCCAGTTAAGTCTTGCTCTGCCCCCTGTCTCCTGAGAAGCAGGTGTCTGGTATGCTTAAGTGAGCTGCGGGCTATAATTGAGCTCGAGGGATGAAAGCAGACAAGATTTTCTCTTTCTCCAAAAAGCAGAAATTGTTCCAAGGAAGATTTAATCCATCAGACTCCTGTGATTGATGACAAAGGCATTTGGGTCTCAATAAGGTGACCGACCAGGTTAGTTTCTTTATTCATGGACTTTCTGCAGAAGGCAAGAAAACAAAGTAGCTACATCATGGTTAATGTCTTTTCCATCCCCCTGCATCTTAGTTCTCAGTTCTTGGTTCAAATGTCTAACATACTGGAAGGTGTGTGGGCTGATGAGACTCCTGCATTCTTTTCCACATGCCACTTAAGGGCTCCTGGAACACTTCTGTTGCTTCGCCTCTGTGACAGGTGTGAGAGGCTGTCAGAGTTCCTGGGTGGGTTCTTCACTTCCTGGATGAGAAAAGTGTAGTGTGCTTTATGGAGGGCTACATAGGGTCCTGCCGGCACTGATGGGAAGGGAGGTCTGTGCTCCATATCTGACTGTGAACTTCCTTGCATCCATGTACTGGTGTTGTTATTGCTTACTTGTCAAGCTTCACTGAGGAATTGCTGATACGTAAATGTACATATCTATATATCTAACGTGTGTGCTGGGCACATCTGGACATAATGCAAACCTCCCTGGTACATACTGAACATGGCCATCACCTCCTAAATGTCTCAATGTTCTTTGGTAGTGGTTGTGGGGTACTGTGTGTGCATGTGCATGCATGCACGCGCGCGTGTGTGTGTGTGTGTGTGTGTGTGTGTGTGTGTGTGTTGTGTGCATGCATGCATATGTTTGTGTGTGTGTTTATCTACATGTATGTATAGAAGTGTGGATATCTATTTGTATATGTGTATTTGTCTGTACAATGCATACAAGTGTATATCTCTGCGTTAAAAATACTACACATAAGATGCAAAATCTGTCCTTTCAGCATTAATAAGTGCACATAACTTCTTTCCAGCTATGTGCAGTTTGTGCAGCAGCAAAACTCATTGCCCAGCATTCCAAGAGCTTGCACCCATCAATCATCAACTCCCCGTTGCCTTCTTCTCAGCAGCGTGAATCATCACTCCATTCTCTGCCTTATGAGGTTGATGATTTTAAAGGCCCAGGGAAATATAGGAGATATACACAGTGGAATGTTGGTCTTTATTATAAAGAACCCATCTGGGCCTTGTGGTGGACACCCCTGGTGCCAGCACTAAGGAGGTAGCAGGAGGGGCCAAGCCCAATGTAGCCAGGGCTACACAAGACCTTGTCTCAAACACAAAACAAGACAAAATCATCATCACAACAATGACAACAACAACAACGACAGTGACGATGATGACAATAACAACACAAGGTTCTACCACTTGGTATAGCATGGATAAATGGAGAAGACGTTATACAGAGTAAAATAACCCAGGAGGCTTCCCTGCCCGCTCATAATCAATGTCTGCCTGAAGCTTAACCATGTACCTACCTGCTCTAAAGGTTCTTCTTAGGAACAATTTTCTTTCAAATTTTAAGATCCTTTGAGGATCTCAAAAAGAGCCTTTTCTCCATCATGATTGGTTCTTAGAGACTGGAAAAATATTAACATCTTAACTATTCAAAGTGTTATACAAAGAGAGAGTGTGTTGGCTTTCTTACACAGATCTCAGCTTGGAGGCTTCCCTTCCTCCACCCCTGACATAAAATACAATTCTCGGAAAGAGAAAGGGTCCTCATAGATCACTTTTACCTTCTTATACCTGCCAAGGTTCCTGGGCTCTGGGCAGGTCTCTAAAGCAAGCCACGTGTATTTAGTCTTCTCTGCTGTTTTGTGAAGGAAGTGGGAAGCTATTGGGAGAGAAAGGCTGTATTTGGTTTTAGAAAGGGTTTGTGGCCCCATGGGGAGAGCAACAATACCAACCAACCAGAACTCCCAGGGTCTAAACCACCAGCCTGGCAGCACATAGGGAGGGACCCGTGGTCCCAGCTGTATATGTAGGCAAGGATGGCATTGTTGGGCATAGGTGGGAGAGGAAGTCCTTGGTCTAATGAAGGCTGGATGCCCCAGTGTGGGGGAATTCGTGGGTGGGGAGGTGGGAGTGGGCGGGTGGGTGAGTGCACATCCTCATAGAAGCAGGAGAAGGGCGATGGGACAGTGGGTTCCTGGGTGGGAGGGAAATGGGGAAAGGGGATCACACCTGAAATGTAAATAAAATATCCAATAAAAAAATGAATTAATTTTAGAAGAAGAAGAAAAAGAAGAAAAGGAAGAAGAGGAAAGGGTGACCGTTTCTCTTCAATCATAAGAAAACTCATAAGCTCTTTAGCAGCCAGGCCTTACTGTTAGTTCAAGCAGGTGAAGCTGAGATCCCAGTTCTGAGTCTGTGAGGCTTCCATAGTGAGCACCACAGGCTGGCTGGCTTCTACAGCAGTGCATATGTGTGCTGGGTTTGTGTGAATGTAGAGGCTTGAAGTCTGAGATCAGGGACAGGCATTTTTCCTCTGAAGTTTTCTTCCATGACTGGTAGATGGTTTCTCTCCCTGGTTCTTCACTGAGTTGTCTTCTCTTTGCTCTGCCCAGGTGAAGGAAAAGCTCTACAGACTCATCAGAGCTGGCTCTCCTTGCCCTTATTCTACAGCTTGTATCTCACTCAGTATTTAGAGACATCTGATGTCATAACTTTGTATTTGGTTCCCCCCTGGGAATAACTTTCTGCCTGAAAGCTACCGGGATATGTTTATATTTCCATTTTAAAAATTGGTATTGAGACTCAAGGTTGGGACCTCCTGTCTCCTATGCAAATGCTTTGGTCCTAAGGTGTACTCTCAGCCCCATGCATTCTCTCCTTGTAAGGACATGCCTGCATCAGATTAAATCATGGGCCACAGCAACACCATGGTTGTTTAAAGATCTTATCTTTGAACACTCACAAGCTGATGTGTGCCTTTAGATTAGAGCTTTAAGGTCTGAATAATCTGAGTGAGGGAACAGAATTCTGCCTATAACACTTAGGGATGGCCTAGTCCAAGCTAAAAAGTCTTGCAGGGCGCTAACTGCCTCGGAAAGACAAGCAGGCTTATGGCTTACACAGAAGAAACGTAACTGAAGCTGTGTTGACAAATTGCCTTTGTTACTGTGAGGAGAGTCTAGTGATGAAAACAAAGGCAACCCTGAAGTCCTGACTTCCATTGGCTCTACATTTATTGTTTACTTGGTCTACATGAGAGGATTCTCATGGTCTACACATACTAGGCATATCATTGTTAAAAATAATTCTGCTTGGGGATGGGAAGGCAGCTCAGTAAAGTGCTCGGATGGTCAACATGAGGCTCTGAATTTGATCCCAATAACCCATGTAAAAAGCTGGTCATGGTGGGGAGTGCTTATGATCCTAGTGAAGAGAGATGGCAGATCCTAGGGCTCCCTGGCCAGCCAACCTCATGTACATACAGATACAGCATGTACATAGAGCTTGGAAGACAGCTTCTGGTGTTTCCCACCTTTTATCTTGTTTGAGATAGGTGTCTTGCTGTTTGCTGTTGTGTACAGCAGGCCCACAGGCTCCCAGGATTCTCCTGTTTGTCTCCCCCATCTCCAGGGCTGTCTTAGTCATGATTTTATTGCTGTGAAGAGACACCATGAAAGTGTTTAATTGGGACTTGCTTACAGTTTCAGAGTTTCAGTCTATTGTTATCATGGTTGGGAACACAGCAGCAAGCTGACAGACATGGTGTTGAAGATGTTTCGAGTTTCACATTCAGATTTACAGCCAGCAAAAAGAGAGAGTCACTGGGCCTGGCTTGAGGTTTCAAAACCTGAAAACCTACCCCTAGTTACACACTTCCTCCAATAAGGCCATACCTACTTCAATAAGGCCCCACTTCCTAACCTCTCAAATAGTGCCACTCCCTGGTGAGTAAGCATTTAAATACATGAGCCATGGGGCCATTTCTGTTCAAACTACCACAAGGGTTGTGAAGGTTACAGGTGCTACTATGTCAGGATTTCTACCCGGTCTGGGGATCTGAACTCAGATTCTCACCTCTCTCTGGGTCACCTCATGTCTGGGAGAATCAGAGACCTGTTACTTCTCTTATGTGGTCCTTTCCAGACATGGCATAAATGGACTCTTACAGTTTAAAGCCTTCTCAAGTGGACTTATTCTTTAGTGGCATGCATTAAGCATTCATTCGTAATTGTTCCTAGCTCAGTGCCTCCTGTGTTTTGATCCGTAAATAGTTTCCTTTGGTGTGAATGCACCTTTTGCCGATTTACCTGTTGAAGAGTCTCTTGGTGGTTCTCAGTCCTAGTTGATGTGAACAAACATTAGCTGGGAAGACCCTTGTGCAGATTTGGGGATGATGTATACTGCCTTAGCACTCAGATGGATAGATAGATACCCTGGGCACCCACTGATGGGCTTGGTGAAGGGATGTGTTTAGCTTTCTTAGAGACAGTGCCGGTGTGCCTTGGCACTTCCATCCTGTCAGCGGACAAGGGCATAAGCTGAGCTAGCCCTCTGCTTACTCCCATCTTCCTGTTGTGTATTGTGCTGATTTCTCCAGCAGCTGCTGGTTTATTCCTTTGCTCTGCTTTATCAATGTTTGCGGCTGCCAGGGTTGACCCCAGGGCCTCGTGGTCCAGCTCATGGCCATCAAGCTGCCTCCCCAAGCAGAGCTTCTTAGCTCAAGGTTCTTTATGCATTGAAGATTTTCCCTCATTTCACAACATTTAGTGCCATAAAAAATTTTCCTTTCAGTGTTATCTCAGATGTCTTCAGCTCCTGATTTGTTCAAATATTTATTTTTTTTAAAAGTTAGAACAGTTTTGGTTTTTGAGACTTTGTTTTTTTACCCAGAGATTATTTTGAGTTATATAATATAATGCAGTTTTGAAGTATTTGGGACACTTTGCTGTTTTGTTGTTTTTTTTTTTTCTTTTTTGCTTTTTTCATTGTGGTTAGGAACACATTTTATTTGGATTGTTTGAACTTTGCTGAAGTATTTTTTTTTTTTTTTTGTGTTCCAGCTATTCTATTTTGGTGATCTTTGTGGGCATGTAGTCTGTTGTTACGTGTTGTGTGGATTTCAGGTTAGCTGGATCCTGCTGCATTTGCTTTCCGGAAGTTTACCATGTTGGCTGGCTCTCCTGTGGTCTATACGGTTCTCCCCAGGCTGCAGCTTTGCATGGAAAATCCCAGCCACTATTTCTTTAAGTCATAGGCTTTTATTTTCACTTTCATCCTTTTCTCCCTGTTTCCAGGATTCCAGCCCCACAAATATGACTGTGCTGCAGGTACAGACAGTGCTGAGACCGAGAGCTCAGTCCATTTTCTCTGTTAAGGTTGTTGGATTTCCCTTTAGCCATCCTATGTCCTGTGAGTGTGATCTTTAAAAATCTCATAGCAAGTAAAGCACTTTGGTGTTGTCTCTTCATCCCTGACTCTCTTCACTTGACAGAATGTCCCCTAGGCTCATCCACTCCATATGCCACATTTTAAAAAGATGTTCTTGAATTGATGAACACTGGGGTTAATTCCCCGTCTTGGCTGTGGTGAATAATTGGGCTGGAGTGAGCAGGAAATGCAGCTATCTCTTAAATGCACCGATTTCATATTTTTTAAAAAAAAAAAAAAAAAAAAAACTCCAGTCAAGGAATACAAGGAAAACCACAGCATATGTTGTCATGCCTGTTAGAAGGGCTGTTGTCAGAGAGATGCTGGTAACAAATGGTGAGGGTATGAGAAGGGTATAGTCTTGCTGCTATTAAAATTAGTACAAGTTGTTTAACAAGTGTGAAGATTCTTGGAAAAACAAACCATAGAATTAGCAGGCATCCTTTTCATTTCTTAGGATGGAAACTCAGACTCTCTATTTTAGTTTTCTTCTTTGATTATATGCTTATTCAATGCTATAAATTTTCCTCAAGTCCTTTTAATAACATTTTCCCAAAGTTTTGGTAATTTTTATTCTTATTTAGTTCAAAATAACATTTTAATTTCTCTTGTAACTTGTTTTGTTCAGAGATTATTTTATTATTTAATTAATTAAATAATGCCAGTATTTGAAGGTTTCTAGCTATGCTTTTGTTTTATTACACAGTGGTCTTGAGTGGCCCTGTAAAGTTTGTTGAGCTGGTTTACTGACTCATCCTGTGGTTAGTCTTGGTGAATGCTTCTTGTGAGCACAGGGCACATGGACAGAATGATTCTGTAAACAGATATTACATTGGGTTATTGATAGTGAGGCCAGCTTATACTTACTGATTTTGTGTCTTGGTTTTCTGCTTGACCTACACATTATTGAGAGACTTTCAGTGTATCTAACCTCCAGAGTAGGCTTGTCCATTTCCTTCTTGGTTCTATGAGCTTTTCTGTGTAGTATAACTTGATGCCATGTTGTTGGGGCCTATGTGTGAATGATGTTAAGGTTTCCTTGCCAAGTTAACCCTTTGTCATTGGGCAATGCTTTTCTTTTTCCCTGATGACCCTCCTGTTTTGAAGTCTCTATTTTATACAAGACAGTAACCTTTCCTGCTATCTTTGGTGAGCATTGGCACTTTTCTTCTTTAGTCTGAGGTTTCTTGCAGACAACATCTAGTTGGCCCTGATATTATAACCACTCTGACCAATTTTCTCTGTTTATTTGCATATTCAGACTATTCCCATCATTGCAACTATTGATATGATTGAATTAATATTGACTATAGTTTAAATTTAATTTATTTCCCTTTTAAAAATTCTATTATTTACATTTTTCCGCTGTCTCATTTGTGTGTATGTGTGTGTTGTATAGTATGTAAGTGCACTTGCCTCTGTATGAGTGTGTGGAGGCCACAAGTTTACACAGGGAATCTCAATTTTATTGCTCTATGTGCAATAGTCATCCCATTCACTGTTGTTATTAATGCTATAGAATGATGTGTGCGTGCATATGTGTGTGTATGTTTGTGTGTGTGTATGTGTGTGTGTATGTGTGTGTATTTATTAAGAGTAAATGGTCTTATTTTGTTTTTGTTTAATTATGTTCTTATACTTCTGTTTATGGAGATCCAAGTATCTGCCTCATATCACTTTCCTTTCCTCAGTAGTATTCATCATCTCTCCTATGGTAACTCCTGTCATCTCTCCTATGGTGATTTCCATCATTTTTCCTTCACTAGGTCACTAGAATAATCACATGGTGATTATTCTCCTTGGCTTTTGTTCATCGATGAGAACCTTTATGTCTGAAGGACAGTTTCACCCAGTACAGTCCCGGTTGGTGGCTTTTCTTCTCAGACCTATAAGCATTTCACTGAAATCTCCTCTCCTTTCCTCTTCTGTGCCAAGCTTCCTCCTGTGATTTGAGCACCTGTTTCTATGCAGACCACACCCTGGCCCCTCCTCACCTTCATCTTTGAAGATACTTACTTTTCCTTGTTTTCTGAAATTTAATAATTTATTCCTGGGCTCCATTTCTTTCTTTTGTTCTCTGTGTTTCTTATTTATTAGAATAAATTATTAGGTTATTTATTCCTCCTTTTGTCTACTCGGACCTTCCAGGTACTGTGGTTTAGTATCTGACATTAACTATAGAAAGGTTCTCTGTCATTACTGTTTCCACTACTTCTAATATTTATTCAGCTCAGTTTTGCTTTGCTTTCTTTTTCCTGTTTTCCTTCTGCTATCCCAGTCACCTGAGCATCTTTCTGCTTAGGTGATGTAAGAGAAGGGCTGTATGGGAAGAAAGAGTCTCCTCTTCCTGCTGAAAGATCAGGCCTAGCCTTTTATGTGCCAGGCTTGTGTGGTGCACACCATGTTGGTCTGGTCTTCCAATGCTTATTCTTCTCTTCCTGCCAGACCCACAAGCGCATCTTTCTCAGTTCATCATAAGGGCGTGGCTTCTCCTCACCTTCAATGCTGTCATCCCCGGAGCTTTCATGCCAGCTGCTCACTAGCACCCAGCTGACTCATCAGATGTATACTTGAAATGTCTTCTCATCCCACCAGCTTCTGCGTTGGGTAGCAGGTCCCAGTTTAGAACTTCTACACACATTTATTTTTCTGGAGTCTGGGTGGTAGTTTGTCTGACAACCTGTATTCTTTTAGAAGACCATTAGAAGTCTGAGATTTACTTTGTTCAATGTTTTTCTTATATAAGGGATGGTTTTCAACCTTTCCACCCCTCAGCACTGAAACTAGAAATTGTTCCCACATTTTCCACAAAGTTAATATGAGTTAATTAAAGAAGAAGACAATGTTCTCAGGACTGGAATGTTGACTGGAAAAAAGTCAAATTCAATAGTTCCCCTTGGTTGCATAAATTAGGTGCTTGCTGAGAATAGTATTATCCTTATGTTTTTTTTTTTAAAGGGAAGGTATAAGTTGGGTAGTAAGCACTCTTCCCTACTATTCAGTAAAGGACTATCCCAGCAACTTTGACCCAGAATTCACAGTCTTCCTATGCAACAAGAGCCATTAAAAGCACTGTAGTTTAGTGTATAGGACACTGTGTTTACCATATAAAATGCAGGAAGTGGAAAGCATTCTATGTCACACCACAATGACTACGTTTGCAGAGGTTATTTGTAGACTACATTCTATGTATGAATAAGGGGTTCTTGCTTGAAGAGGAAACTGTACCTGCAATGTCTTACTGGCATCAGAGTTAGAAAATAAGAAAATTGTTTGGTAGGACATGAGCCCTTTCCTGAAGTAAAGGTAAGAGCATTGACTGGAAATCCTCCTTTAAAATAAAGCATGTAGAGCCAAGAGATGGCTCCACTATTAGGAGTTAAAACTGCTCTTGTGCAGCAGTTGAGTTTGGTTTCAACACCCATAACAGGTATTCGTGACAACCTGTCACTCTGGCTCAGGGCTCTGACATCCAGTTTGGGCTTCTGTAGATACCTGTACTCACATATACAACCCCTCCATACAGACATACATGTATGCATGCAATTTAAAAACAAAACTAAAAAAAAATCTTTTAAAAAACACAAGTGGTTCTATCCTATATTTTGTACCCCCTGACAAGAAGGTCTTGGTACTTCTGAAAGTGACTATGCAGTTGAACCTTCTAAGCATGTTAGCCTGGGTGTTGGTTACTGATGCTGCTTGCCTTCCCTTGTTGAGTGTTCCATCTTTCTTCATACTTTGTGTGGTCCTGGAAATGGGAACTACTTTTTATTTGTGTTGTTCTTCTTAGAGAACCCTAGACACAGTCTTTTAGCAGGAAGCCCTTAGGAAGAGCATGTTAGGAGAAAAGATGCCCAAATCGTATGCAGGGTGGTAGGTGACAGTGCCTCAGCTTGAAGGTTTGCATGTCAAAACTTGACAGCTCTTTTGAACAAACTCAGGGCCCTGCGCCTGTTGAAATCTCAAGTTACAAGACAGTGCTAACCAAGAGAAACAGGATGCATTGCGAAGTTAATGAAGCAAGTCAGTCCTTCAATTAGGTAATGATGCTTAAGTCTCCCAGAGATGTGCCTTCAGTGATACCCCTCAAGTGCATTTCAGACTCCACAGTTCCAGTGGACTGGTCACAGATGCCCAGGACTCACTGTGCTGCAATCAAAGCAGTGGGAGCCAGAGGTGGCTGCGTTTTCTCATCTTTAATCTGAAACTCAGCAGAGACCCAGGGAGGGGCCGCTTGCTTGCAGTTACAAGAGTCAGTTTTTCACCTCTGTAACTTTGCTTGCCTGGAGTTTTCTAGGACGTGACTGTGGATGTGAGGGGGATGCCTGGAGAGTGATGTGGGAGATCATAGAAAGACCCCTCCCATGGTGTTCTCTATGGGGAGTTCCCCTATCCTCAGAAGGGTTTCTTTTTGTCTCATCAATCATTTGGGTTGAGTCTTCACAATAATGGACATACTATCCTTTCTAACCATGACTGGAAAATGAACAGAAATAGGATGGAGACAGAGACTCGGACACTTGGGGGCACAAGAGAGGGAGTCATCTTGGTGGTTGTGTTCCAAGGTATCCTGAATAATGTTTTTCATGACGTCAACTGGAACAGTCATTCAGAGATCTCAGATTCACACTGTGGGGTCCAGGGGATAGAGGATGCGCTCAGACTCAGCAAATACAAAGAATTAAACTAGGAATGGTAGCTATAACGTGGGCAGGAGGGGCTGAGACAGAAGACAAGGTTGAGGCGAGCAGTACAGAGAAGCTGGCCAGCCACTTGGGAAGTCTTGGCTTTGATGGTATCTGCCTTAATTTCCCACTCAGCAATGTTTTTGATCCCGCTGGCATTTCTCCTGGCTTAATTATGTGACTGTGTGCACTTAAGGTAGAAAAAAATTTTGTTCTGCCGAGTCAAGTAATTGACAAGGCGATAGAAATTCCTTCTTCTTAAAAAACTTATTGTATCACCTAAGGACAGGGAATGTTCTCCCCTGCACAGGGAATCAGTGCGCTGGTCCGTCCACTTGCATACTCCCTTCTCTCTGCAGACCACCTACCTCTTTGGAGACGTTGCAGAACCCAATTAATTTGATGTGATGCAGATTGTATGTAACATTTCTCTCTGCGATAAGTAGATGGAAAATGTTAAATTTAATGTGTTGGAGTTGGGAAGCTGCTTTCTCATTTCCCCAGAGAATTACATAGTATAACATGTTAATTATCAGTATAAATATAATGTCAAAAGAATTCACGAAACAAGGCTGATAATATTTTCATTACTAGGGCCTCTCTCTCTCTCTCTCTCTCTCTCTCTCTCTGTGTGTGTGTGTGTGTGTGTGTGTGTGTGTACATGTTCATGTGTGCATGTATGTATGGAGGTTATAGAGGAATGCCAGGTATCTTCCTCAGTCAGTCATCATCTTAAGTTTTAAAGATTTAATTTTATTTATGTGTATGTGTGCATGTCTGTGTATGTATTGGTCATGAGTACATGGTTACCCATGGATTTCAGAAGGAGTTGGTCCCCTGGAGCTGGAGTTATAGGCAATTATGAGCTATCTGACATGGGTGCTGAGAACTGAACTTGGGTCCTCTGAGAGAGAGACACGCATATTAAACCTCACAGCCTTTTCTCCAGCCCCTTTATCTTATTTTTGAAATAGTCCTGCATTGAACAAGCACTCAGTGATTCAGTTAGACTGGCTGGCCAGGCTCTTCCTGTCTCTTCCTCCCCAGAGCTTCTAGGGGATCAAACTGAGTCTCCATACTTACAACGCAAGTGTTTTACCAACTGGTCCATTTCCTTAATCCAAGTATGTCTCTTTTTTATGTGGCATGTATATCTCTTAGGTAAAGAAATCTTCCAAACTGCCCACAAAAGGCTGATTTTTTAAAAATATTTTAATTGGTGTAGAGTACTAGATTTTTAAAGAACACTTTCATACAAGACAATAAGGTAATTTGATGGTACCCTCAACATCTCTCTCTTTTGATACTTCTCCTTTTTAGTTTTCTTTGTCTCAGAGGCAATGTCATAGGTATAGACTGTCTCTATCTATCTATCTATCTATCTATCTATCTATCTATCTATCATCTATCTATCATCTATCTATCTATCATCTATCTATCTATCATCTATCAAACATCTATCTATCTATCTATCTATCTATCATCTATCATCTATCTATCAATCATCTACACACACACACAAACACACACACACAGACACACACACAGACACACACACACACACACACACACACACACAGAGACACAGACACATTCACACTCACTTGGATCTACAAATGAGAGCAAACATGATTTATTCTCTCTTTGCCTGCCCTAATTTACTCCACATGATAATCTTCAGTTGTATTTGTTTTCTTGGAAATGAGAGAATCTCATTTTTTTTTTAAAGGCAACATTTTGCTTTATGCTACTGGGTCATTGTGGTTTTGAGGGGCTTCTGTTTGGAAAAACCAATCTGTGAGAAGGAAGAGTGCTAGAACTGAAGTTGTTCCCAGAAGATCTCATTTTCAGCTCAGTTTCTTAGACTAGGAAAAAAATTATAAAAACCATCTTCAGTGATTCAAGTGCAATCTATAGGCAGTGGGCTTACTTTTGCTGAGAAAACGTCACTCCTCCAGTTTCCAGCTAAGGAGGGGTACATTTCTGTCCAGTCATTTGCATTATTTTTTTCTTTGATTTTTTTTTATATTTTATTTACATTTCAGATGCCATCCCCTTTCCCCATTTCCCCTCCCTAGAGAAAACCCCTATCCCATGCCCCCCCCTTTTTTTTTGCTTTTATACAATTTTTTTTTTTTAAAAATCAGTAGCCTTCCTCAAAGGATAAACAGGCTGAGAAAGAAAAGAGGGAAATGACATACCTTCACAATAGTTACAAACAATATAAAATATCTTGGAGTGAACCTAACCAAGCAAGTGAAAGATCTGTATGACAAGAACTTCAAGTCTCTGAAGAAAGAAATAGAAGAAGACCTCAGAAGATGGAAAGATCTCCCATGCTCCTGGATTGGCAGGATTAATTTAGTAAAAATGGCCATCTTGCCAAAAGCAATCTATAGATTCAATGCAATCCCCATCAAAATTCCAAATCAATTCTTCATAGAGATAGAAAGAGCAATTTGCAAACTTATTTGGAACAACAAAAAACCAGGATAGCAAGAACTATTCTCAAAAACAAAAGAACTTCTGGAGGAATCACTGTCCCTGACCTCAAACTATACTACAGGGCAATAGTAATAAAAACTGCATGGTATTGGTACAGAGATAGGCAGGAAGATCAATGGAATAGAATTGAAGATCCAGAAATGAGCCCACACACCTATGGTCATTTGATCTTTGACAAAGGAGCTAAAACCATCCAGTGGAAAAAGGACAGCATTTTCAACAAATGCTGATGGTTCGACTGGAGGTCAACATGTAGAAGGATGCAAATCACTCCATTCATATCTCCTTGTACAAAGCTCAAATCCAAGTGGATAAAAGACCTTCACTTAAAACCAGATACACTGAAACTAATTGAGAATCTCATTTTTTTATCTGCATAAAATTCAGTTGTGTGTATAAGAGACAGGGAGAAACCCAAGCACAGGAAGTAGATAGGCTCAGCCTGATTACCTTCTCTGTGACAGGTAGCTGGCCAGAGGAGGTGGTCTTTGGGAGCTTAGGCCCTGTGTGTGTCTCTGGGGGCTGCTGCCTCCTGTTACTTGTCAGGAGAGAGCTGAAGCAATCTCATCCTCATAGCCAGGGTCATGACCTCATTCCCCAGTACAACAGTCAGCAAAAGGTTTATACTTGTTTTCACTCTTTGTAATCTTTTAAGTAAATATACATAAATTTCTGTGCTACTGGCCACTGTACCAGTTACTGGTGCAGAAAGAAGCAAGCAAAGAAATCTTACTGGTATGAGAAAGATCAGTGTTCACCTCATCCACTCAGTGGCTCAGGAGGCCCAGTTGGCAGATGGAATAGGAGCTAGGGAGAGCCACAACTCAGTGCTAGCATAGGAGAAATGAGGCCATTTGCTGTAATGCTGGACATTGCGGGGCACAGACTAGGGACTTATGGAGACACAACACCAGGTTGAGACCAGACCCCTTCCATTTGGGCAGGTGTTAAAACTGTCTCCAGGCTCAGCTCTCATCTGTCAAGAGATGCAGGTCCAAGCAGGAGGAAGTGAGCTGCCTGCTCTAGACTACCAAAGACCAAAGTCTCTCAGTCTCTCTGTCTCTGTCTCTGTCTCTGTCTCTGTCTCTGTCTCTCTCTCTCTCTCTCTCTCTCTCTCTCTCTCTCACACACACACACACACACACACACACACACACACACACACTTGCACACACAAGCCCTCACATACTGAGGGGCACACATGGAGGAATACTCGTGCATTTTTGATGTACAATTAGTATAAATGAAAAGCTGCACTACAGGGCTCCCACTTTATTCTGGGCCTGCCGGCAGTTTTCTCATGTTTTAATCTGTAGTTTTTACTTCAGCTTGGTTGCTATTCTCCTCTCTGCTATGGTCAAACTTTGCTCAAAGCCTGTCTTCCTTTTACCTCTTAGTTTTTTGGGTTTTTGTTTGTTTGTTTGTTTGTTTTTGTTCTCATTTTCCCGAACAGGAACTCATGCTAGGAGGAGACAGACAGAGCAGTTACACAGCTTGGACAGCAGTTTTCTTTCTATTGCCTTTGCTCGTGGTGCCCTTCTCACATCCTCTGTGATACAGGCCCTCAGGGCCATTTTCAATCTTAAAGTCCTTCCCAATTTCTTCCACTTAAAAAAGTGAGAAGCTAATTTTTCCCTTTTTAAAAATTAATAATAACTAATTAGGGTTACAACAAAGGCATAGTGGAGGATTGTTATGAATGGCTGATGTGGATTTCTTTGGGGGAAATGTATGGAGTGCTAAGACAACGACATACATTCGGGTCCCACTTTTCATAAGAGACTCATATGGCCATGCTAACTCCAGCAGCACAGATGCTAAAACTGGGGCATCCAGAGATGCAGAGATGGCCCCTCACAGTGATGCTACATGAATCCATGATGCATTCCAGATACGTACATAGGTGTTTATACGAACGCATGCATTTCTGTGTGTGGAGAACACAAAACCAAAAGAGAACCATGAGGTGAAGAGGAAATCTTAGAGGAGATTGGAGGGAAAATGATGGGATCCATACTAAGAAACCAGAAAGGGAGACAACCTGGGGAAGGAGAGGATTCTGATGGAGAGATGCACAGAGACAGGACAGCACTGGGGGTAGGGGTGAGGACAGTGTATAATGATACATATGTAGGAAGGTGACATGAAGAGATAGTTTCATAAAATTGCTTTACTATAAAGAACTTGAAATAAAAATGCCACAGTGATGACAGCAGCATGACCTCTGTGTAGGCACCTGCCCAACCTGAGGTCCGTCCATGCAGGCACCTGTCTGACCTGAGGTCCATGCATGCAGGCACCTGCCCAACCTAAGGTTCGTCTATGCAGGCACCTGCCCAACCTGAGGTCTGTCCATGCAGGCACCTGCCCAACCTGAGGTCCATCCATGCAGGCACCTGCCCGACCTGAGGTTCATGCATGCAGGCACCTGCCCGACCTGAGGTTCATGCATGCAGGCACCTGCCCGACCTGAGACCCATGCATGCAGGCACCTGCTCTACCTGAGGTCTGTGCATGCAGGCACCTGCCCAACCTGAGGTCCGTCCATGCAGGCACCTGCCCAATCTGATGTCCATTCATCTCAGTGGTATAATTAGAATAGCCATCCCTAAGCTATGAGTTTTGCTTTGGGTTTTATACTTTTATTATCAATTATATTCCTATGCATTTATCCAACACCCACACACTCACATGCACACACTTCTACACCCCACACACACATATACACACACATGCACATGTACACATATATGCACACACACATATAACCCAAAGCCAAACCCCTCAAACAACACATCCATGGCAGAATTAAAAGCTTTCAGCCTTACATTATTGTTTATGACTTATGTGCCTTTTACCTTCGTCTAGTCCTTCCTCATTCCCTATTCTTGCCTATTCTTGTTCTCCTCTTTAATGTTATACCCACACATACCTCTGTCTATACGTATAATGCATATTCTATAGGCTAGATTTATTAGATGAGGGACAACATGCAATTTTATTTTCTTCTGAGGTTAGAGATACATTCCATTGCACGTTAACCTCAAAAATTAATGATAAAATATAAACTTATATGTGGCTGCAGAAGTTCATTTAAAACATGGCCAATTTGTTGATAAATTTTGGCTAAATCAGCAATAAACACAGGGGCTGTGAAAATGATACTGATAGTACACCTGGAGCTATAACTGCTGGTCAGGCACCTGGGGTTGTGACAGGTGGTCAGGCACCTGGGGT
>JANHMN010000016.1:55185380-55198904 GCA_030674055.1 Rhabdomys pumilio
GGTTGTGACAGCTGGTCAGGCACCTGGGGTTGTGACAGCTGGTCAGGTACCTGGAGCTGTAACAGCTGGTCAGGCACCTGGGGTTATGACAGCTGTTTAGGCACCTGATAAGCTTGGATACCTTCACAGAGAAGGTGGCCTCTTCTCTGTGAAATGGGGTGAATAGCAGGATACCTTTAGTTTTCCATAGTGAAGCCCCCAAACTCCTTGCTTTCCTGTCATCCCTTTCCTTACACGTCAAGTGACTCGTTCCCAGTGAGTCCTAAGTCCTCCATGTTCCAGGGCAGGGCACATGGATGGGACGCCCCCATGTGGAATGACAGTGTACTACAGGAGGTTCAGAATTGGAAATACAGCTGGGTAGCTTGAGAAAACTGTTTCTTCTTCCACCTCTGGTACATCATCCACCATTGCCTCAGAAGACAGAATTCCCATTTATTGCTTAATTATTTTCCACATTAACTATTACTAAAGGCTTTGTGGTTTTAACTTTTTGCTGGATTTCTTTGTGTGAGTGTTATCATGTCCACTTCAAATATTGCTGCGGCTGCACTGTTAAGGACATAGCTTTTATATGGTAAAACTTACAGGGGTATGGCTCACTTACAGGGTGCAAGTCTCTAGGTCCAGGCTTTTGAAGGATGCAGCTTGCTTCCTGCCTTGTCCGGCTTTGTTTGCTCCTTGATCACTATAAAGTGCACAGCTTCATGGTAAATATACATCCTCTCCTCAGGCCCCAAACAATAGAGCCAGCCAGCTATGAACTAAAGGCTCTGAAACTATAAGCCAGATTAAGTCTTCTCCCACTCTAAGCTGTTTCGGGTATTTGTCATAGAGAAGAGAAGCAGATTGTTATACTAAGTAATGTTATTTTATTTAATACCAGCCCCCAGCATCAGAGTATTGACATTAAGATTCATGTATGCCAGAGAGCAGCTATTACATGCACCCTTTAAACCCAAATTAGCTGGCGCTGCATTTGCTGAGCATATGCTGAGGTGCTGAGACCCATGGTTTGGCCACCCAATGGCTCTAGGCATCCACTGGGCTCTAGAAGCAAACTCACTGTAGCTAATGAGGACACTGATCTGCACAGTCTCTCAGGTCTTTGTGACTGGGTCAAGAGATCAAGCCCTTACTAGTGTTTAAGGGCTCACACCTATGGGGTTTTCCCTGGGGAAGTGGGGTGTTTTATTTGCCTCCTAAGTAAAGAAGGTAATTTTAAAATGCCCCCTGGCTTTAGAGTGT
Source organism: Rhabdomys pumilio (assembly GCA_030674055.1). Classification (NCBI taxonomy): domain Eukaryota; kingdom Metazoa; phylum Chordata; class Mammalia; order Rodentia; family Muridae; genus Rhabdomys; species Rhabdomys pumilio. Next base: position 55,186,629 of record JANHMN010000016.1, read on the forward strand.
CTGCTGCAATGGGGTTCACTGGTGCCTTTGATATGGAGGGAGTGAGGCTCTCAGCTGTTCCATGTACAATGATCTGTCTTACCTGTTCTTGTGGGTCTCACTGAGTCTGAGAATTATAGTAGTGAGTGGCCCAATCTTTAATGTTGGAGCCACCCTAAGTGTTTCCCTCCCTGGTTTCCACATGTCCAAAAGGGCATGATCCTTAAAGCCCTGTGTGGATCAGTGAGTGCATGAAGCATTAGCTTGTCAGCAGTTGAATATTTGGAGTTCAGTACTACTAAAGGCTGTATAAAAGTTCCTGCTGCGGCTGTCAGTGTTACCACATTTTCATTATCTTTACATTGAACAAGGATGTTCCTCATTCACAGAACCTTTGGAACTGAGTGACTTGGACACCAGGGGTTCCTGGTGGCCCCCACAAGTGCAGGTACCTTTCACAGGATTGTCTTTTCGATACTGTCTCCTGCACCCAGTAGCTCTGCTTTGTGCTGGTCCTGATGTAACTGCTTAGACTCGAAGAAGAAAGGCAGCCATTGGCTCTTACCCCTCAAGTTTTCCTTGCTGGTAATTTCTTCCCCTCACCAGTGTTGAGTTTTGAGTTTTACTTGGAAACAGATTTTCTGTTGGGATGAGATTACAGGACAATCACGAAGGTTCTGTGCAGCCTGTGGGTCAGGAGGGCCAAGATGGATTTAGAGCAAGTTGGAATGAGGTAGCACCGCGGCTTCCCTGGATACATCTGAAGACAACAATCCAATTTCCGCTGGCTGTCTCTTCTTGAGTTCAATTCAGAGCCAATTTCCTCCACCTTTCCCCAGGGGCACAGTTTCCAGTCTTCCCATTACACAGGCTCTCTAATTAGGCCCTACTCCAGATGGAGTCTGGGCAGAATAGAGTGCACGACCTCCCCCATTATTTGGGAATGGCATGTCTCCCATGTGGCTGAGACTTCATTTAACAAGTCCCCATACCTCGTACTTACTGCCTGGAAGGCTGGAGGCTTCAGCTGCCTGTGTTGATGGCCCATTTCTCTGTTATGTCCTGTGAATGATTTTTAAAACTTTATGTAGACCTTTACATTAACAAGGAAATGCTTTTTGACCTGTAATATATATATTTTAAATTTTTTAGTGGTCTAGACTCTACTCCCTTGTAATAGCACCTACATTGCTGTCATCCACAACAAACTTACATTTGATGTACAAAATGGAGACTCACCTTAAAGTCATGCTGTATTCAAATACAATGACACACACACAGAGAGACCAAAAACAGATACATTTCCATATAACCCCATAGAAAACTTGTAGTTTTGTGAAAGTTAAAAAATTATTTACTTAAAAATTAATTTACTTTAAGATAAAATGCAATTCATCCTGACGTTTCTTAAAAGAGTGCATCAGTAATTTGACTCAAGATTGCTAAAATTTCATGCACTTTCCCAAATATTGCCACCTATTTATGTAGTGGTGAGTGTCAGTTGTCAATGAAATGGTATTTATAATGACCTGGGAGACAGGCCTCTGGGTATACCTGTGGGGATTGTATTGATTAGGTTAATTGCGGTGGGAAGACTTGCCTGTCCTCTGTGAGCGGCACCATTCCCTAGGCTGGGATAGGAACAGGAGAGGTGAGCTGAGCACTTACTCATCTCTCTCTGCTTCCTGGTTGTAGATGCAGCATGGTCAGCTGACCCAAGCAAGTGAGCCCTTTTCTAAGTTGCTTTTTTTTCAGGGTATTTTATCACAGCAACAGAAAATGAAACAAAAGACAACTTACAGGAGCGCTTGTTGTTTTCATTCATGTCCTCACAGGCTATTGTCCTATGTGGAGAATTGCCAGCTCTTCCTGATGGCTCAGGGACAGCAGAAGGCATAGAAGCTCCTGTAGTCCACCTACAGGCCTCAGTCTGCTCTTCACTGGACTGTAGCAATCTTTCTTTCTGTGTCTTGATAGTGTGTGCCTTTTACTTACAATATCTCCATCTGAAGTCTGTCTCCAGTATGTGAACAGCAACTCCACCTTACTGGATCTGAGATCTACTGCTATTCTTCCTAAAGACTTTTCCTGGGCTTCCATTTAGTGCTGTCTCCCCACAAATGTAGACCCTGTCCTAGTTACCCTTCCCAAGATGCAAATTTTTTTGTCCTTTTTGATTTGTTTTTATTTTGGAGTGTGTGTCTGTGTGCACATGTGAAATGAGTACAGTTGCTGACGGAGGAGAGAAGATAGCATCACTCCCTACAGCTGGAGTTAGCAGTGGCTGTGCGTTGCCCATCTCCACCTTACTGCTGTTCTTCCTGGGAAAGGAGTTGGTCCTGGGAAGTGAACTCTGGTCCTCTACAACATCGGTAACACTCTTAACCCCTGAGCCATTTCTTCAGACTGTAAGTGTGTTTAAATGCTGATAACAACCAAGAACAGAAAGCTGCATGTATTAAATCTTGGTGAGAGATGAATCTTCCTAGAGAAGCAGAGCCTATGGCTCATCTCTGCCCATGATGGATTTCTCTTCACCTTGCTACCTGGAATGATGTTTATAACCAAAGATTAAAGAAGTCTTTCAGCTACTGCCTGCAGGCTGATACCAGCTTGGAACCCTAAGTAAGGTCTCCAGTTACTGAATCAGTTTCTCCCTCTACAAAATCCTTTTTAAAGGTCCCCACTGTGAACATGGTAGATCCCCAGAGATGAATGTATGAGAGTACCAAGATCACATGCTTTTTCTGAAGCCCTGCTGAAAGCTTGTGGCAGTGGTACAAGAGTGAACAAGGAGTTCAGCTAAAGCATAGGAGGCCTTTCTTAAATGCAGTTGCCAATCAAAGAGCAGGCTAAAACAGACCTGTAGAGTCTCTGTAGATGTTGTCCTGTGAAGCATAGAGAGACTCAGCATTTCAACAGTGCTGAGGTTTAAGCCTTGCTTTGAAGGAGGATCTCCAACCTGCACAGTGGTGAACTGGGTTTGATAGAAAGTACAATAACCCACAGCTTAGCCGTTGGGAGATTGGATTCCACTGCCACTCTTAGAATACACACTATGTGTGTAGTCCCCAATTTCTATGTTACATAGAATACACTTTTAAATACTTATACATACTAGAAGAAAGTCAATAACACGAGGCCCACCAGGAGAAAGTTTCCAGTGGAATTGGATCCAGAGATATGGGGCTATGAAATGAACAACTGTAGGCTACCTATGAACTAACCATGACAAATGTGACAGGGTGTATTAAATTCAGTTGAAAGGTGAACAGCATGAACAAGCAGATGGAGAGTTTTAGCAGAGGAATGAAAACTGTAAAATAAATAATAGAAATGCTTGGCTTGACATGGCAGCTTCAAAATCTGATGCAGAGACTAGTGAAAATGAAGTTGTACTAAATCTGTAATCAGCTTAGAGTTTTCCTGTCAGCAAAGGAATGAATAATTCACTTCTAACTTATTAAAATCATGAGACTATGTAGAAGATATGAATATTTCTGTCAATCTATTTGACTCAACTCACACAGATAGCATAAAGAAAACACCATAAATGGATACAGTTATTATTTGCAACTTGAAAATAATAATAATACAAATATTATGTCAGCTTTTTAAAGTATAGCAAGCATATATTTATATAAATTTATGATATAGAGCATGGGGTAATTCTTAGTTTCAAAGAAGAGACATCACACAAAGTGCCCTGTTCACAAATGCTAGGGTTCAGTTATAGTATGTAGAAAAATACAGCATATAGTATCAATACAGTATGTAGTATCAATACAGTATGTATTAAGAATACAGTATGCCGTAATAATATAGTATGTAGTATCAATACAGTATATGATATCAATATGGCATGTAGTAATAATACAGTATGCCATAACAATCCTGTATATAGTATCAATACAGTATGCGCTATCAATATAGTATATAGTAGCAATACAGTATATAACAAGATAGTATGCAGTATCAATATAGTATGAAGTGACAATACAGAATACATTGTCAATACAGTATGTAGAAAAACTTAAATACTAGGAAACTATGCATCAAAAAATTCACGTATCAAAAAACATCACAAAAATTTCAGAATATTTGAAGTTAATTATAGGGAAAGTGAATATAGTAAAATCCACAATCTGCATGTCAAACAGGAATGTAGCGTCCTCCTGGCTTTTCATCTTCTCATAAATAAACTTCCAAATTCTGAAAAAAATTAAACCTAAAATAAATGAGGTAAAAAACAGAGATAAGAGCAGAAGTCAGTAAGGTAAGTGACAGAGTAGGTCAAATGGAAGTATATAAAAATATCCAGGAAACCTGTAAAACACAATCAGAAGAAGTAAAGTGAATCAATATCGGAAAATTTGAAGGGGTATATTATTATTTTCCTGAAGGTTTCATGAAGGTTATGATGAAATACGTTCAGTTTTCATCAATAATGTCAGTCTCCCAACTCAAATAAACAAAGATAGAGCCAGTACATTATTAAAATAACAATTCCCCCCAAATTGACATGTGGATTGACATAGTCAAAATTGGAATCTCAGCAGGTATATTTTTTGCTAGAAATCTTAAGATGATTACAAAGTTGATATGAATATATTAGTAAGTTTTAGAAACATGGTCAAAAGCTGACTTGTAGCCTGTGACTCCAACACCTTGCTGTAAATGCAAATGAAGGGTCAGTGCAGGAGGCAGGTCAGCGACTACAGGTCAGAGGAGAAAGGTGGCCAAATGTGGTCCCAGAGAGTCACTGCATTTGGTGGCCTCAGAAGAGCTCCCCACAGGTCGTGCTAGAAACATTGTATGAGCCCATGTAAAAGATGTGAGCCTTGATTCTTATGCTGTTCCACAGGAAATGATAAATTCAATATGATGAAAGACCCAGAATATAACTAGAACCTTAAGATTTTAGGGAAACAATTGGAACAATCGTCTATAACACAAGGGCAGCCAAAGATTTCTCACATAAAGTTGTAACAAACACTAACATGGCTGGCAAGATGGTTCAGCAGGTAAAGGTACTGGCTGTAAAGCATGAAAACTGAGTTCTATCTCTAGGACAGCAGGAAGTAAGAAAGACAAGACATTACCTGTGGGCAATGGTACATTCATGTATGGCCCCATCCTCACTATGTGTCTCCATGTGCACACACATGCATGTACGTACACACACACACACACACACACACACACACACACACTCACACACACACATGCACACTTTCTCTCTAGATGGATGGACGAATGGAAGGATGGATGGACAGATGTAAAAGAATCACTAGCCAGAAGAAAGGAAAATTGACTTCTATCAATTTCTCATTAGCAGACGTTGCATAAGTAAATCACATAGCCATTCTACAAACTGGGGGGAAACATTCATATTGTGCTTGTTTTAGTTTTCTTTCTGTTGGTGCAATAAACACCAGGATGAAAAGTGACTTGAGGAGGACAGGGTTTGTTCCAGCTTATACTTCCATATGACCATCACCACTGAGTAAAACAGGGCAGGAACTCAAATCAGGAACCTGGAGTTAGATCTGAGAGGTTGTACAGGAAGCTTTTACTTCTTCACTGGCTGGCTCAGGGGTCCTTTTAATGCAGTCAAGACTCAGTTGCCCGGGGATGGCAGTGTCCACAGTGAGCTGGGCCCTCCTCCCATGTTCAGCATTAATCAAGAAAATGCCCACATAGGCTTGTTCATAGGTCAATTGGATGGAGACGGTTCCTCATCAGCCCTCCTTTCCCCAAGATCAGACATCACAGCATGTCTGAGAAGTGGTTTGTACCCAGAGTGTATAACAAATCTCACAGTGAAGACTGATGATAGAACAGCCTAGAAAGCAAATGACAAATAGGCAAAATTTCAATAATTAATTAAAATTAAGCATGGATGTTCAGTGCATGTACTTCATTTTTCAAGAGATGAAAGGACTTTAAATCAACCTTGTGAGATTAGCTCATATCTTGGACGGCCATAGTGAAAACACTTGCTGGAAGTCAAGGTCAGCACGGTTGCATGAGACTCTCCAACCACTGGGGCAAGTGACATGACCGTTTTGTATAAATCATCCTCAATTCCATGGTTAACTTTACAGCTGGATTTTACCCATAAGAAGTGAAAATAAATGCTTACCCTCAAGGCTGTAGACAACAATAAAAAACATTTTCCTAAGAAGGTGCAGAGTAAGCACGCTGTGATATGTCTACACAAGGAGTGGAAGGAAGGAAAGCAGACACCAGAAAGGTACTTTATACAATCCTTCATACGAAGCTCTTAGAACAGTACAAACTTTGGTGGTATGAACAAGTAGAGTTATTTGATAGAAAGAGGAGGCTCTTTTCTAGGTAGCTATGTAGATGCTTATGATGTATGAGTTTCCATGTATGAAAATTAAAACTCAGTAAAAGCAAGTGAGCCGTCATGGAAGCATGGTTTTTGGTACAGTGGAATGGTGGTGGTTTCCCGGCACACATTGCTTTTTAATAATTACTGTACAGTGCTTCATTAGGTGTCTGCGCACTTGATGCTTTCATTCAGCCTCCATGATGACTGTTATACATTTTCAACAGTATTACCAGATTGAGAGGGATCACCAACTCTTTTTAAGCTTTGGACTGAGTGGGGTTTTCAGTTGTAGTGCATAACAGAATTTCCCCTAATTAACTGATTGCCTAATAAAGATGACAAGAAGCCAATCACTGGGCAAAGAGAAGGAGGCGGGCCTTCTAGGTCCAAGAGAGGAAGAGAGAATGCGGGAGGAAGGATAAGGATAAAATAATAATAAGGATAAAATAATAATAAAATAAAATAAGGATAAAAAATGTGGCACTTTTTTACAGTGAGAAGGAGAGCAGGAGAGGCAGCTGTAGACCAGGAACTGTTAGACCCAGTGGCGACATCTGCCACTGGAAGATTTTCAACATAGAATAGTTAATGGGTTTAGAGCAATAGATTTCACACCCAGCGGTTGTGTCATCTGTTGATTTTAAATTAAGATTGGTGTTTTCCATTTGCAGTGACTCAGGTAGACAAGAGAGAAAGAACATAGCCAAGGTGGAATTAGGCCAGGCTTTGGAATGGGAAGATTAAGCAAAGGACCAGACTCCAGGGAAAAGGTAATCGAAGTGGGCTGGTGAGAGTACGCCCACAGTTGGCCATGGGGTGGTAGGCTGGCAAGAGAGCAATCTCAGCTCTGGAGAGGCAGAGCCAACATTTGTGGGAGAGGCAATGGCTAGAAGAAACAAGCAGTCATGGTTTCAGGCTATGCACTGGGCTAGGAACAGACAGAGATGGCCTATGCTAGAGCGTAGCCAGATTTAGCATGGGTTCATTTTAAAACTACATGCAATAGTGTTGTCCATCCCAGTGAGCCCAGTATGTCTCTGAGCTGCTGGTTTTTACTCTGAACCATGGCTTGTTAATTCTGGAAGAGTAACCTCAAACACACATTTATTATTATTTTTACAACTCACTTGCTTTGAGTTCTCATTCAGGTTCGATGAACCCAGCTGTATAGGTTAAGATATCTCTTTGTCAGGCCCCTGCTCTCTATTATTCTCTTGGGTGGAGTAGAAGACACCCAGAGGCTCCACCCCTTGCCACAGTTTGTGGGCAGGCAGGGACCACTACAATGAGCAAGTATGTGGTGGAGAGATGGAGAAGAAAGAGAAGCAGAATTGTTTGTCTGCTTTGATGACAGACTCGTGGTTTCCTCTCCCTCACCTTTATTTTCAAAGAATGGAGGGATGATGTCTCTCACTCTGGGTTGATGTCCATCATGGCTTTTAAAACTGTGAGTCATGAACTGGTATGGGATGAGAAACTGAATGGGGAGGTTGGAAACATTTTCTGCAACCGTGACAGAATCTGAATGCAGTGACCAAAATCTAGTTCAAAGTTAAGTATGCGATGAGCCTGAGGTGTCTGTGGCACTCCATGCTCATGCTATATCACATGACTCTTTGCAACCTTGGACCCCAACACACAATGTGAATACTTCCCACTGTGCATGCCACAGCATCCCAGGAACACATTGGATACCGCCTGAAACACCTCAGCTCAGACCCGGGCCTGCTCTAGGCTTTGAACTGCTATGCTTTGACACACTTTAAAAAACCTTCCTGCCCTTACAGAAGTAGGGTGATTTAAATACAGACAATGAAGACCTAAATGCTTTCTTGCCATCACTTCTCAGATATATGCATCAAATGAATACAGTTTAGGATTCTGATGTTTGACTTTTTAAAAACTGTTGCTTGAGTTGCTGACCTGAGTTTCACTTACAAGACATTCAGTGAATTTTGGTTGGGATTAGAACAGAATTTCCAGCAAATTCTGAAATGGCCCTAAGCATACTTCTGCTATTATGTGCTACGTATTTATGTGAAGCAGCATTCTTCACACTGACAATTATAAACCTGAAATATCTATCAACCCTAAAATGTTAATGATTCCCTGTCTCCTGCTATGTCGAATACACAGCGAAGATTCAACTCTTTATGCAAAAATAAACAAGCACACCCACCTCATTAGTGTGAAGATTTGCTTTTTTATTAAATGATAAAATCATATATATGGCAAGGAACTGCTTTAGAGTAAAAATTCATTTTTTTTTTTTATTCCTTTGAGACAGGGTTTCACACTAGTCCAGGATGCCCTGAAACTTCCTGTGTAGTTCAAGGCATCCAAATATTCACAGCAACTCCTCCAAGTGCTTGGGGCTATGACCACAAGCTACCATGCCTGGCTAAAAATAAAGCTAGGGTTTATTGTCATTAAATGCTTAATGTGTATACCAATTTTATATAGCTTATCATGGGGAGGGTGTCACGTAAAATTGTCTCCTGTGAAATGTGTGTCAAAAACTTAAAAATTCTCTAGAAGCTTAGCTGTAGACAAGGAGTTATTGATAACTCTCAAACCTCTGCAGAGTTCCAAGTTGGCTACCAGGAAGCAGTGTTGTTAGCCTCTGGGTCTAGCACTTGGCACTTTTGGTGAGAAGATTCCAGAAGGGTAGCCTGGGTTTGGAATCTGTTGCGAAAGGAGAGGGGCGAAAGGAACAGAGGCAGGGGCTGAGGTAAGCACTTAGGGGAAGTGTGTCAGGTATGTTATCAGAGCTTCTGCAAGAATCTCCATGCAAGAAAAGTTGCTTCTTATGACTCAAATCCTATCTCTGTCCCATGAATTTTCATCACCATCAGAATTTTAGAATTTTAGAAGGAAGCCCACCTCAAAGGCTGATGTCTTATCAGAGAATGCTAGGTTTCCATAGTTTAGTCAAGGAAGTATTATGAGATATTTGCTTAATGAATGTAACAATGGTACCAAGCTATTGTGAACTGAGGGCATAAACTACTGGGCGCCTACCCCTTGGTTTGTGTCCTGGACAGCTGTCTTCAAGGTTCATGGACAGGCCCACCTGCTGCTCATCAGAAGTATAGTAATGCATTTGCTGTTGCTCTGTAATTCTCCGTAAAGACCCTGTACCTACTTCAGTGCTAGCTCGTAAGACAGCCATGGGGTCAGAGCTCTATTTCATCATTAGTAACTCTTGCCTTGTCTACACTGTTGTGTCTAATTCTCCAGAGATGTACCCTTGGTAGGACTCCATGGCAGCCTCTCCATGTTCGGTAAAACTCACCTATTTGCACCATTAAACATAAATCTCGGGTGAATGTTTTTATGTCTGTCTGTCCCTTGTTTGTCTATGCCATTGCCTAGTCAGTCACTCATCTGTGCCAGTTTGCCAGAATTCTTGTTTTCTCTCCTGCTGTATGTCATGTTCCTTTGAATCTCGGCATTCTCTCCAGACTGAAACGTAGACCCAGGAAGGAGGGGAAGGCTCACCAGCCTTGGGTGTTAAACAAAAGGTCACTTCTCTGGGAAGAACAGAGGCTTGCAAGTTCTTAGGTACCCCTACTCACCATATAAACGCAGTGGACAGTTGCTTGAGGTAGAGGATCTGACCAGCTAAACTGTTGAAAAAAAGAAATGTTGTGGTTGTTGGCAGCTGGCAAACTGCGTGCAAAGCTTTCCAGGGTCGCCCTTTTAGGAGTTCTCACATTGAATTGGGCTTTCTGGTAATGTAGCTGCTTTTCAGTGGTTCCTGATCCTTGTAAGTAACCCCTCACCCATTGTCCTATTAGGAAGCCAATAAGGACTCATTGGTTCATGTGGCGATTTATGTAGGAATGGCCCAGGCAGGCTAATATATTTGAATGCTTGGTCATTAGGGAGTGTCACATCTTAATAGGGATTAGGAGGTGTGGCTTTGGTGGTTTGAATATGCTTGGCCCATGGGCAGTGGCACTATAAGAAGGTATGGCCTTGTTGGAGTAGATGTGACCTTGTTGGAGGAAGTGTGTCACTGGGGGTGGGCTTTGAGGGTTCAGATTCTTGAGTCAGGCCTAGGGTCTTGCTCTTCCCACTGCTGGCTAATCTGGATATAGAACTCTTGGTTACTATTCGTGAACCGCGTCTGCATGTGTGCCTTTATTAGGGGATCTTCTTGCTTGTAGGTATGTAGGGCTATAGACTAGAACTTTTGAAATCCTGCCTGCTGACCTCTTTAGTCTAGACAGTGCTCAGTCCATAACTTCATCAGCATGAGGTCTTCAGCCAATGTTTTACTCAGTCAAGGGAAGAAGACACGGAGCTCTGCTAGTATCCAGTGCTCAATAACTGCTTTTTCTCACTCCAATGTTAGCAGCACTGGCCTGACTAAATCTGCATGGTGTGCATATGAAGACAGCTAGAGCTTGCATCCGTTTCCAGTCTAGTTGTAATGAACTGAAGAAGCACTTCCCGGGACAGTTCCACCAGGCTGCCTGCTTCTTCTGTTAGTGCTTTCTGTAGGTCTTAGGTCTGATGGTGAATTAAGGTGAAATGTTTTGAGAGTGAGAATGGTTTCCAGTAACGTTAAAGGACAGACTCACTATGTATACATGAAAGGAAAGAAACTGGTATATGTATTCCAGCGTTAATTTCGTTGTGATCCACATAAGGTTTTAGTCCAGTTCTCTGCAGGAGTGTGCTAAAACATAGACCTGGTCTTAACTTGGGCCTTTAACAAGCCATTCTATAGAAAAGTCCAGACATAGAATACTGCTGTCCTTATCATCTCACCATCATGTGGTCCTCCCTTCCTCCTTTCATACCCTTTATCTATGTATCATCCCTTCATTGATCGATCAGTCATCCTCACCCATCCTCCTGTCTCCTTGTGAACATCCTCATCTTCTCTTCTGCTGTTGAAATCACCCAGTGGCATATCAGTCAGTCTCTTCTCTGTGCAGGGGCTACCTCCCACTAAACCAACATAGACAAGCGTGTGTGTTGCATGCATGTACAGTGGAGCTCAGTTACAGACCCACATCACCATGTTTTAGTGTCCTCTGAGGTTAGACCTGGCTGAGTGCAGAAGGAGGAAGAAGGAATGATTGATAGGTATTTGCTCAGATTCCTATCTTCATTCCTGGTCCTGGCAGTGACCCAGCCCAGCACATCTTCAGCTCAGCTGAGTAGCCCCTCCCCTGACTCCAGCTCTACCATGTACATCATGTCCCCCTTTTTTCCACTGTCCCTCCTTCTCACTGGTGATAGTCCCTTGCACTTCAACCAGGACCCAAGTTCTGTAGAGGACATTGGCAAACCGTCCCTAGAATTCCATTTTGGTGTGGCCCTTCTGCTTCCAGCCAGGTCCTGTTGGAATGGCAATCTATGTGAATAAGGCATCAGCAGAAACTAGACCTATTTTGAAAAGAAAAGTGAATTGAAGAAAAAAAAGCACAAAGAAATAGCTTGTGACTTAGGTTATCAGCTAACATTGTTGCCTCAGTGAACACTCCTTTATTCGTCCACTTTCAAGGCATTGTTTCTTTAAAACCTTCTGAGGTTTTAAATCTAGGCTGTGCATTTCCATGTTCTTTGTGTCTTATTCAAACAACTGAAATAAATGCAAACAGATTTGTAAGGAAATTTTGTCCCAAGAAAAGCAGCAATATAGTTGAGGAAAGCATATGGTGCCAGGAGTGACAGAAGGTCAAATGAATGAAGGCTCAAGAGTGACACCAGGCCACATGAGTGAAGGCCCAAGGATGACATCAGGCCACATGTGTGATGGTGCCCAAGAGTGACATCAGCCCACATGAGTGATGGCCCAAGGGTGACATCAGGCCACATAAGTAAAGGCCTAAGGGTGACATCAGGCCACAAGTGTGATAGCCCAAGAATGACTTGAGGCCACATGAGAGAAGGCCCAAGAGTTACATCAGGCCACATGAATG
>JANHMN010000016.1:55198914-55302936 GCA_030674055.1 Rhabdomys pumilio
CCACATGAGTGAAGGCCCAGGAGTGATATCAGGCCACATGAATGAAGGCCCAGGGGTTACATCAGGCCACATAAGTGATGGCACTCAAGAGTGATATCAGGCCACACGAGTGTTGGCACCCAGGAGTGACACCAGGCCACATGAGTGATAGCACCCAAGAGTGACACCAGGTCACATGAGTGAAGGCCCATGGTGACATCAGGCCACATGAGTGATGGTGCCCAAGAGTGATACCAGGGCACATGAATGAAGGCACCCAATTGTTGTTTTCAGCTTCACTTTATGGCATTTTGGAGGAGGAGTTTGCTTACTAAGGAGTACAGAGGAAATAATTCTCTGTTTTGATTGACAGGATCGGCTATGCAGGCTTTTGCTCCTTGCATGTATCCCTTCCCACTCTACATCTTAATTCAAATCTTTGCTGGTGTGATAGAGATATACACAGGCATAATATGGTAAACAGGGCTCTTTCTCTAAAGGTTCTTTCAGAGTAGACATCATGCTTATTGCCTGTGGTGGTTTAAATGAGAATGGCCTCCATAGGCTCATATATTTGAATAGTTGGCTCCTGGTTAGTGCAACTGTTTTAAGAAGGATTAGGAGCTGTGACCTTGTGGAGAAAATGTGTCTATGGGGGCAAGCTTTGAGGTTTCAAAAGTGTACATCATTCCCTGTGATGCTCTCTCTGCCACCTGCTGTGGATCAAGATATATATATATATATATATATATATATATATATATATATATATATATATATATATATACATACACACACACACACACACACACACACACACATATATATATATATATATATATATATATATATATATATATGCCCTCTCAGCTGTTTTTTGCCACCATGCCTTTGCTCCACCATCATGAATGCTAACCCTCTGAAACCATAAGTCCCAAATTAAATGCTTTTCTAAAAATAAATTTGGTCATGGAGTTGGGCACAGCAATAGAAAAGTAACCAAGATTCTGCTACCCACTCAACAATGGTCTAGGGTGGACTGCCCGTTGCTTTTCATACTCAGATACACTTAAAAATATATTTGAACCAAAACTATCTATAAAAGGGAGTTTCTGGTGGTTATCATGAGGAGGAGAAACTTAATTTGTGGTTTGGAATGGTGTGTTTATGCACAGCATGATATGGATAGGAGTCATAGATTGCCGATGTGTTGCTGGATGCATTGTTATAAAACGGGTGCGTGTATACAAGTGCATACAGGTGAGACGGACTTCTCTCCATGTCCCAGGAGTGCTGGGAAAGGAGCAGAGAGCTAGGTGTGGGTGACTGGCAGGGACCTGTGCTTCAGCACTGGGCATAGTGAAAGATCTTGATGGACCATGGTGAGAACCAGCATTTACTTTTTGCTTGCTCTGACTTTGACCTTCTTCAAGGATAGAAAAGGCCGGCAGGAGTGCAAGATGCTTGAGAAAGTGAAACTGGAGCCAGGAAGACAGGAGGGACAGCAGACAGCCCAGGGAATCAGGAGGACAGGAAAAGACAGCCCGCCCAGGGGAGCAAAGGTGTCTTGTCACCACAGCCTGCTATTAAAGTGATTTCCCCAAGAAGCTTTTTGTTTCCTTCCTGAGGATTCCAGTCTGCAAGGGGAGGGAGACAGCCACTCTCTGCCCCTGTGCAAAGCCATTATTATGACCAAAGTCACCTGGAGGAAGTAATTTCTTTTTCCACTTTTCAAAAAACAAGAGAGATAAAAACCAAGGTGAACTTTAGGTTTCTACAATTTAGAAAAAGAAGAGGGAGAGGTAGCCTCTCTTCGCATAAACCCCTTGATACTTGGGGTTGTTCCTAAACTTTACAGGAACGTTCCAGTATTGATATTTGTATCAACTCACTCTCAGTGCCTGTTACTTGATCTTGTGTGTGGGTTCTGACATTCCTCAGCTCCCTGAGGTGAGAACAGAATTAGCTGGTCTTGAAGGTGCTGTGCGACTCATAGCCTTTCCCTACTTCTGACCCTGCCTCAGCATTTCAGTTTTCCCTCTCTTGCTCTCTGCTTTCTCTCTCCAGCCTCTCTTACCCTTCTTCTCCCATCCTCACTTGGGCAACTCTCACAGGGGCCCAAGGAATGGAAACACTTCCAGCTCAGGGTCTACTCTTGGCATCCTCAGCCTACCCTCAGCAATCGCTGAGTCCCGGAAATGGAGGAGGAGTTGGGGGAAGGAAGGTACCTGAGCACTAGCTGTATACAAACAGGAACCGTGATTCACTGAGAGATGGAGAGAGGAAGAGGGGCAGAGAGGATAGAAGGAAAGGAACAGATAAGACAACTAGGAGGCTGTTTGGGGAGAAGAGTGAGATTTTAAGTTCATATATAATAGGTCTGGCCAATCCCACGGTTCTTCTAATATCTGCTCTCCTGCTCCCAACCTTCCCTCTCAATCCTCATGGCCTCTAGGCTGTCTTTCCTGAGACCCTCCTACCACTGCAGTCTGGGTTAACTCATGTGATTGGTGGGTAGTGGTGGTGCTAGACTTTGTCCACATTCATGGTTTTGAGAATGATGGGGAAGAAGAATGGGATGGGTAACAACCCAGGCTGAACTCTGATATCTATGCCTGAGCTACGATCCCTGGAGTAGATGGTGCTAGAGAAACTATGAGCTTCTGGAATCAGCCAAGGCTGGTATAAATTTCACCTCTGCTAATGGTACTATGAATTATATAAAAGTCCCATTTCATAAAACAGAGTGTTGGGACTGGTCACGTGCTTGTCAGAGGTCAGAACCAGAGAATCTAAAGCAAGTCTGACATGTTCTAATGGACTAGGACTCACACTGCTTGTCTGGGAGCCACCCAATCCTCAGCTAGACCCAGGCAGGGTAGTAGTGAAGCTTCGTGAGCTGTGTTTTCTGTCCCCATAGCCCCACCCCAGTGCTGCCATTTCCTGATGGGTTCTGAATCCTAGACAAAGGTAGAAGTTGGCCATGGAGAGTCCAGGGTTCTACACTTTGTACTTTCTCATCTTCCCTGTATCTTCTTCCTGTTGCAGAGGAGCCTGTGAGGGTGGTGTGCTTACTGCTCACACAGGCTGCCATCGATAGTGTGGTCGATGTGACCTGAGGCTCAAGCTGAATGACTGGGGGAGAAAATAACTCTGTCCCCAATCATCTGGAAAGAGGCAAAAATAGTCCTCCTTTGTGGCCTGGTGAAAGCATCCAGACAGGGAAGGCATCCAGGCTGCATATCCTTTCAGGGGACCTTGGGCGCTCAGCTTCTGACCTGCACATCATCCCAGAGTGACACTGATTCTGAATGAAGGTAAAAATCAAGGGTGTCATGTGACACGACGAGAAATGACAAAGTCCACATCCGTTTCTGGTGCCCCCGTGTTTAGCCTTTCTGGGTGATGTGGGTACTGGATGATTCAATCTGAGGATACAATATGAAAGTGGGTATTGAGTTTCCTAGGAGAGCTTGAAAAGATTGTGGAGGGAAGAGGGTCTTGGGCAGCTGGGACCAGGCAGGGGCTTCCGGAGTGTACAGGGTGCAGAGTTGATGTCTGGGAATCCTGTGACCACAGACAGGATGCTGCCTGTACTGACTCTCCCCTGCTGGGATTCACATCATCTCCTGCTGGCATGAGCTGTCAGTGGACAGGAGGCAGCAGAGGCCAAGAGTAAGGTCACCAAGAGCAAGGTCCCACCCCAAGTCATTTCCTCCGTGGAACCTTCCCGTGACCTTCATTCCCTTCCATTGGGTAGCTGTCCTCTCTCCCCTCTGTGTCCTGAGTTTAAGTAACTTGAGCTACCCTCCTTTTTCTTCCCAGTACACACAACAGGCTGTCCATTGACCTGAGCGCCAGACATAGGAAAACGATGTGCCAACAAGTGCAGATGGGTATGCACGTGTGTAATTGAGCTTGAATGAAGTATTTGAGAGGGGAAAAAAAGGGCAAGAACACAGAGACGACCTTGTGTCTCCACAGGGCTAAAGCCTGGCTAAACTCAGTCTCCTGCCTGGACACTGCATTACACTTGGAAGATGCCCTTGCTGGGTCCTAAGTCCTTAGGAAAAACACATTTATTTCCCCATTGTAGAAACTCATATCGATCATAAAAATTAACAAAATACAGAAAAGTCAGCAAAGTAGCCGCTGTTAATTACAGCCAGTTTTATATTCACTTTAAAAAGCCAGACGGAATAATAGGGAGAAAATATGATAAAATACTAAGAGATAAAGAATGTCTACTGTTATAATCATTGTTTTATGGCTGCATATTAGTCCCATAGAATTGATGAATCGTGGTTGATTAAAACTCCACATCACTGTTATATATTTAAATTACATTCAAGTTTTCTATTTTTTAGAAAGGAACATGGAGTTATTAAACAGCATTCCTCTTGCTTACAATATTCTCAGAACCTTTGGCTTTATTCCTCCCAAGTGCTACAGCTGAATGAAACAGTGCTAATAACTTTAAAGCTCTGAATGCTTATCACCAGAGAACGTGCTGGTTTATATGAGAGCTGGACTGCTTTGTAAATCAGACAATGGGGGTCCTGGCTCATCACTGCCAACTTACCAAGGAGACACAGCGCTGGGCACATCTATGAAGGCATACCCAGGGTTGATTTTACTCTGAGTGTAGGTGGGGGCAGCCCATTGACAGGGCTCCTACACTGAATAAAGGGACAAAGAAGGAAGCTAGCTGAGTGCTGGCATTTGTCACTCTCTGCTTCTTGACTGGATGTGACCAGTGACCCCTGGCTCACATGATGGACTGCACTCTCCATGCTTAGCCAGCACAATCAGAGCAAAGCTTCCTCTTAAGTCACTTTCTGTAAACTGTTTAGTCAGAGCCACAAGTGAAGTAGCTAATACCCAGGGCTACCCTGGGCAGCCTGTGCAGTTTGCACATGTGGCTGTTAAGGTAGCATTTAGTGGGACAAAAGAGGGAAGAGAGAGGCCAACGCTCAGACATGGGGAGGGATGATGAGAAGCTGGTGTGTCTAGAGGTTTCCCCACGACATTTAATACCAGCCAGGGCCCTAGGAGGACAAGGTCCTCAAATTGGATGTGAAGATATAGGGTGTACCCACACAAGGATCTGACTACTCCCTGCAGAATTGAATTCAACTTACATACAGTGGGAAATGTTTGGGAAGGGTCTGGGGACTATCTCCAGCTTCTCTATGTATGTTTGTTTTCACAGCAAGATAACCTGGGTGTCTACTGTGCTGCTGAAACTAGCTCTGTTATTAAAATATAGTCAAAGGGTTAGAAACTCTGAGGACATTGCCTCATCTAGAAAATCTAAAAACTCTTTCAAAGGAGAACCAGATGCAAAGCATTTTCCATTTAGGAATTGGTTCCTTGGTCCAGAAAGATGAATCCCAATGTTGCCAACACTAGGAGATCCACTCTGTGGTGGCTAACCTTGGCTGCCAACTTGACAGTCACCTCTAGGATTCCCTAAAAGACAAAGCTCTCTGATGACATTTCTAGATTGCGTTAATTGAGGTGGAAAGACAAACCAAATGTGAGTAGCACCATTCCATGATCTAAAACACTAAGAGTTTGCCACAGGCTGCTTCAGTGAGCAGCATGGATCTCCACTTAGTCCCTGCTGCCACGGACATTCTCAGTTTCTTGTCTGTGGTACCTGTTTATTGGATACGCAGTTTAACAATGTCACAATAGAGAATGGTAGGTGACTATGGATTTGGTGGGTTTTCATTTTAACAATTAAAATGGCTTTGGCTGACTTATTTTCCCTGAGACTAGAGTTCTGAAATTGATCAGGTGAGACAACTGGAGGGCTCTACAATCTGGAGGTCACTGTTTGGGTTGACAAGATATCCATGGTGGCTCACTGAGTTCTTTCCCCACTAGTATACCATATCACCCTCCCATCCCTGCCTCTTGCCTCTCTGTGTTCCTTATCCAGCCTCATCACCTTTCTCTTCAACTTTACTGCCACCTCCAAGGAGCCCCCAATCCTTCACCTCCATCAGCACACAGACTGGGACTATTCCCCAGGACCTGTTGGTTACCCTTGTCATCACAGCACCTTGCAGCTTTGTGCTACCTGCATCACAGACACTATTTTCCATCCACAGGCAAACATACTACTAAGATGAAAGAACCCGAGGGCAGAATCTGGTCCTTCTGTTTGCTTTGGAGTTCAACAGCAGAGTTGTTTACATGGCCTGAAAAATATCCTAGGTGCCTTGAGAGCATATCTTAGGGCTTGTTTGCATTTGTGTGTTTCTGTACCTATTAAATAATATTGAATGACTCATTCCTGAACAGCGAAAGAGATGCACATATCTGTCGCCACTTGGGACATTTCAGGGAATCTAACAAGCATGTGTTTACCATCTCTGCATTTTCTGTGTTTGTGACATGCTAGCTGTGTATATGTTTGTATATATGTAAGTGTGCATGCATGTATGGCATGTATTTAGTGTTTTTATGTATATACAGATGTTCATGCCATGTGTTTACTGTGTTTGTGTATGTATGTGTGTGTCATATGCTGGCTGTGTGTGTTCTAATCACATACTTGTGTATATTGCACAAGACCTGTTGCTTGTGCTATGTGCTTTATGGTTTTTGCTGTGCATAAATGCCTCTAGATTGTGCCTTAGGTCTTCTTTGGACTTAGCTGTGTGCTTGGAACTGAGACACGGTGTTTCTAATACTTAGTTTTCAGCAATCTTGACAGGAATGTGCTGAAGAGCTTGGTACTGCTGAGAGGCCACCTCTTGAGTTCTCTATACTAATATCCTCTCCTTTTTCTTTTTCTGCTTTTCCATCTAGCCAACCTGTCTTCTCCAAAAATTAGTCAGAATTCCACCTTGCAATACCCCAGACAGAGGCTGGGGCTGTGTGAGTGCTCACCCTTCCAAATCGTCAATCCATGTCCAGCAGGACATCCATTTGAGCAGACCTAGGTACACTGGTAGCATGGCATGATGGGAGCATGCAGTCAGATTAGACATTCCTGTGGTCACATAGTGAGTGGGCATTGGCTGAGTATGGAGATGGGCACACAGCATTCTTGGTAGTTTATCTTTTGGGATGCAGGTAAGATGCCAAGTGCCTTTTCTCTAGACCAGTTTCCTCTTTAGCTCTCCTGATTGCCCCTCTGGGAGAGGAAAATGTATTTTCCATGTGTGTGGGTGGAAAAACATAGCACAGTGTTGAAGGGTCTTTCCCAGAAAGGATGTCTATGAAGCATTTGGACTATTCTTTAAGGAAGCTCTCTGATCTAAAAAGACTTGGCTTCAAATAAAAGATATTTTTGGATAGCTGGTCTGCTCCTGGAAAGACACCATATTCAGACCCAGCCCAGAGGATCTGCTGCATGCCAAGCAATTGGATGCTGAAGGAGCATGGCGGCTGCCGGAGAGATTAGTGAGACGTGCTGATGCTGGGACAAAGTATGATGCTGACCTGTGAGCTTGCAGAGTGACCTGAAAATGGTGACTGGGAAGCTGTATTAAACATATGTTCCTGACCCACCTTTGCTTTCCCATATCCCAGATGGGACAAGCTGCCTTGCCTCAAGTTTTTAGACCTAGTGGGACAGATAATCAAAAAGAGAAATTATAAGAATTCTTGTATTTTTCTTAAATGTGACCAGTTATTCAGACTCAATCATGTACTGATCTAGAAATCAATCCAATATTGGGAATAACAGTCTTCATTTGGAAGACTGGATCTGGACATTTTCAGAGACATATTTGGAAGTTAGCTGCAGTTCTCTATGATGTTATATTAACAAGAGATAAAGTTGGGACAGGATCTGGATTTCAAACAGGTGTTACCACATGTGTTAAGGCTCTTTTAATTGTCAAGTTAATATCATCTTTGTTTCTTTTACAATATTTATTGTAAGTTGTACTGACTGTACACTTTCTAATTGTGTTAGTGTGTTGAAACCTGGCATGTCTGTTACGGGGCTCTAGCAACCAGCTTTTGTCTTATTGCCCTGAGTACCACAGAACCTTGGTATTTTAAAAAAAACTTACAAGTACTGGAAGAAGTGAGTTAGGCTTTAAGCAGAAGCAAGAGGGTAGTGAGTGGGCTTGATCTTTGCTGGTATAACAGCTTTAATTACATTAATTGCTAGCACCACTGCATCTGCAATTGCTTTGACAGAAGTTAAGACAGCTACTTTTGTTAATCATTTAGCAAAAAAAATGTTACTAATGTGTTGAGTATAAAAGAGGATTTAGATAGGTGTTTAGAACATTGGATTGATGCTCTTTATTCTATTCAAATTATTGGAAGGAGGTTCAGAGTTTAAGAGCAAGGAGCCATCTCGAGTGTCATGCCAAATACCAATGGAGTTGTGTTACTTCTAAAATTCACAATGATAGTCATTATAATTAGGAAAAAGTTTAAAAACACTTGCAGGGTATTTGGCATAATTCTAACACCTCTTTGGATGTTTTAACTATGCACAGTGAGATTACAAATTTAAAGAATGTTGCTCTGCTGAGATTTGATGCTACAGATACTGCTGATAAAATTATCCATGGTTTGAGGTCAGTATTTGCATTTTGGTCAAGCTTCAAGAAATACATGCGCGCGCGCGCACACACACACACACACACACACACACACACACACAATATATATATATATATATATATATATATATATATATATATATATATATATATATATCATGCTAGCCTCCCCCCCCCTTTTTTTTTTGTCCTGGGAATACTTTAATTTCTGCCTATCATGTTAAAGCTTGTCTTTAACAGCATCAACATGTTGGCAGCCAAAGTGCATGGCTTGAATCTGAAAATGGACCCCCAGACAGAGTTATTAATTTAACAGGCTGGCAAGCCAAGGACAAGTAAGATTCTACACAGAGCCATACCAATCTAAGACATAAGTGCATTGCTGTTGATAATGCATATTCCATGATGGGTAAGGAAGGCATTCTGGTTAGAACGACCTAAGAGAAGCTCAGTCTTGTTTATAAAATAAAAAATGGGGAAATGTGGAGAGCTTTGGGAGCTGCTTGGCAGGAATCTGACAGTGACCAAGGACAAAAAAAAAATGGGCTTCAAGCAGAAATCTAAATCTTAGGCTAGAACAAAGAAGTAATTTTAATCAGGAATCTAAATCTTAGGCTAGAACCAAGAATTAGGCTTCAGGCATGAAAATGACTTTGGGTTAGGACAGGGAAGTAGGCTCAGATATTTTGGTCATCCTGATAAGCCCTTAGAAATATTGATCATGGGAGTGTTCACAAGACTTTGTCTATTGCCTTGCTTGTTCTTTGATTATTAGTGTTTACTGTCTTGCTTGTTCCTTGACTATTTGCATCTATTGTATTGCTAGTTCCTCAACTGACCTTAATACTTGCATGTAATTACATGGTATAAAAGCAAAAAAGGAGGAGAGGAGATAGGATAGGGGGTAATAGGGAAAAGGGATGACATCTGAAATGTAAATAAATAAAATATCCAATAAAAATGTTTTTCAAAAGATATGTTTGATATCTTTACCATTTTTGCTGTGGAGGTGATGGGTACCAAGGACAATCCATGACAGGCATGGCTGGAGAATTGATTCCTAGGTGCAGGTCCCATGAGGCTGACAATTCATTCGAACCATCTTTCTTTATCTTATACTTCCTGGAACTTGTGTTCGTTGACTTAATTTCTCTCAGGAACCTCCAATCCTCTGCTCTTTTTCACATCGTGTTGGACGTCTTTTTAATTCTCCTTTTTAATCTGTAGGTGGATTTACAGACTCATCCCCAGAATGTTCTGTTTTAACCTGATCCCAGGCGTGACTCTCCTTGTCACATAAATTTTGTCTGTCTGATACCATTGTGTCACCAGGCATTTATAGAAAGAAGCCCCTGGAGAATGTCAGAATTGATGGGATTAAATGTTAAGAATGACAGCTACTTGATTTTTTAGGGAACAGCAGTAAGTAGCAAAGGTTATTAATTATACAAAAACTGTTTTCCACAGAGTAGTCATTGTCAAAGCAAGCTGCCTGTTGTGGCAAGGCTGTCAGGCTGTTACTGCAGAGGGTGGAGAGATAGAAAGATCTGTCATGCTTTTCTCAAGTTCAGCTGAGTCTGGTAAGAAGAACACACTAGAACTCCTGCCTTTAAGACTGGGTCAGTGTGCTATGGTGGACATGACTGGATCAGACAGTTCTGAGGACTCTTAGTTCTTCATTACTTACCTGCTCTCATCTTGAAAGCTCAGACTTAACTGTATCAGTGGGTTATGAGGGTCATCAAGATTCAGGTGCCCTGAGCACAACTGGGTCAGGTAAGGTCCATTAAGCAGCGGTGCTACAGAGCAGTTGTGGGGCGGTGGGCTGTGAGAAGCAGCTGGTGCTTGGTCGAGTATGAGCTTGGAACCCCGGAACCTTATTGGACGGCAGGAGTTCAGCTCTGCTCCCAGGCATTTAGCTTCAGCCCTCCAACAACCACTCCCAGAGAGGTCTATGAACATCAGTCACGAGGAACAGTGTTTCAGGCTCTCCCACATGCAGATGGGGTATCTCAGATGAGATATCTCCAAGCTCTCAGACCAAGCCAATAGGCATTATCTGCTGCCAGACCCTAACCACTCTGAAACTGTATATAAGGGCTCTATTTAGGGGAAGTAAAGTGCTCAAGAATCATTCTGGTGTCCGAGAGTTTCTGTCACAAGAGCTGTAACAATTGGGGAGAGATCTGCTCTCCCAGAACCTGCCTGGGACACCAAGCTTCCTCCTTGCCAGCTAGCTGGCTTCTTATCGGCCCAGCCTTGACTGCAGCACCTGGGAGTGACTGGTCAGTGACAGTGGCAGTGAGTGAGCAGAGGCAGCGGGGGCAGGCAATCTCCCCTCCTGCTCGCACTCTGTGTCCTTTGGCCCGGACCTCCTGCATCAGGCCAGACCTGAGACCTACAGACAATGGAGATGCAGGCTGGAGGCAGCGCAGAGACAGTAGCGAACCCTCCCTGTTCTCACCCTGTCCCCAGCCGTGGGACACCCTCCAGAACAAGGGACCCACAAGCAGTAAAGTGTATGACTGGCACAGGACAGCGAGGAGCCTAAGTCATTCATGGTACACTGACTGACTGAAGGTTTAACGCCCAGCCAACATTTCCCCTCAGCAAAAATATTCCAGTGCACTTGCTAGAATGAACCAATGTGGTCTTAAAGTTCTGAGTGTGGCTTTCTATCTTTCTTCTCTCATTTGATTGGCTTGAGGACTGAGGGTTGTCAGAGGATTTTGAGGTCTCTAGAGGATCAATTCCAAACTAGTCAGCGTCTACAGATTCAATCCCAGTTAGCTCCTTATGAAACCTTCCCCCAAAATTCAGCATCCTACTCGTTCTCTAGTATTTTGGGGGTCAATCAAATGGAGCCTTAGTTTTTTACTGTTGATGCTGATGTCCACTCTGTGATTACAGTATCTAGTTTTGAACATATCCTTGGTTCACAGTAAATATTTGCTGAGCAGACAGCTACAAAAATAAATAAATAAATAAATAAATAAATAAATAAATAAATAAGGCTTTCTTTTTTTTTTTTTCAGTAAAAATGGATTGGTGATCCATTTCCTGATTGCCATTGATAGTGTTATCAGGAGTACCACTTGGGAGGTCTGTCGTTAATGGTGCAGCTATTGATTTATAACTGTGATCGTGAACTGGGTTCAAGGTCTAGGCTCAAGTGAGTATTCATTACCAACATGAACAACCCAGTGGGACACTTAGAAAGGATGGTTACAAAAATCAAGCATTTTATGAGCTTTTATTGAATGTTTTACCTGTGTATGTGTGTGTGTCTGTGTATGTGTCTGTGGTCTATATACATGTGAATTTGAATGAGGGTGCACGTGTGTGCAGATAGATACAGAGGGGTGTGTATGTGTGTAGTGGTTGACAGAAACGGTGGGTATATTTTTAAATCACTTTCTGCTCTGTGTACTAAGGCAAGGTCTCTCATTTAAACTCAGACGGCTTTCAGTGTGAGTTTAAGGGGGCCTGTGTCTTTGCCTCCCATGTGCTAGGATTATCGTTAGGTAATTATGCCCACCCAGGATTGATGCAGCTCCTGGACTATGAATGAACTGCAGTCCTCATACTTGCAAGGCAAGTACTTTACCCACCGAACCATCTTCCAAGGTCCTGTAATAAACTTTCTGTTAATGAAATATTTGTGATAGGAGTATCATCAGAGCTGAAAATAAGAGCAGAGGGCACACGAATCAATCCTGTGTAAGCCTGCAATTTGGGATGGGCAAGGCCTACCAAACTTCCAAGGAACCAATGTTCAACCTAACTGGGTAGCTGGGAGGATGTGGATATCCTCTTGAGGGGATTGGAATCCTGGAAGTAAGGACTCAGAAGGGCCACATCTTCAAAGAGGAGATGGAGGCTAAGTCCACCCTATGATGCTGGAAGGTAAAAAGGAAACTGCAGGCCTTTGGTGGGAAAGGCTGAAAATTCTGCTGTTTGCAGGAAACCAGAAAGCGGCAAAGAAGAGCTCTTCAGAGTTGTTCCAGAGGCTCGTGGCCTGGAACTTCAAGCCCCAGGGTCTTATGGCTCAAAGTCATGAGAACTGGAGGTTACAACCCTAGGCATTTAGATATCTGTGGGATGGCTCCTGGTACCCAGGTAGGAGGCTTATTGCTCGAGATTTTGAGTGGCAGTCCAGGACCTCTGCTTTCATTGTTGGAGACTCTCTGTCCAGTTTCTCTCCTCCTAGGCTCTTTGGAGTTTCTTGTGGTCTCAGCTCTTCAGGGTTTTTTTCCTCTGGAACTTTCATCTTTGCATCTTTCATGATCTCTGCTGCCACACCATCTTCAGTTACCCTGTAGGTGGAGAGTGATCTGGGTCTTCTAGATTTGGGAGTCATCCACCAACTACCTTCTAGCTGCTTCTACTCAGTGTCTAGGATTGGATGTTCCAGGGTTTTATCCTCTTCCACCATCTTAGTTTGCTCTACCTGAGATAAAGACCACAGAAGGCAAGAAAAGGTCATCCAGGGCAGACTTTTATTGAGGCATAATTTTGTGACATAGGAGAGAAGTATATTAGAAGGAACTTTCCAGAATGGGCTGAGCAGCCTGAGAAGCAACTGCTTCTATGGCCAGAAAATGGGTGTGGTTTGCTTGTGCCCAGACTCCAGTTCTACCAGGAACAGCATATATACAACCCTCAGTCCACCAATCACAGGCTTCTTTCTGGGTCACTGGGGAGGTATTTCCTCCCTGGCCTGAAAGTGAAATGATGTAAGATAGAAAGAACCATCTGGGCTGCTGGAGGTGGGGTCATGTAGAGGTCACTAAGCTCAGAGCCAAAGTGAAATCTGTTGGAGTTGGTATAAGATGCCTGAAGCAGTTGTGACTGGAAAAAAAAGCTCCCTAAGGCAGAATTCATCGCTTCTGCAGAAGCTAGAATCTTGACAGCTGGAGCTGCATTTTATCAGTGTCTATGAAATGTTTAAAGTAGTTCATCCACTGTGGAAACGTTGGGCTGCTCACCATAAAGGGCTTTCAACTAACAGTTCCCCA
The DNA here is from genome assembly GCA_030674055.1 of Rhabdomys pumilio. Classification (NCBI taxonomy): domain Eukaryota; kingdom Metazoa; phylum Chordata; class Mammalia; order Rodentia; family Muridae; genus Rhabdomys; species Rhabdomys pumilio. The sequence continues at coordinate 55,212,452 of JANHMN010000016.1, forward strand.
TTCAAGGCAGTGGACACAAGGATGAGTCTAACAGCTGTCAGCTGAGGTGCTAAACAGCTCCTCACAATAACATAGACTGTAGGAAAGTAAAGGCCATTGCTCAGAATATATCGTAAAAAGGTAGAATTATATATAAAGTGATTGATATCAGCTCTGGGCCCCCAAGACCAAGTTCTCAGCCCAAAGGAGAATTATTTGCCTGAAAGGGACAAAGACAAGGAATAAGAGACAAGGACAGGAGATAGATGATGAGGGAGAAGGGGAAGGGAACAAGGGAGGGGGAGGGGAATTTATCCTGGAGGGGACAAAGGACTGCCTCAGGATAGAGACAAGACAGATGTGGCCCACAGGCAAATGGAGGTGTATAAAGGTAAAAGGGGAAATCCTGTATTAGGATGAGGTGTTTAATTTTAACTGGGCATGTTAAGTAGGTGAGCCAAATTGCCGCATTCAATACTTTGATAGCTGGACCTTGGTATTCAGTTTCAGGAGGAGGAAGTGGCTAAATAAAGGAACAGACCTTGGTGGCTAGCTTTAGGAATGTCATCTAGTGGTTTTTAACAAGGCAGAAGGAATTGGGGAGAATGATAAGGCCTATTGAAGCTATGTTTGCCATGTTTGGGCTGGCTAGAATCCCTTCAGTATACATCTATTTGCAAAATTAGAAATATAACATAAAATTAATAAAAGTACACCCTACATTAATAACTTTAACTGTGTCTAGGAAACTAAACAGAATATAAAACAAGGAAAATTTCTATTTAATCTGACCTATTTTAATTTTTCATCTTAAATAGACTGAAAGCAAATAAAAATTTAACAACAAGAACATAAGTTGCTTCCCATTGGTCTCACTCTTCTCTATTTTGGTTTTTAAATTAAAAAGTAAATAAGTCAGCATTGTGAAGGGTGATATGCAATATTAAAATGCCATGTTTAATTTTAAAATACCAACTTTAAAATATTAAAAAGTCAGGAAACATGGAGATAAAGGATGCTGTTCTCTATGTGTTTAAGTGAATCTTAGGGCAAGGAACAGAATTGATGAACAGGCCATCGATCTTTTAAAATGTAAAAGTTGATAATTTTTCAGAATCAACAAAAGACCTAGAGCCTCAGATTGAAGAAATCTGGCATAGAAGATATAAACAAACTTTCGTCACTTAGAAACAAAATGAATACTGGTGCGGAAGGTAACAACCCTCACATTTATTGTTTATGAAGATTAAACAACACAAAAGGAACAGAGTCTGAGCAGACCACTGAGGACAGCAGGACAGATTAAAGGAGAATGAGCAAGTCTCCACACACCTGTTACCCAGACTCCCCAGCACCTTTGCTGGTATTCCAGACTGCAGCCAAATCAAAATGTCCCCAGAGAAGTAATACTCACAGAGACTGGCCTCAACAGAGTGGCTATAGACCAGCATGGGATCTTGCAAGGCAACCATTTAAAATGTCAGAAGCAGAAAGCATAAAAGCAAAGATTCATCAGAGATTAGAAAGCTGCTAGTCTGTGTAGTCTAATGAGAGAGAGAGAGAGAGAGGAGAGAGAGAGAGAGAGAGAGAGGAGAGAGAGAGAGAGAGAGAGAGAGAGAGAGAGGGCATGTGACCTGATAGCTGGCTTCTTCTCAGTTCTCCTAGACCACTGCAAATGCCAATGGAAGCCCATGTCTTCAAACTCACTCTAATGGAAGTAGAATTAAGGAGAACCACCCTGTGGCCCACCATCATCCCTTAGTGATAGATTCAAGGTGCGCCCTGATGTTCTTGGTTCAGATTCTGAGCAAAGAGAAATATACCTACATTTTTTTCATGTGATCTCACTGAGCAAGAATCGTACAATCTCCCTATAAATCTTCCTTCTAAGAATTATCCGTAGAGAACCAAAGAAAGTGAATTAAAGTCAATTTCTCATGTAAATAGGTTAACAAGAATGTGGGGCTCTCACTTATTTAAACAGAGCTGGAAGGTATCCTGCTTTGCTTTAGCCTCCGTCTTTGACACAACGTAGAAGTTTCTGTGAAGAGAATCTCTGTGAATGACCTAGATCAGACTGGCCTATAGGTGTGTCTGTTGAGCGTTATCTTGTTAGTTGATATGGGTGGACTCAGCCCTCTGTAGGTGACGTCATTCCCTAAGCAAAGTATAAGGTATAAGGAAGCTAACTGAATGTAAGCTCACGTGCCAGCTAGCAGGCAGCATCCTGCATAGTTCCTGTCAGGCTTCTTTGGCCCTGAAGTGAGTTTATCGGTCTGAGGCAATAATGCTCTGTGGAACAGCAAACAGGCTCCCTTCAGATTTCTGCTCTGACTTCCTACTTTGTTATCTCTTCATGATGGACTGTGACATGAATCGAAAGCCAAATAAACCGTTTCCTTTTGGTCAGGGTATTTTGTGACAGACGTAGAAATGAAACTACAGCAGGAAGGTTCTACTCCTTACTCCTGTGGGACAGGGAGAGGTAGGTGCCTGGTTGCCTGAAACAGGCAGGAGAATACACAGGCATGTCAAGGAATGGCCTGTGCTGAGGTTTAGAATGCAGAAACATCTCTCGCTTGGAAATTATAATCCAATACGCATCAAGACTGGGGCAGTCATGCTAGCCACTCATTGTTTCCTGGGGATGGAGAGAAGGTACAGAAGTGGGAAGGGAGAGAACCTTCCCTTCCATGGGCTATGTTTCCAGAGCAGAGGAAAAGCAGAGTCCTAAGCTCTTCATGGCCTCCTGCAGACAGACACTCGGAGCCACCTCAGTGTAACAACTTTTCTGTAGCACACCCTGACTACGAGCCCTGGTTTCCCCAGTGCTCTTCATAAACAACATCTTCTCGTCTGTAGAATTATTTCCACGAAGCTATCTGTTGTTAACTTGTTTCTATTGTCAAGAATAGACTACAGTTTCTAATTCACTGGAAATCACCTCCAAATAAGGTGTTTCTGCATTGTACCAGGGATTGGTCTTCTTGAAATAATGTAGAGAAGGTGGTTAGCGCTTAGAAAACACACTCTTTATTTACAGTCCTGATGGCTCATTTATCTTCTTCTAAATTAGTAGGAGAACCTAAGGTGCCTGGCCCCAGAACTATCTGATTCAGAGGGTTAAATCTACTGTTTACAAAACTTTCTTTTCCTTTTTAAATTTTATTTTGACAGGGCATGAAATGATTTTGCTAATTAGTTTTTCCTTTCTGGCTTGTATTGTCTTATTGCTGTCATCTGTCTCCAGTGAGACTAACTGAGTTTGCCAAGCCTATACTGCTTCTGAGGAGCAAATGCAGCAGCAGCAACAACAACAACAACAACAACAACAAAACAACTTGCAGATAGTATGTAGTTCAAGGAGAAGTGAGCCAGCTTTGAGACTTGGCCAGGTGGGTGTGTTCCCTTTCCCTTTCTACACAAGGACTACATGGGATGTGTCATCACTAGGGTCCCTCCACCTAATGCTGGTAAGAATATAGTCTCTCTAACTCACTTAAAATTCTTGTGTACAAAACACGTCATTATTCAGAAGATTCAGCGACAAGATATAGCCTGTAAGAGTTGTTCTTAACAAGCACTGACAACTGTTGTTTTGTTGGTGTGTGTGTGTTTTGTGTGTGTGTGTGTATGAGAGAGAGAGGGGGGATGGGCATGTATTTATACATAGAATTTTAGAAAAAATGGTTGGAAGGCCATTTCTCCTCTTATTACTTACCTTCTGAGTAAGGCCAAAGCTCACTAAAGAGAATGAACAATCACAGATGTTTCTCCTCCAAAGTAAGAGGCTCTTTTATTTCCTATCAAGATCATCCAGGTCTCAGAGTCTGAACCACCAACCAAAGAACATATGCAGGCTGGACCTAGACCTTCCCACACATATGTAACAGATGTGCAGCTTGGTCTTCATGTAGGTCCCTAACAACTGGAGTGGAACTATCCCAAAAGCTGTTGCCTGTACGTAGGATGTGTTCTTCAAGCTGGGCTGCCTTGTCTGGCTTCAATGGGAGAGGATGCACCTAGCCTTGCAGAGACTTGATGGGGGTGGGTGTTGGAGGGCTGTCCTACCTACTCAGAGGAGAAGGGGAGGGAGTGTGGAGAAAGGATTGTGGGAGGAGGTGACTGGAAGGGGACAGTGAGTGGGATGTAATGTGAATAAGTAAAAGAAAAAATAAATTAAATGAAAAGAAAGAATAAATAAAATATCAAGAAAACAAACCCAGACTAACCCGAGCTGGTCCCGTGATGTCCCAGCATCAGCTTATCCAGCTGCTACAGATAGAGTCTGGAAATGTACCTGATGACCTGCACTGTTCACAGATAGGGCTTGGTAATTTGCTTTTAACATAGAAGAATGAGACAATCAGCCAAGTTCAAGAACCGCTGATCTATTTCACTCTCAATGAGTGAGTGAACTCAGCTGTGCAGTCACAATGACTCATCTGTCACATTTGCAGAGGCCGTTGATTTGACTGGAGCATTGACTCTTGTTCTCTGTGAACGTCTTATGAATTCTCTTGATCTGACACATTCTGAAGGGTACACCATCACCTGCAGCTTTAGAAGACATCCGGAGCTGGGAACAGTTTCTCCAGTGATCCACAGTCCTCATCTCTGTGTCCGTCTGTCACCTCCCTCACGCCCTGTCAAGTAAGATCAGCTTCCTATCAAGAGATTATTGTCTCTGAACTTTGAACAGAGAGAAGTGTCTGGGTTGGTAAATGTGAGAAGGGCTGGTTTACTGCAGGTCGTTGGTTGATCATGACGCCCTGGGATAAGTCAACACAGCATGGAGAGTTGAAAAAATAAACATTAAAAGCACCAAATTATTGTGGGCTTATTCATTATGGTTTTCATTTCCTTTCAGAAAATGTAGTGAATCTTCAAATGACTTCCAGTGATTCCCCAGTCCTTAACATCCATTTTCTTGAATGGTTCCCTGCACAACAAGAAGGGCAGCCTGGACAGCCAATGGCAGAAGTATATGGTTTCCAAGGTCATTGTTGGAAACAACGTCTGTGGCTTCTTCTCTGTTCTCTCCACTTTGCTCTGAGAACCAGTCACAGCGTTTTGAAGACACCTTTGAAGTCCCAAGGACAGTCCTGCATGATGACTAACTAAGGCTGTCTGCAACAGCCAGAGTTCTCCTCCAGACCCCTGAGGACTCATCTAGGAAGGAATCTCCCATCTATTAGGTACCTCATGGACACCTTCTCTTGCTGAATCCCCCCATACATTTTGGATACCCAGCAGTTGCAAAATAATAAGTGCTTATTGCTTTAGGTTGAAGTGAAGGGATAATTTAGTAGTAGATAATTAAAGTAAATGTTGAATGCCTATTGAGTACCATGGTAATCCAGTTTACCAGGTGTGGGGCCTGTCTCCAGCTGGGTCCCACAGAGTCTTCGGTTCAGCAGGACATAGGATGTAGACAGCCGCCTTCTCTGTCTCTGTAGTTGCCCCTGCCCACGGGTGGTCCAAGGCAGAGCGCTTCTGCCTGCCCTGAAGTACTTCAGGAGAGCCGGAGGGTTCTGAAGTGTTACAGCTCTTTGCTAAGCCGGGAAGTGCCGGCTAGGTAGCAGGGAAAGAGAGTAGATCTCTTGCCCAGTGTTAACAGCTCTGGAGCCAGCTAGCAGGCGAAGAGGGGAGGGTCCGAGACAGAAGCTCTCCGATGACAGGATGATTCTTGCGTGCTTTATTTCTCAATTAAGCTCAATATATACAGTATGGGATGGGTGAAGGTTTTAGCAGCATTGGCTTAGTCTGAGGTTTTGGGGATGCCTCATATGCATGTGGGGAGAGCCTGGGGCACTATTCTCTGATGGTTGTAGACCTCCCAACCTCTCTCTGTGGGAGGGGCTGTGAAGGGCGGAAGCTGGGAGAGACAGGGGGTCAGGAACAGAGCTGAATGCTTGCCGTCCCAAAAGGGTCTCCGGGGTTCAGAAGCTCGTTCGACTGGGCACCTGGTTGTCTCTCATAGCTCAGCGCCCCACAACCAGGGGATAATTGTAAGTTTCTAGAACTGAATACAGGATTAGGCCAGATTTGCAACATGAAAAAATCAAAGCCAGTAAGTAGGAGAGATTCCTTCTAGGACCAGGCACAGAGTTTCTACAGAGATCAGGACAACTGGAATTGAAAAGGAAAACGTGTGAGGAGCCTGAGTTCCTTATCACCAGTGTGAGTGATGTCTCTCCCTCAGTAGTCTACAACACTGTTCCTTTCAGGAACTACAGGAAACATTTTATTCCTCTTGGGTAGTGTAGAGAACAACTGTGTGCCACAGGAAAGCCATTTTGCATAAAGCCTTTCTATCCCAGTGGCAGAGAGATCGACATCATGGAAAGATAATCTCCAAGGCAATGAGCAAGGCAGTGGTCATCTTACCTGGGGCTTGATGCTTCCAGCCTTCAGCCAGGGATCTCCATGCACATGCTCTCTGTCCTATCTTAGCTTATGAGACGCTGTTCTCTGGGACAGTTGTTAGCCGTTATCTCAGACTGAGTATCCCAAAACAGGCCAACATTACTACCTTATAGTTCTGCAGCTGAGAAGTCCCACAATGAGCAGCTGGCCCAGAGTCCAGGTGTGGCAGGGCTGGTTCCTCTGGGGCCTCTAGGGAGAATCCTTTTCCCAAAACTGCCAGTTTCTTGAGGTTGCCCACATCCCTGAGCTTACCTCACTATCTGTCTCTCAAGCGAACAGTGTGGCTTCCCTCTAACCACCAGGGCGAAAGCCTTCCTACCCTGCAGGGGCAGACTTTCATTTCTGAGAGTCTGAATGGCCAGGCAAGGTTCTTCTGGATAATTTAGGATAATCTCCATATCATAGGAACTCAAACTATATCTACAATGGGCGTTAAATACTATTGGTTATGGGATTCAGAACCGGAAATCTTTGAGAGATTATATTCTGATCATCACAGATGTCTCTGGTTTTTTTCTTCCTTTTTTAATTGATTATTTTATTTATTTACATTTCAAATGTTATCCCCCTTCCCGATTTCCTCTCCACAAACACTATCCCCCCATCTCCCTGCTTCAATGAGGGTACTTCCCCACCCACCCACTACCTCACTACCCTAGCATTCCTCTATGCTGAGTACTGCCTCACTACCCTAGCATTCCTCTATGCTGAGGCATGGAGCCTTCCCAGGACCAAGGGTCTCTCCTCCCACTGATGCCCGACAAGGCCATCCTCTCCTACATATGCAGTTGTAGCCATGGGTCCCTCTATGTGTACTCTTTGGTTGGTGGTTTAGTGCCTGGGAGCTCTGGGGGGTCTGGTTGGTTGATATTTTCTTCATATGCCGTGTGATGTGGGGTGCTAACAGAGCAGGGTTCATGGACCTGAACCCCAAGTCCTCTGCAAGAACAGTAAATTCTGAGCCATCTCTCTGGCCCTGTTTCTTTAATTTTAAATTTTGTTTACTTTTTATTGTTTTTAAATTGCGCGAGAGTGTGTGTGTGTGTGTGTGTGTGTGTGTGTGTGTGTGTGTGTGTGTGTCTGTGGAGGCCAGAGTCACCGATTTTTCTGCACCCGGAGTAACAGGCAGTTCTGTGCCTCCTAATATAAAATTCTAGGAGCAGAATCCACAGAATCCAGGTCCTCTGGAAAAGAAGCAAGTGCTCTTAACTGCTGAGCCTTCTCTTTAGATCCACATTTTTTAATTGCAAAAGTAAAAATGATATGAGTTTCCAAGCTATCCACCCCAGGACAACCCCTCCCTCAAAGCCAAATCCTTGTATCTTTTCTCAGGTTACTGTCTGTTCAATAATGAATGCTTCAGTCTGAAAAATGTAAGGTGTCTCTCTCTACTCTGTTTTTAGAGGGTTCCCGTGCCTATGAATCATACTTGATTTTCTTGGAGACCCTGATTCATTTGCTTCAAAGAACTCACCTTGCATCTTTGATGTAGTTAAGAAAGGCACCCTAGGACATCCCTGTTTAAGTGGACTATGAGGAACTATTCTTCAGGCTCAGAGCACTGCCTCCAAGTTGGAGCATTTCTGGGTTCTGTCAAGAGCGTGGCTTTGCCTGATTGGTTTCCCACTGTGGAAGGCATTGGAGGAAGGGGATCCTCTGTGTCATTACAGTTACTGTGATAAACAATCTGACAGAAGTCACTTTAGGAAAGGGAGCTTTCTCAGTCTCAGTCCATCAGTGGGGAAGGCATGGTGGTGGGTGTGAGTGACCTCTTCATGTGGGGGTGAAGAGGGCTGGGAAAATGACAGTAAAACATTCACAGTCCATCCCCCACATCTCCACCAGCCAGACCCTAATCCTCCCAAAGCAGCATGGCTGGCTGGGGACCAGGTATTCAAGCATATGTGGGAACATCACACACCCAAACTAAGATATTGACCGTTTCCCCATATCCCCATTTACTATCCAAATTTCTATCTGGTTATCTCCCCACTACTTTTCTAATTTTTGTTTTTCTTCTGGGAATGTATTGTGTTTATTCATTGGCAGACATTTCTGGGGCATAGCAATGCCTATATGTTTGATTAGCAGCTCTTGTCTGGAATTATGTGCATACTTGAACTCTTAGGCAGGGAGATAACACACTAACAACGGCACCAAATGCTAGCCCCAGAGTCTCATCCCAGCATCCCCAGTATCATTCTGTGGAAGGATACTAGATGGGACTGGGTTCTATCTCTGCCGTTCTTTGACTATTATCTTTTAAGATTTATTTCCATGTATGTGTCTGTAACTGCACACCACGTGTGTGGGTGCCTGATGCCTCTTCTGTGTTCACATGACTGCCCAGCACAACACATCTGTAGCTTCCCATTGCCCATACAAAGATGTTTTATAGACTGTAAGAATAAGAATGCAATCTATATCTACCACACACACTGACCATCATGAGGGCAGAGGTCATACTTAATCTACCAACACACAGGCTCCCAGTTCCTGTCAAGGAGGTTAGCACAAAGCAGAAGATAATTGAGTTCTTTACTTCTTTGTGTGGGTTTCTTCATCAATAACTGGGTTGCTATTGAGCTGCAGTCAGAAGACAGTTGCAAGACGCTTTGAAGTTATAAATATGAGAGACAAGAAGAAACATCCATGTTCACACATGCCTGGAAATGCACACAGTGAGGACTGCATGAGCCACTGTCTCTCCTAGATACCCTATGCAATTTCTATACAGAATTAAAGTTGCCACTTCCCTTTGGTCTCTCCAGAAAGTTCTACAGCATTCTACATATTCTACATATTCTCAGAGTATGAAAGCAATGCTAGTAATTGGCCCAGAGTCACATAGGAAACTGGCCAACAGTGAGCCAAAAGTAGCTACCTCATTTCTGGGCTCTTGGCTTGGGGGACGATACCTTATTTTCTTCCATCATTTTAATATTCAATGAGGTCCCTCACCATCTGTCATCAGTGAGCAGCACAGACAATCACTGAGACCAACTCAGCCCATGTTACTTATAGTTAAGAATCATAAAATCTCCTCACACCAGATCATGTTCTGATTTTTTTTTTTTTTTGAGATAATGGAAAAGGAAAGGCTTTAGCATGAAATCTGATTCCTCCATTATGCAGCTAGAGTCAAGGAAAAAGAATCAACCACAGAGCCATGTGCACAGTAAGATGCAAAGATGATCCAAGTCCAAGTGAGTGTCATGGAAGGTGCCCAGCTCACGACATAGCCTCTTTCCTATTTTCTCCAAAGGATGTTTATCTAAGGACGTTTATATATGTTTCCATCTGTTGGAGGTTAGAGGTCTGTGTTGTACGTCCTCAGTTACTCTCCACTTTAGTTTTGAGACACAGTCTCTTAGTAAAGCTGAGCTTTTGTATTCCACTCATCTGGCTGTCCAGTGAGCTCCAGAGATCTGCCTATCTCCGTACTGTATACACTTTGGGGTTACAGATATATGCAGCTAGCCTTTTACAGAGTACTGATGGTTGAACTTGGGTACCCATCACTTTACCCATTGAATCATCTTCCCAGCCTCTGAAGACATTAGGCAGGTAGCTTCCATCTGATATTGCTAAGAAACCAATTCCCAAAAGTGATACCTGCTCTGCTCCTCCCCTGCTAATCTGCCCCATTATCCTCTGGGGAGCAGATGCACTGAGGCTGACTATGAGGTTCTTCTATAGTCGGACTTTCTCAGACCTGCCAGTAATGTAGTGACACAGAGTTACTAATATTTTAAAGGTTAGGCCATATCTGGGTGGTTTTCTGACTAGTATATCAGAAGTATTCCTGGCCTATGTCTTGCTGAATGTCCATGTCTACCTCTCTGATTGGAGGTGGTCCATCTGTCCACCTCCAAGTTTGCTGATGAATCCCTCAACTCTCAATTCTTCTTCAAGCTCTGCCTGGAAGTTCCACCTTCCACTTCCTGTCCATCTATTTACTGTCAGCTCTTTATTAAAACCATTCAGATACAATTTTAGATTGCCTTAGGCAGGTGAAGAAGGAACAAATATTTCCAAAATATGAGACCAGTGATGGGCAATTAGCTCTCAATCGGTTTAGAATTAATAACCATTGCCCCTGTCTTCCTGTGCTATTTTAGTGGTGAATGCACTTTTTGTCTTTCATTGCAATTCCTCTGCAGGAAAGAACCCACACTTCTCCCCCTGAGTTTCCTGTTCAGGCATCTGTGTCTGTCAGATGTGTGGGTGTCTATTTGATTGTGTTCAGTGCCATGGGATATTTTCAGTTCTCTCCTTTTCCTTATTTGTGAATTCTGTACCCAACACTGAGAAGCTCAATTCTTATCATCTGCAGAGTGTTTTATCTGTTTAATTCCAGAGCATGGAACAAAGCAGTTTCCAAGTTCCAGACATTTGAGATTTTCCTTTTATTTTCAGTGTATGGAGTACTTTGTCCTTCGAAAAGCTATTTATTTGTCTCCTCTGACAAGATTGTATTCTTTTATTTCTCCTTTTTATCCAAAGCATAAAGTAGAGATAACAACACTTCACACCAGGTAAGCATGGGGCTTGAACAAGGGAGCTGGCTGTATCCGTCAGCACAGATGCTTCCCATTCACACTTGTCTTCACCCCTCATCCCATTCACACTTATCTCACCCCTCATCCCAAATGACATCCACACGAGTTCTCCAGTTCACAGTTAGCCAAGCCTGTGGAATCTATGGGAACTTGGGATCTCAGCGATCTCTGGACACAAGATCATTATCACAAGTGAAGCACAGCAGGGCATCTGCACAGCAGTGGATTGTGGGGGATTGTCAATGAGAGGAGCTCTAAGCTGCCCCTTCCACCTACAGGAGGGATAGCCTAGCTGTCTGGCTGTCTCGTCTAAACATGGAACACAGCAGCACTGATGGAAAACAAAAACCTCAGAGTTCTCACTTTCTGGACTTTTCTTTAAGACTTTTTCTTATTATTTTTATTGTTGTGTGTGTGAATCTGTGCCTCGTGTGTGCAGGACTCTTCTTTAAGAGCTTTTTCTTATTATTTCTATTATTGTGTGTATGAATGTATGCCTCATGTGTGCGGGTGCCCACATGGTTCTGAAGGAAGCATTGGCTCCCCTGGAGTTAGAGTTACAGGTGATATTGAGTTATGGGTGCTGGGAACTGAACTTGGGTCCTTTGCAAGAGGTGCATCTAACCTTGGAGTCACCTCTCCAATCCCATATCTTTTGTGTGTAGGATTTTCCCAACAAAGAACAAATTTAAAACAATAAAGAGTTGGAACAAAATTTCCACCTCTTCCTACATGAGAAAGTTGAGTAAAAAATCTTTTGAACATTGGAAATTCCAATGAAAGGAACGTAAATATTTCTGAGGTCTTCTACTTTGTTTTACAACAAAAAGCTGGCTTTTGGTGGTGAGAGTCACACACAGTGGCAAGTGGCAAGTTGCAGTGACTCTTTATCTAGACTTCTCTTGGAAAATAAAAACGAGAAAGATTAGTATCTATAAGAAGAACTTGCCCTATTTAAAATCAATTCAATTAATTAAAAGCTATTTATACACAAACTAAATGATCACCATACATTGTTGTCTTCCTTCACTGGATACAGCTGCCTCCCCAGTGCTGCTTCACAACGTTAACCTGAAAACATCTTTAAAAGTGTTTTACAAATGTCACTACATTTCATGGAACTTTAGAGGGACAAAATATAAGAAGAGATCACTGCAACTAAATGGACTAATTTCAAGTAAAACAGGATTATTGTATATGCCAGCATACAAAATCTAAGAATAGAGAGAGCATATTGAGGTATTGGAAATTACACATGTAGGCATGTTTTTTTACTGTGAGTTTGATTTATAATATGAACACAGAGTATTTGTATATCAGTAAAAACAAGGCCAGAATTCATCCACAGATTTAGTTGTACTCTATGGTCAGGCTTTCAAACAAACAAGCAAACAAACAATACACAACACAACAGAGACTGGAGACGTGACTCAGGAGTTAGGAGCAGACCCTGCTCTTCAGGACATGGCTTGACTCTTAACAACTACCTGTAATCCAGCTCTTGGTAGATCTGTTACCTCTGGCCTCTGTGTGTACTTGTGCTCATGTGCACACACTCACACATGCACATAAGAGAAAACTACAACACTATCACAGAAATGTATCACATTCTACCCCATATTTTTGGTCTGTAAGTAGAATCTGCATGAATAGTTGAGTTTGGTGTGTATATACATGTAGAAATGAAACACAGAGATATGATGTGACTTCATTGTTACTGATCACTAATCCTAAGAATAAAAAAGCAACTCTTCTGCAGGTAATAATTCTTACAATTTTAAAATACACTGCCAAAGTTTCTGTTAAAGATTTAAAAAATATAATTTAGTTTTTAGTCATATTAAACCGTGTTTCCATACACTGTAGTTTGCTGAGGGTTAGAGTATCTTCAAATACAAGCCTATCTATTCAAAGCCTATTTACTTGGGCATCTTTCCCTTTAATGTTTTATTTTAGAACCCTTATCCTAATTACCTGTGTCCTGGCATGAGACTGTCCAGGTCTGGGGATGCTCTTAGCAAGGGTGCTGTCTCTACCTGGGGCATCTCCATCATTCTATTGGGTACCACTGCTTGGGAACTCTTTGCTGTATTTTCTGTTCAGAGCTCATTTTTCTTTCCTCTCTTACCCTCTTTCTCATCCATGCACTCTGCATTCTCCCTAAAGTTTACAAATTTTCTTAAAGACAAAACCACAGAGCTCACTTCAAAGCCCACAACGATATCATCAGGAGATATTTTCTTCTATAAACCATTACAAATTCTGTTTTGAATCCAGGTAATCTTGAGAATCTGCAGCACACATGGAGCTTAAAATATTACACACAAAAATGTATAATTTGTTTTCTGTGACATCCAGTAGGGTCAAAAGATCTATGGAAGTGAGAGTCTTTTAGTAATGTATATGGGGCAGTGGTATAGAATCATAAGCATCTATGCCCTTCAGGAATATCAACATTTTTATGTTTTCTACTTTATAATAAATTGAAGGGCAATGGTATAGATACACAAGTGCAATGTCACACTGTCATTAGAACTGTCACATTAACGGGAATATTAGGGACGTCATTAGGAAGTAGAATAAGAACAAACTACTGCTACTTATGTAGAAACTCAGTAGTCGCTAAAAGCCAGCACTACGTCTCATTTTGTAGCTGAAGGTTGAGATGGCTGAGGAGTTCCCCGCTGTGGGACTGTTCTACATCCTTCCTGTTCACCAGCTGACAGGCACGTGGTTGTTCCCGTTTCTTAGCTATTGTGAATGGCACAGCTATGAGCATGCGAGCATGCCTCTGACATGCTGGCAGTGTTCTTTGGATCTGTATAACAATGTGATTGTAGGATTCCTTGTTTTATGAAGCATTTCCATGCTGTTTTTTATGATATCAGGAGATTCATTTGTACAAGTTTTTGTTACTATTTATCAGTGAAAATTAATTTAACTTAAATATAAAGTATTGTGAATCTGGTCATTAGCCCACGGATAAGGAACTCACAGGCTTTATGGCGTGAACCTTCTACTACTACAACTACTACCACTATTAGAGCAACTACAATTACTACAAAACTACTACTACTATAGCTACAACTACTACTACTACTAACTACAACTACTACAGCTACAACACCTATTACTACTACAACTACTACTATTACAACTACTACAACAACTACTACTACAGCTACTACCACTACAGATACAACAACTACAGCTACAACAACTACTAGTAATAATACAACTACTACTATTACTACTACTACAACTACTACTACAGCTACAACTACTATTACAACTACTACTACAATTACTACAACTATTACTACTACTACAACTACTACTATAGCTACAACTGCTACCGTTATAACTACTACTACTATAGCTACAACTACTATTACTACAAATATAACTGCTACTACTACAGCTACAACTACTATTACAACAACTACTACTACTACAACTACTACTAAAGCTACAACTACTACTTACTACTACAGCTACAACTACCACAACTATAACTACTACTACAACTACTACGATGACAATGACTACTGTGACGACCACAGGGATGCTAAATGGCAGAGTTTCAAACTCTTATCTTTACACCCTCAGATCGGTGCAACTGTCAAACCATGGCAGGCACGTTTCTTTGTGCAGTGAAGAGTGAACAGAGTTACTAGAGAATCAGTTGGTCAAAATACAGATAATACATTCCAGTGCACATCTGTACCACCCCCTTACCTGTGATCAGGGACTACCATGAAAGGAGAACAGATTGTAAGAGCCAGAGAGGACCAGAGTGAAACAGCACCTTCTGGACACGAGCAGACTGCTGCACTCAGGAACTCACAGCAGCTGTGGCTGCCTACTTAAGACCTGTACAAAATCAAGTGTCTTTTACCCTATAGTAGATCATAAAAAAGACACCTATCTTTGAAGGTTGTGTGTGAGATAAGGGAGGATTTAGGAGAAATTAAGGGGCATATGATCAAAATATAAGGTGATCATGTATGAAACTCAAAGAATCAATTAAATTGTATTACTTAAAATTTAACTGTTTAGTGCATTTAAAACTTTTATGAAAACTTTTATCTTTAGAAGAAAAGTGTGAGATAGTCACCATCACTGAATTAGGCTGTATATGCACTGGACTAGAAGGTGTGGTTGTGATGGTGGGTTCGGGTTATGCATGCTTTGATACCTTTTCTTTTGAAATACTGCCTTGTGATTCCCAGTGAGGCTTTGGATGCACATTTTCATCTGCTTTGGAAAAAAGATAATCTTAATTACTATTTGATTTTTTTTCTGTTTTGGAAACTGTGCAGTATCCTGGAACCTGAATGAAACATGAAAAATGGAAAGTCATGTGACTTAGTTACTTAATTCGAAGAAGATTCATTATTGTTTCTCTATACCCTGTAAGCCTTGCAAGAAAGAACACTGTTGCATGGCTATTGACACCTGTATTGTTCAGGTGAAATATCTGTGGCACAGTGATGGCAGAAAGCCACCTCCACACTGTTCTAACAAGACAACCATATGCATTGACTGATCTGCAAAATCGTGTAGAGCCACCTTCCTCGTAGAATCAGTATAGTTGCTGAAAAACATAGGTACATGGAAAATCATTTTACAGAACACTTTTAAGGGCCATTTCACGTATAAGGTTAATTTGCATCAACTTGTATATGCCATTTTTAGTGAATATTCTTGCTCTTGAGCCCATCTCTTCTTCAGTGTCCAACATAAATAACACTCACCAGGGTAACCTTCAGATAGACAGGCAGAAGACCTCGGTTCCAGATGTATTGGTATGCACTCTACTTGTTCTCATACCTCATTATTCTAGGACCTTTTACCAGTCTCTACATTGAGGTCAGGAGGCAAAAGTGCAAGCCGTGTTCATTAATGTGCTTTCATCTGCAGATGTAGCTCTTATTGCAGATGTTGTAGAGCCAGTCATGGTAGTCTCTGGATCTCATCACTTGAGAGACAGAGATGAGAAGAGATATGTGAGTTGAAGGCCAGGATGGCCTGTTTAGTTAGGGTTTCATTGCTATGAAAGACACCATGACCATAGCAATTCTTATTATAGAAAACATTTAATTGGGGCTGGCTTACAGTTTCAGAAGTTTAGTCCATTATCATTGTGAGAAGCATGGTGGTGTGCCGTCAGATATGGTGCTGGAGAAGGAGCTAAGAGCTCTATATCTTGATCTGAAGGCAGCAGAAGGAGACTGTGTCACACTGAGCATAGCTTGAGAATAGACCTCAAAGGCCACCTCCACAGTGACACATTCCTTCAACAAGGCCACACTTACTCCAAGAAGGCCACATGTCCTAAAAATGCCACTGCCTGTGGACCGATAGGGGCCAGTTACATTCAAACCACCACACAAGCTATTCTGGTTATTCATTCAAGTTCATGTCTCCATTAACTTGTGATCCTAGGTCTCCTATAGGGAGGATGATCCAGGGTCATAAAAATGTCTCCCACACCCTTGACTTTAAGAGCTGGACACAGGGTACTCAGTAGTCTAGGAACTGGAAGGATCTCTTTGATGTCACTTTATGGCCTTGGCCTTTATGTTATCCTCTAGATAACCAACCTTTCTGGAGTAGTATGTGGTCTAGGTCACACTTGAGTCAAAGTATGGCTTTGATTTGAAAGTGTACCTATGTTACTTAATAGTCAAATGTGACCCAGATTACATGAAGGCTGTTAGGTGGTCTTTGCTCCCTCATTTGAACATGTTGCCTGGGTTGGGAGAAAGGTGTGTGTAGCCTGTAAAGTCTTGAAGGTGTGATCTTCGATGACTAAACCACAAACCCCTTTGTTAGTACAGTGGGTCCGGTCTTGTTTCGGGGTTCCTGTGGGGCTCACTCATACTTTACATCACTTTTCCCTGCATTCCTTGGCTTCTAGGTAGCACATGGTCAGACTTGCATAGAGAGGTGTGGCCTACACACCCACAAGTACAAAGTTTGCCCATATTGTTTTATGGTCATTTGTGGTTCTGGACAGCAAGGGTGTTATTTGGTCCTGGCTCCTCTCTGTATTGATAATGGAATCAAATGGAGTAAAAATACACTTGAAGTCTGACCCCCCAGGTGGTCAAGCATCCCCCAGCTTATACTGATATCCATCAAAAGAAACTGACATGAATAATACCAGGTGTCAGACCAAGGCAGGGTCATGGGTATGTCTACTTCATTTGGATACTAAAGTGAGGTTTGTTCCCTTTAAGGCCTGGCTCCTTTGTGATTGAGATTATGTGCTGGGTTGGTTAGATAGAGAGTGTGGCCCACATACCCTTAATATTAGCCCAAACTACTTAGGGTTCAAAGTGCTGCCAAGTTTCCTTTGAAATCTGTTTATGGCCTTGCTATGATATTAATAATCAGGTCATTATCAAGACCCTACTTAGAGGGTATATATTCTCTACTTGGAGGGTATAATGTGTTCCTATGTCAGTTAACCAAACTATACTAATTTTTGTTTAGTCCAGATTCTTGGTGAAGACGCTGTGGCCTGAGTTATTTAAAAAAAAAAAAGTTCCTAAAAAAAGAAAAAAAATCAATTGAAGTCAAGGTAAGTTCTTATCTAAGACAGCTACCAGATTCAGTTTTTTGGTATGGCATGTCTACATTGATAGGTTATTTAGGTGAACCCTTGTCATTTTATAGTCAGACTGTCATCCTTGTGCTGAGGATGTTGCCCAGACTGAATGATGTGTGTGCAATGCATATATTAGGTTCTCGGGTTGTCTGCTTGTATTAGATACCAGTACAGAAAATATTGTGGGTGAGTCCAAGATTGTCCAGGAACAAGCTGGCATGTGTCTGCAGTGTGTTGTATCAATTGAAACTAAGTCCTTGAGTCACTGTCTCATGTGCTCTAACTACAATGCTGGTTCACTTTGGTTTGGGCCGGGCACAGTGCTCTTTTTTGCTTAGGCTCAGATCTCCTTGGATGAGGGGTTACTCCAGAATATTTTCACTTAAGCAATTGGATTTGCCATGGGAATCAGGGGCTGAATTTGGTTGGAGACAGTTTTTTTTTTTTTTTCTCTGAAGTCTTTCATTTGTGGGATTGCCCCAGGCTCAGTATCTTCTATTTGGGCTTGGGATTCTATGGATGCAATACAGACCCAGACCTACATCTCTTCTAGGTTTGGGCCTGGACTTCTTCAGGGTCAGGGTCTGGTCCAGGAACCATCCTTTCCTTGGTCTGTACAGACCACAGTCATTTCAGGGGTTGTCGAAGGCACTTATATCATCTCTCTTTGGGCTAGGCACCCTAAGGTTCAGGGACTGGCCCAAGCCTACATCTTTCCTAGCTTTGGGTGTGGGTTTCTTCAGGGTCAGGGTTTCACCAAGCCCATATTGCTTATTTTGGGCCCAGGCAGTTTTAGGGTAAGATATTAACCCAGGCCCAAATCTCTAGTGTGGGGGGCTTAGGCTTCTACAGTGTTAGGTTTTGGCCCAGGTCCACACCTCCTCCCA
Source organism: Rhabdomys pumilio (assembly GCA_030674055.1). Lineage (NCBI taxonomy): Eukaryota > Metazoa > Chordata > Mammalia > Rodentia > Muridae > Rhabdomys > Rhabdomys pumilio. Next base: position 55,230,925 of record JANHMN010000016.1, read on the forward strand.
GCCTTGGACCTGGGCCTATTCAGAATCAGAGTTTGGCACAGGCACACATCTCTTCTTCTTTGGGCCCATGCCTATTCAGGGTTAAGTTTTAGTCTAGGCCTACATCTCTCCTAGCTTTGGGCCCAGGCTTCTTTAGAGTCAGGGTTTGGCCCAGGCCCACAAGGCTTCTTGTTTTGGAACAAAGCCTCTTCAGGGTTAGGGTTTGGCCCAGGCCCACATCTCTTCTAGCTTTGGCCCCCAGGCCTCTTCAGGGTTAGGGTTGGGCCCAGGCCCACATCTCTTGCTCCTTTAGGCACAGGGCTAGTCATTGTTAGGGTTTGTTCCTGCCTATATCTCTTCTAACTTGGAGCCCAGGCCTCTTCGGGATGAGGGTTTAGCCTTGACTCACACTTCTTCTTCATTTGGGGCTAGCCTTCTCCAGCATTAGGTTTTAGCCTAGGCCCACACCTCTCTTAGCATTGGGCCTTGGCTACCTCAGGTTTGGGGATAGACCTAGGCAGATATATCTTCTAGATTTGGGTACAAACCTTTTCAGGTTTAGGGTTAGGATTCTTCATGGTTAGGTTTTAGCCTAGGCTCATATCTCTCTTAGATTTGGGCCCAGACTTCTCCAGATTTAGGGATAGACCCAGGCCAATATATCTTCTAGCTTTGGACCAAAGCCCATTTGAGTTTAGAGTTTGGCCCAAGTCTCTTAAAGTTTCGGATTAGACCTAGGTCCATATCTCTTCTTTCTTTGTAGTGAGGATTCTTCAGGTTAAGGTTAGGCCGAGGCTCTTGTAGCTTTGGTACTAGGCCTACTGAGGTTTAGGGTGTGGCCCTGGCCCACATTTCTTCTTCCTTTGGGCCAAGGCCTCTCCAGTATTAGGGTTTGGTCCAGGCCCATATATGTTCTAGCTTTGGACCCAGGCATCTTTAATGTTAGTGTTTGGCCCAGGCCTACATCTCTCCTAGCTTTGAGACCAGGACCTTTAGGGTCAGGGTTTGCCTCAGGCCCACATCTCTTATTCCTTTGGGTCTAGACTTCTTCAGGGTTAGGGTTAGGCCCAGACCTAAGTCTCTTCTAGCTTTGGGTCTAGGCCTTTCAAGGTGAGGCTTTGGCAGAGGTCCACATCTCTTCTTACTTTGGGCCCAGGCCTCTTAAGGTTAAGATTAGGCCCACACAAACATTTGTTCTAGAAGAAGCTTCTTCAAGGTTTGTTTTGGTCTAGGGACATATCTCTTCTAACTTTGGTCCAGGAGCTGTAGGATCACGGATCACTGTTTGCCCCAGGCCCACATGTCTTTTTATCTTTAGGCCTAGGCCCACATCTCTAGATTTGTGATTACGCTCCTTCAGGGTCAAGGTTTGGCCCAGGCCCACATTGCTTCTTGTTTTGGACCCAGGTCTCTTTAAATTTAGCATTTGGTCCAGGACCACATCTAGCTTTCTTCTGGGCCCAGGCTTCTCCAGTGTTACACTTAGGCACAGGTCCATAAATCTTCCTTTGGGCCCAGGATTGTTCAGGGCTAGAGTTAGGCCCAGGCCTACATCTGTCTTAACACTGAGCCCAGATTTCTTTTAGTTTTAGGTACAGGCACATATCACTTCTAGCTTTGGGCCCAGGCCTATTCATGTTTAGGGTTGGGCCCAGGCCCAGATCTCTTCTTTCCTTAGGTCCAGGTTTCAGCCTAGGCAAATAACTCTTAGCTTTGGGCTTAGGCTTCTTTAGGTTTAGGGACAGATCCAGGTAGATGTATCTCCTAGCATTGGGCCCAGGCTTCTTCAGGGTTAGGGTTAGGCCCAGGAACATACCTCTTCTAGTTCTTCCAGGCCTATTCATGTTTAGTGTTGGGCCCAGGCCCACATCTGTTCTTACTTTGGTCCTAGGCCTCTTAATGTTTATGATTAAGCCCAGGCCCATATATGTTCTAGCTTTGGGCCCAGGAATCTTTAAGGTTAGTGTTTGGTCTACATCTCTTCTAGCTTTGGGCCCAGGATCTTTAGGGTCAGGATTTATCCCAGGCCTATAATTCTTCTAGCTTTGGGCACAGCCTTCTTTAGGGTTAGGATTAGGCCTAGTCCCATATCACTCCTAGATCTCAGCCCAGCCTTCTTAAGGTCAGTGGTGGGGGCCACGACTGGGTCTAATAGCCCAGGGCCTACATGGTGTCCATCTTCTATGCTCCACAGCCTGGCCAAAAAGCCTTCTATCATGTCCTCCTCTTCCTCTCTCCATGTCCATGCTCTCCCACACTGTGCTGAGCATGCTGTCCCAGGAATTGGGAGGTTGTGCATGTGGTAAGGGCATCATCTTTTTAATGACGCCTGGACATAAATTACCTTGTCTCATGTAACAGTGTGTATGTTGGTAGAGGAAAATAAGTGACCTCATTCCAAGTCATCTACGTGTACTTCTCACATGGGTGGGAATCTGCAGACAGGAGCACACACATGAGCACACGCACAAGTAAGAACATGTGTATAAGTACAGAATTAGATTGGAGAGTGCTGTCATGGTGTTTCTTGTGACAGAGGCATTGCTGTTTATTCTCCTATTGTGGCAGCCACCTGAGTACAAATAAAAAGATTGCTATAGCCAGGGAATTAAGTCCTCAGGGAAGGTCAGAGATTAGTACCCCAAATGCTTTTTCTACCTTTCCTGGACAAGCTCAGAGATGGTCAAATGTGGACCTGCAAACAGAAACTCTTCATCCTTCTTTACCTAGGCTGGAGGCTGGAGTCCAGGTCCAGGTCTACCTGTATGGCTTCATTCCAAGGCCCCTCTGCCTGGTGAGTGGAGAGGTTCCTCCACTGTGTTCTTGGGTGGCCAGTCTCACTGCTGAGACTTCTGATTCCTGCTGTTTCCAGCTTTTCTTAGGATGAGCTGTTCTTAGGCAGAGATACTTCAACTACCTACCTAGTTTCAATCTCCTCCATTTAAAGGTTCATTGAAGAAGTGCCTCACACTGAGTGAGTCGCTTACACAATTAGTGTTGAGTAGTATCCATCCCAGAAATCAGCCCAAACCTACCTAGACACACGAGCGTGCTGTGAATCCCAGCCCTCCTTGCCTGACTCTGAGTTGCCCTCAGGCTAAGAACACTGCTGTAGCAACCCTGTGAGGTCACAGAGGTCTCACCTCCCTTCACTCTAAGAATCACAGAGACATCCAGGCTTCAGTTATCTCCTAGTTTGTTCTATCTTTGTTCTCTGCTGTGCAAGAGACACTTAACTTTGGGGAAGTAGCTGAAAGTGTTTCTCACAGACCTTCACCTCCATTCCTCTCCTGTCAGCCTTCCATCTTCCCGTAGTAACCATGCTGCTCCCTCCCACATCTAAACCTCATCCTCTGTTTCATCTCAGATTCTCTACAGTCATCACGGCTCATTGCTGTCACTCAGCCTGTAAGGTGCCATCTTCTTTCCCTTCTGGTTCCAATAGCAACTGTACCTTGTTTCCTAACCTTATCTCCATGAACCATCAATCTTTTGGACTAGGTGGGTTGTGGGTTATTAGCTGGTGCTTGCCTGGCATGCCCGTGGCCCTGGGGTTTACAATGAACAGAACAAAAAGAACATGGACGAATAGGACATAAATATATACAGTGTGGATGAATCACAGTAGGTGGTGTTGTTGGCCGAGCCCAGCTTGTGAGGGGCAGACTCCTGGTACACTTGTTTTTATTTGTCCATCCTCAGCCAAACTTCCATCCAAATAACTGTATGTGGATGACCATGCTGATCAAAGATGTGCCAAGCCCTCTGTCCCCTTGTTCATGCATATTATGCAGTGGTTTTGTTAGCCCTGCTCTGACCGAGGACTCTTGCTTAAGTCCATGCTTCCCTATGCTTCCCCTCTGCTAGAGCTGTATCCCCTCAACCACCAGGTTTCCACTGTTTCTTATGAAGGGACGGTGGCTGGAAAACATGAGCAATGCCCAAGCCTGGGGGTTCCTAACCACTCATGGCCATGAGGCCAGCATGTGTTCTCTGTAGTGACTCAGGATGTTGTAAGACTGAGTCATTAATTGTGAAGAGCTTGAAAACCTTTGGCTGAATTAGCCTGGCTCTGTCCTTGGAGACAGAAGTCCGGCTTCTGGTCTGGGGATGTTCTAAGTGAGTCATACTGTGTGTGCTTGCATTCAGATGGCCTCCTGTGTAACATAGCTCATGAGCACGAGGCCCCTGTGGGTACCATACAGAGACTGTGGAAAGTAGGATGGAAGGACTGGCTTTTACAGGGGAAGGAGCAGCCACTGTCATGTCCTGAGCCTGGCCATGTGCTTTCTTTCCCACAGGGTCATTGTGGCCATCACTGGCTTTCCACTATGGAACGCACTGTACATGGCAATATTGGGCACAGTCAGACTTGTATCATTCAGTACTGTGAGAAATTGTCCTCTCTACGCAAAGTTTCACCCTTCCTTTGGATAATGGTGGCCAGACCTGATTAAAAGCTTGGAATTAGAGCTTAAAGTGGAGTTAATTTTAAAGCCTCCTGCACTAGCATCAAATGGTACACTGGTGTATTAATTCTGTGTTGGAACTCACAGTTGCATGTGATTCGGGCTAAATGCCCCCCGGTGTGTTTGCTTCACAATGAACTGAATATTTGTGCCAATTTCAGCCAGGCTAATCTCTCCCGGGATCTGTAGACTCAAGTCTCTGACAGTAGAGCTAGTGTGAACCTATCTTCCCACTGATCCCTGCTGGGGATTCAGATTTTCAGTGCACTTTTCTACCTCATAAAGAACTCAAATTATGTGTCATTTTCTAGAAGATGCTGTGTTTCTAGTGTGCAGTTAGACATAGTCTGTGTTCCCCCTAATGCTGCAGTGTCTCACCCCGTGAATGGTGACTGGCTAACTCTTAAGGGCAGCATGACCCTTTAGGCCCTCTATATGTACAGGCTAGCCTCACTGGTATGTTTACCTGGGTGGTTTTTCATCATTGCCAATCTTGGGCCACCTCTTCCCAGCTCATGTTCAGACATGAGGGGCCTGGCTGAGGGCCCTGCAGTCACTTGTTCTCCTGGACAAAGAGGTTGGGGCTGCTTCACTGTGTTGCCAGGCTTGAGCATATCTCTGCCACTGGATTTCCCAATCTCTACCTGGGTTTGCGGGGACCATCTTCTGGCCAGTCTGCTGTGAGTGGCAGTTGCCAGGCCCCATGTGCCTGGGTTGTTTTGTGGCCTCAGTTCTTGGATCCCTGGTAGGTAGACTAGAGTAAAAAGTATTATTTTCATGTCTAAGGGCACATCACCTCACGGTGAGGTGGCTGTGGCTTTTCCTATGGAATAGTGGAGTGAGCAATGGAATCTCTGCTGCTGCGGTCCAGGGTAAGGGCTATTCTAATGCAGTTTGTATTTCCTGCTGCTCAACATGTCTCACCTTCACAGAGATGGAGGAAAGTGGCTGTTGCACCAGAGCCTCTGTGTTCTGTCCAACAATAGGAGGGGATGTCTGCCAACCCTCTGAGGCATCTGTTCCATGAGTGACAGCCTGGTATGAGCTGGCCGCTGATCCATGGTAGTTTCTCAGAAATTTAGAAATAGATCTACCAGTGATACAGTCACCACTCCTGGGCACATCACCAAAAAACTTTCTTGCTGTGGACATTTGCACATGCATTTGATTTGTACTCTATTCATGATTGCGAGGGAATGGAATCACTGCTGTGTTTTAACACTCTGTACTTCCTGCCTAGCATCCCACAGGACCTGTGAGGTTGCTGCTGACATGACAGGTTAGAAAGAACAACTACAACCTCAGAGCTGAGGAGGACTCTGATGGGCGGACTCACTGGGAAGTGCTTCTTGGTGATGATGGTGGGGTAAAGCATGCTGATGGCCACTCGGGCTGTTTGCTCACAGCTGAAGACAACACGCAGTCAGTATGAGGGAGGCTGAAAACAGAGGGCAGAGAGCTAGAATGATAAGTGCCACAGAGGAAAAATGAGGTGTGTAAACAGAGAGACCTTCATGCCTTCTTGTATAACACAAATAACTCCCCATCAAGAGAACCCCAAAAGGTCCAAGTTTGTGTATAATCTTAAAGGAAGAGGAGAGGCTTGGAGGGCCAGTGGGCTCTGGTGGACTCATGTCAAGCCATGTTTGCTATTGCTTGCTCCCCCAAGTCAAAAGAGCTCTTTCGACTCTCTAGTCCTTAGGTTCTATCTCACCAACATATTCACATACTCAAATGGCTGGGTATCACGTGAGCAGGTTGGCCTGTCTCAACCACCCACTCATCTAGGTCCACTGTCCTCTGTCACAGGTCCCAGATGTTCTCAGAATCCTGAGAGCATGTGTGATATCCTACACTCCTCTGGGTTTGCCCAGGACTTTGCTGAGTACTGGAGTATGTGAGATACTTGGGATGTAGCTCATGGCAGTAGTGGCTGTGAGACCTTGGTGTTTTCTGACATGCTAAGTCACCACAAAGATTAATGACCAAGTCAGAGTCAAAGTTCAGGTCACCTGTTTCTTCACTTGAGGTCCTTTACCCAGGCACAGGAAGCAGGCCTCCTCAGAACACACTTTGAGGAGCTATCTCCCTAGACACAGTCAACTTGCTATTCTGGGTGTCCACATGTACTCTGGTTGTTTCTTATTTTTTCCTCCTCTATCTACAATGCCTTTGTATTTTTCAAGAACCCCCTAATGTACATGATCAAGAGTCCTAAGTCTCTCTAAGAAAGGCATTACTGACATAAGCCATAGGGTCAAAGAGCAACATATAATCGGAAATCAGGAGGCCACAGCATTGCTGCACTTCCTTCTTCTACTTGCTGCCTCTGTGGCCTTAGGAAAGTCAGGTGATTCTTTGGACCACCATTTAGTCAAAGATGGCTTAAAGTCCAATACTATTAGGGTCTGCTTCTAAGTTCTCACCTGAAATGGGTATAAAAATGTTTTGAAACATGATAAATGTCATCACAAACATTATCACCATTAGGACCACTGTGTGAGTGGAGGCCATCTGTACATCCAGGTCTGTAAGCTGTGGCCAGCTTACGAGATCTGGAGAGGTCTGCTTTGCTCGCATATGTGAAATTCTGGAAAGGGATCAAAAGATTGAGTTGCCTTGCCACAGAAAGGGAATTCCTAGTTTTCCACAACACAATGAAAATGAGCACTCTCTCCTCTAGAATTTGCCCAGGAAAAACTTGAATCTCATAAAGATCATGGTTGAGTCAGAGCCATTAACCCCAGCTCCCTGCTGGGGAAAAGTGCTCGCTGGTTCTGAATAACACAAAACGCCAGATAAAATCAGTGAGCCCTTGGGCAAAAGTTGGCTGCAGTCTTTTGGGGGGTCAAGCATCCAGCTTTAGTACTTGCTATACCCCATGTTGTGTTGGAGAGACCCAGAATCCACTGTGGTCTTGTAGGTCAAAATTAGGAAGATCTTGATTAGGAGTGGGGTTCCTGGGTGTATTGCTGGCCTCACCAGAAAACTGAGTCTCTCTCAGGAATGGGAAGGTGCAGTGGGACTGAGGGCCAAATGGAACTAGAGCATTCACTGTTGTCCTGAAGATGACCAGCGTTTACATGCTGGATGGAACCTGCCCGGCTTCCTGGATACAGGTCCAAAGTCATTAAGTGACCTATGACACCCGTACAGTCATTTCATGAGTGAGTTCAATATCAGTTTAAGGAGGTAATGCTGTCTTGTCATGTCAGTTATCAGTATTGTGTGTCCCATGATGCAATATTTGTGTGTGTGTGTCCAACAAAAATAATATCACATACCTTCATTGGCACCTTCCCAAGTAGGCATCCAGTGTCCATCTTATGGATAAGAAAACAGAACATGAAGAAGTTAAAACAGTTTGGGCTGTATATAGTGAGTGTATGAACATGTGCATATGGGTGCATGTGGATAAGTCTGGAGGCTAGAAATCAATTTTACACATTTTTTTTCAATTGCTGTTCATCTTAGTTTTGAGACAGGGCCTCTTACCAAATGAGGAACTCACTGACTGACTCCATGGATCCTGACTGTCTCCCCGGCACTAAGATTGTGAATGTTCATGGTTGCACTTGGTTTTAGAGAACTGAGAATTCAAACTCATGTTTCATGCTTTTACAGTGAGCCCTTTACTGACTTAGCCAACTCTCCGTCCTCTTAAACAGTTTATGAGGCTACAGGGCTATTAAGAGATAGTTTTAGAATAACACTGAAGCCTGCACTCACGCAGCAATTGCATAGAATTTGGAAGTTTTCTGACACTATGGGAATGGAAGCTCCTGTCCTGTCGTCTCACCTTTGCACTTGGCTTGCACAGAGCTTTCAGTGGGTGTTTTGGATTGATTCACCAGTGTGGCACCAAGGTGGAAGCAGAGCATCTGTGGACCAGCAGGAGAGGGAAATGAGCTGGAGCAGAGCCTCAGGAAGGGACAGTGGTCCTGAGGCTGACACAGAGAAGAATGGGAGTAATAGGAGCCATAGAAGGCTAGAGAAGAAAGACAGAAGGGAAAGGTAGAGAGGGATGTAGCCAGGGTGAAAAGAGGAGAAGGAGAAGGAAGCAGAAAGGAAAAAAAATGAGTGCCAGGCCTTAGGAAAGCCTTTGTGCAGCTGTGGTACACTTCTCATGTGCCACAATGAGCTCCAGTGGCTTGTATTTCCACACTGAGTTGTGACAGTGGGGCAGTCACCCTGGCTCCATGAATGCTCTGTTGGCAGGTTGCCGGATCATCTTTCTAGCCTTGTCCACCCACCTCTCGGCCTTCCTCCCATCTGAGAAAGAAAATGCTTCTTTGGCCAAAATGACAGGAGCCCTGCAAACCCAGAGTGACTTGCTCCTTGTGAAGCTGGGAAGAAGGTGTCATGAACTGTCTATACCTCCATGGACTCAGCCACCACAGCCAAATTCTCAGCTGACCCTCCTACTTTATTCCACACTCCAGTGGCCAGAACTTGTAGGGAGATCTAGAGACAGATACAAGGGCCCTGAGCCTAGTAAAACTGTCCCAAACTATTGTATTATATAAATTTTCCCACAATACTAGGGGAAGCAGGCTGTCCCAGTCAGAAGGCAGGAGGTGGAGGAGCAGACCGAATGCAGGGGTGATTTCAGAAACTCATTGCACAGCAAGACAGAGACAGCCCCATAGTCTCTCTTCTTATCATGCAGCCACTATTGGCAATGTAGGGAACCCTGTATTCTCATGGCATTATCTGGTTCTCCTTCCCCTTCTTCCTCCCCTCTCCCTTTCCCCTCCCCTTTCCCTCCCCCTTCTCCCTCTCCCCCCTCCTCCCCTCCCCCTTTCTCCTCCCCTTTCCCCTTCCCCTCCCCCTCCCCTTACCCTTCCTTCTCCTTCTCCTTCTTCTTCCCAAATACTATTTCTGAAGACGCTAGCAATGAGGTTTGAGAATGGGGTTTGACAGAAGACAAATATTCAGATGCCAGGAACCTGCAGATTCAGTCCAGGAAAGGGTTAAGGCTGGAGGAGGGGTGTGGTAAAGACAGACTAGGATAACCTAGTCTAACATATAACAGACAGACTCAGTACCTGGAGAAAGACAAGTCTTGGTAAAGACAGATTGGCTGTGAATGAGAGGGGTGTGAAAGGAGGAGAAGAGTTGAGTGTGAGCAGCCTGCTCACAGAAGGCAAAGAAGGGAGGCAGGATAGGTAAGTTGGACAAGGAACCAACCCCTCACTCCAGGCTGCCAGCAGGTACAGAGTGTGTGGGGCTGCATCCTGATAGATAAACTAAACAAACAAACCAAAATTTGCTAACCACTTTGTGTTCCCAATGGGTCTCACACAAACACCTGCCCCAGAGCTATCTGGATTTGCGAATGAAACACACAAATACACACCAGTTAATTTTAGTATGTCTTCACTAGCTCAAAGGCTGGGCAGTTCTAATCCTCCCCACAACCAGCACACATTCTCTCTGGTACTCCAGGCTTAACACCCTCTAATTATTTTATCTTTGTTGCCCTGGCTCCTTCTGGACCACCCCCTAGTCTCTGCTGCCCAAGATGCTCCTGGGGGCCACATTAGTTCTCCCCTACATTTTGGATGATTTTCCTTCTGTAGCTCTAAATCTGATCCATCTTCCTCTGGATCATAGTGATTCTCTCCTCTTCCTCTCTTCCAGTTTCTAGCCAGCATAAATCTAAAAGTTCTACCTCTCTCTCTCTCTCTCTCTCTCTCTCTCTCTCTCTCTCTCCCTCCCTCCCTCCCTCCCTCCCTCCCTCCCTCTCTCCCTCCTCACCCCTCCCACCTCTGCCATTGTCTCTATTGATTCGTCAAAAACCAATTGGAGACAAGAACCTTCAGTTTGGGACACACAGATTCCCAATTAATTCAAAGCATTAGAACCAATCCCCAACAGAGAATAGGCCCAGAGTTTGGGAAAACTATTTATGTCCATGTATACAAAAGTATCTTAGGAAGTGAAATGTGTGTACCTTTTAAAAGTGGCAGATCTTTGGTAAATCTGCTAGGGGTGTCTCTCTAGTGGGATGGTACATTTGGAAATAACTCTTCTGCAGTTACCTATAGATGATTTAGGGAAAAAAATACAAATTACACACACACACATACACACATACACACATACACGTATGTGTATATATGTGTATGTGTGTATGTGTGTGTGTGTAACATATGTAATACATATGTGTGTATGTGTGTGCATCTGTGTTTGTACATGTAGCTTTTCAGATTCCATAACCAAAAAATGAAGCCATTAGAAAAACCCCAAATGGAACTAGTCATTGCCAGCACTGTAGCCTGTGAACACCGGGAGAAGGATTCTTTTAGTTGTTCAATCTAACCAATAGGTTAACAGGAAACTGACCCATCAGGTTAGTAGGTAAGTGCCTATTAGTTAGGAATCTGACCTAATAGGTTAAGAGGAATCAGACTGAGCTGATACTTAAGTGATTTGTACCTTGTGAATTAAACTTATAAAACAGTGCGATATTCAGTATGAGAAAAAAAGAAATGCAAGCACATAAGTTACCAATCACAATGTTTGGTGCAAGTGAGAAGAATATACAACCCTGAAAACAGGAAAAACAGGTCTGGGAGGCTGGAGCCTACTGCTATGTGCTTTGATATTATTCCCAATGGACCTATTTGTCATGTTTACAAAAGTTGAACTTGTAAAGTGCCAACTCCTATTTTGATAGATTATTTTTAACTTTTAAAATTTTAAAAAATTTTAGATTTTAAAAATAAAAAATAAAATAATAAAAAATAAAGCTTTAAAATGTGTGTGTGCATGTGTATGTGTATATGTGCATATGCATATATATATGTGTGTATATGTATGTATGCGTGTGTGTGTGTGTGTGTGTGTGTGTGTGTGTGTACACGTGATTGCAATGCCTGCAGGAGGCAGAGCAGTTGTGAGTTGCCTCATGTGGGTACTAGGAACTGAACACATGTCTTCTGAAAGAATCATAAACACTTTAAACACTAAACCATCCACTGAGTCATCTCTCCAGGTTAGCACCTAATATTATTATACTTAAAATGAAGAAGCCCAAGAGTGCAAGGCAATCATTCTGTCCTGAAAGTAAGTTGATTTAATCATGAAGTTCTGTTTTTTACTGCATTTGAGAAGTGCTTACGTTAATGGGCCAAGGGGACAGAGTTTTAGACATTAGAAAAGATATACTGTGTGACTGAGGTGTCCCAGAAAGGTAGGTTTGTGCATGAAAGAAAGACTAAACAGGCATTTTTGCATTTCTTTTATAAATGAAAATGTCTCCCTTGTAAACATCTTGGTATCTACAGTGTTTAACATAGAAAATTTATGAGCTTAGAAAGTGTTTATTGAATTGAAGTGCAAACAAAAATGTAGATGGGTTACATTTTGCCTAATTAAATACTAAATTTGGTCTGGAAGCATAGAGGCCCAGACAACTAGACTTCTTACTGGCTCTTTCTGGTGGCTTATCTGTGAGATTCAGGACACTCAATTTCTTTGAAGAAACCCCAGTCAGACAGACTCCACAGTCATGACTAACGGGACATGAGGGACTTCCTGTGTCTGGGTGAGTGGAGGTGGACCAAGGTCTGCCCACTCCCTCCTGACCAATCAGAAGAGCATGTGTTGAGTCAGCTGTCGTCTGGGTCTTGATGAACTTTTAGGTCTGATGTTGGCGAGACCGTTCCCCAGTGAGTTAGGGCAGATGATATTCTAGAAGCCTCGTAAGGAGAGCAGAGAAAACCTGCTTCACCCCAACCTATTGGTTTGAGGGCTTTGAAGGGGATGCAATGTCCTTAGGTGACAGCCAGACTTCTTCCAACGAGGGGTTGTGGGGGGGAGGCAAAGACAGTGTTCAGAGATTTTCGTGGAGAAGGCTGGGCTAGTGATCTTGATTTGTAGAAGACAGGAGAGAGGGGTTTGGAATCAGTGGCTGAGGCACACAAGGTGATGGACAGGGTCTGAAGCCTTTGTATGTTGGAGTGCTGCGACCACATCTATGAGGAGCATGGAGGAGGATTCTCCTGACGTTGGCCAGATTCATTGCATCTCCTGTCCCATCACAGGACAGCAGTTTTTAGGCCAGCGGATCTGTGGCATACTGGACTCTGACATTCCCTGGAGGCCTGGTTAAATAGGGCTCCTCTGAGTGAGCATGCTGGGCATGCACACATCTGGGGAAGCTCTTTACTTGCATTCTGAATGGTACCCTGAAGGACAGAAGCTAGCCTGTTTCTCTTGGAGGTACATGTCTGGATGCCAGTGACTTCAGAGGCAAGCAGAGAAATACATCAGGAAGGTTTTTGTTTTTTGTTTGTTTTTTTCTTCACTGTTGCAATTTTTAGAAAATCATTTGCTTTGTTCCTTTATAAATGTTTTCCAGTCTCTCTAGAATCCCTTAGTACATATCTGCAGCCCAGTAATCCTTTTAGAGACTTGGGTGTCCCATTTTTATCCTCTCAGGACTTTCTTGCTCTTCGGCAGAGATGATGACCTGGAGTCCCATAAGCAGAATATTCTTAGGGGCATTCACATCCTAGCTACCTAACATGGCAATGCCTCCGATTGTGGCTTGCCACTCTTTCATTGCTTAGGCTTCTTTACTTCTTCCTGGTGGCTGTATTTCTAGGTAAACTGCTCAGCCATGTGACTTCATCTCAGACCCTGCCTCCAAGGACCTTAGGAAGAGTTATGTGTCTGGGATTGTGGAGCTTGGAGAGTGGGCTGGGTGATCGGGTTTCTAAGTATTCCTTATACAAACTGGTATCCGCAGTTCTGGACTGCCCTTCATTCCTCCTTCCCATGGATTCTGGGGGTGTTCAATTCCTGAGGCTTTTCACAGCTCAGTGGTGTGAAACGCTGGCTTTTTATTGCTTTCTTTCTCTGCAGGATATTGGGTTTCAGCACTTTCTGCTCTGATGTATTATTTAGCACCCATGCATCTGTTTTGCCTCCTCTGAGATTTTGTTGACTTTGACACCCCTCAGCTGGCATCACTCCTGGGCACGTTCCTTGTTCTTATGGGCTCAATGCCATACAGGGCTTTCTTTCCACTGGATACCTAGAGAGACTGCAGTGAGGATGAAGGAGCCTTCCGCACCCGTGGTCACGTGGTCACGTGCTCATCAGGAACCCAGCTTTCCTTGAGGCTCTGTGCTACCCAAGGGTCTGAGTCTTGAACTCCATTTCCCTGACACTTATGATTAACTGGGAGATCTGGAGCCAGACAGCAAATGCCTCCCAGCCTCAGTTTCCTCTTCTGTAAAGTTAGCTGTGTGGATTGATTGTCAAGATCTCTTCCAGCTCAGAAAGGCTATTGATTATGCAGTGTGCCACATCTTACGGGGGCATTTGATTAACCTGTGAGTTTAGGGAGACTGGGGTCTGCTCCTGCCTCCACAATATGCCTGAGTGATGAGCTTGCCTTCATCCCAGAGGTGGCTGGTATGACTTCCTTAGCAGCCTTTCACACTCAGTGAGCTCCCCAGCTCCCCACCTGATAGTGAGCTTTCTCCTGTGGGCACCTGCAGATGCAGAACACAAACCTGCATCATCTGGGGTCCCCTGGGTTTTTTCATGGATTGTTTTCTTGTTCTAAGATTTCCTGTTGTCTGGAATGGATATGAATGGGGAGGGCAACATTCCAAGACCTATTTAGAGAATAAGATATTCAGTGAAGGGGAAAAAAAGAGGTGGGAGGGAGGGGGAGGGAGGAGAAGAGAGGGGAAGCGCAATAACATTTTTATTGTTTCCAAGACCTCTGCTCTCACTTGTGACCCCGAGGTCTGCGTGCACACTGGGTGAGCATGCCACGCTTCTCTCTAAGGAATCATTTACTACCCAGTTCTCTGCTTTCCCATCCCTCTTTCCTTCCCCTACCAGGAATGCTATGTGCGCTGTGCAGTAGCTCTGAGAACAACATTAGATTCTTATCTGAACTAAAGAATGTGGCTCTCTCAGGAAGAAAATTTCTACTTCTTAAAGCCATCTCTACCCAGAGGCTCCCTGTCCCTATCCAATCCTCACCCTCAGCTCCAATACCACTTGCTGTGCAAGTTATCTCCTCCTTTGCCTTAGACTAGGTGGGGCTCTCCCTCTCCATTTTGCTTCCAGACTATCTTAGAATTCTACAGCTATACAAGTTTCCCTTAGGACAAATATCATCTTGAATTTATGATCATATGTGCTACAAGATATTAAAATGAGACCCCTGTCCATTTTATCTGAGGATCCAGACTAGACATGCAGAACAATGTATTGCCACATATTAAAGAAAAGGACTAGGTGAATTAACTGTCTGTGTCAATGCTATTGATTCTTGATGCCTGAAGAAGAGGCTGTAGAGGCTGGGATTTCAGCAGAATGGAGTATTAGCCCTCTAATCTATCCCTTTCTTATCATCTCAGGGATGGGGTTCTGGTTTAAATATGAAATGTAACCTGTAGACTCCTGTGCTTGAACACTGGGTCCTCAGTTAGTCCTGATGCTTAGGAGTGTTATGCAACCTTTACGAGGTGGAGCCTTGCTGGAGTAAGTATATCTCGTGGGCTTTGTGGGTTTATAGCCTTGCCTTACTCACTGTTTCCTGAGTAAGGACATCATGTCAGATTCCTGCTCTAATTGTCACATCTTCCCAGCCGGTTTGCTTTTCCTCTTGGGCCTAGATGGATTGAATCCCTCTGGAACTGTGAGCCAAATAAATCATCTGTCCCTTCCACTGTTTTTATCAGGGTGTTCTATCCCAGTAACAGGAAAAGAAACTAATATAGATGATGAATGGGGAGGATGGCAACCCTAGAATCACAGATGCACCATGGTGCCCAATGGATTCTGGGTTAGTTCAACATAAGGGGAGGGGGCTGGGACTTGGTGATTGGAGGCAAAGCCAAATGGGGGCTCCTGGGGAGAAAGCATACTCTCCATAGACCACTGGACAGAGCTTTGGGATTTCTGGGTGTCATTTTCATGGGAGGTGCTTATGAGTTGTCTACTGGCAGATCCATGCTGAAGGAGCTGCTATCAGAGAGAGGACTTCCCCTGCTCAAGAGAAAGATGGGCTAGAGGACAAAGTGGGGAGTTGCCAGGGGCCAACTGAAAAGAGATTTGTCAGGGCTCAGGATGTCTCTCAGGCATAGAATGCTTGTCTGCCATGTACAGAGACCTGAGTTCAGTTCTCAGGACTAAAAGATGAGGCTTTGCTTAGTGGAAAGGGCGATATTTCCAAAACAGAGAAGCTTGGGTAGAAGGAAAGAGACACCAAGGAAACAGGCAGAGACAGAGATGAGCATTCAAGCAAATGTGCATGCACACAGACACACAGGCACACACTCACACACACAGATGCATGCACACAGACACACACACAAAGACACACACAGATGCATACACATAGACACACACACACAAAGACACACACAGAGAGAGATAGAGAAAGAGAGGGAGAGAGATAGAGAAAGAGAGAGAGGGAGAGAGAGATAGAGAAAGAGAGAGATGGAGAGAGAGAGAGAAAGAGAGAGAGAGAACAGGTGAATGAGTATTTTAATATTTGTATAACCCAAGGCACTGGCATCAGAACATCAGCTGCACCTGCCCTATAATGTAAATAGCCTTCCCCAGCCCCAGCCCTGGAGATATAGGGGCTAATATGATGGGGACAGAATGATCTGAAGAATAGTCAAGAATCGACCATGATTTCCTTCTGCTCCTCAGGCCCAGTGACACCCTGGCAGTATAAGCCAGTCTCTCAGAGCATCCTTCTCTCTCTCTCATTTGGTTTTTAATTAGCATAATCTCTCATTAATCTCTCAGCCTTGAACTATCACCTGTCCTCCTCCTTATCACAGTAAAAGAGCATCTAATGGGGATCCATGCATGGACCATCCATCTCTAGAATGCTCTAGCTGTGGCCAGTACCTATCTAAGGAAGAGAAGTAAGAAGTGACTCTCACAGCACACTAAGAGGGAAAGAGGAGGCTGCTGCACTGGTTTAGCTAGATAGGACAGGAGGGTGCAAAATCCAAGCGTTATGAGCAGTTATGGTTATGGTTAGGATCAAAATCCCACATAAGAGGTGCAGAATTCAGGTCCAGCTTGGATAATGGAGGAGGGGGTACAGCCAGGCTGTCCTCTGGGAACCCTCGGGGCTATCTTCTGGGTAGTGCTGCTGGCTCACAACAGGACTAGACTGGTATTGAGAAGTACACCTAATTTCTAAGGAATAACCTATGTGTAAAGAATGTGGCCCCTTTGTCTCTCCACTCTGTCATTCCATTACGACTCAAGACATGGTCTTGAACATCGGAGTGACAGCATCATTCTGGATCTTATTAAGACCTAGATCCCTTGGGCTCCCACTGCTGATGATATGAGAGTTGAGGTGGGCTTGAGAATAGACACTGTGATTTTATCATGGCCCCCAGACTATGGTGCACGTGGCTAACTCAACCAATTTGCACATACTAACTGCCTGCAGTTGACTTCATCTTTTCTGCTTTTCCTTCTGACTGCTATGTAATTGAAACTGAGCTTGTGGGTGAGGGATTCAACAGAGGCAGAAAGGGACCTAGGTATGGGGTGAAGGACCGTGAAAGGACAGCATGGTTTCTGGTCGAGCACTGGCTAGAGATGGCTGGAGACTCAACAGGTATCCCTGTAAGGGATGACATGCATTTTGTCATATTCCCAGACTCCAGGCTCCTGACACAAGGCCGAAGACCTCCATTGATCTGTGCCTTTCAGTCATGTAGGGCAACGCCCCTACCAGCCCCTCTACAGGTAGAGGGCATGACTACAGGCTGCAAAGCCTCAAGAGATCTCCGTATTAATGAGATACCTAAAGGCCAGAGGGTGTAGCCAATTAAGCATTCCTTCCCAGAGCCTCCTCCCTGCCAAATGTATTTAACCTCAGGCGCACCCTGAGAGCAGGGGGGTACAGCCTCATTCACTTTCTACCATGACAATAGACCTTTTAAAACCATGGACTTCCTCGTGTCTTTGGGGCCCACTGTGGAGAACTGTGGAGGGGGCCTTTGACTACCGAGCCAACATCTAATCTCCTGCCGAGGACCTCTCTACATTCCAGCCATGGAGCCCACTAACTCAAGCAAGCTAGCCGAGCCAACCATGACCCAGCCAAGTGAGTCACCATGACCAAGAGTCTCACTAACCCGTGGGGCACTGCCGGAGCTTCTCTCCCTCATCCCCCTTGGCTGTGGGCCAGTCCAGCCCAAATGCCCCTAGTCTCAACTTCTCCTGGTAGCCCAGGAGTCTAAGACCAGCCATCCCCACATGCCTTCTTGCCCGGGGATCTCTACACAGGAGCTCTGCCCCTGAAGGTCTTAGGCTGAAACCTCTCCACTCTCAAGCGGAGCCCTGCAGCTTCTCATAGCCCAGCATCCGCCCAGCGCTGTGTGGGGTAAACTCAGTCAAATTCCCATGCTTCTGCTTCCCTGAGCCATGGCAGACATGCGCGACCTACAACTTAGCTCAACAGAAGCCACACCCATGCACAAGCTACAGTCCCACACCTAGGGTGCAATTAGATATTTCTACAGTAGAAACCCGACAGCAGGTTATTTCAGCCTGCAATGCAGCAGGTAGGGATCCTGTCTGACAATGGGCAGAACAGCTCATGAATCAATACCTACACAAGACTTACTTTGCAATTAGTGATGATGCTGTGAAGTCCTGCCTCCCCCAGCCCCACCTCTCCCAGCTCTGCCTGCCCCTACTCCTGCCTGCCCTAGCCTTGCCTGCCCTAGTCCTGCCTGCTGAGTAATTTATGGGACCCAGAGGATAAGGAAAGTAATTGGGTTTTGTTTTCCTTTGTTACCAGGTTCGTTCTGCGTGTGAGGAGAACTGATTCCTGGGAATTCTACTGCTCTGTCACATTCACAAAGAGAGGAGGAAGATGTTTATAGTCCTCCAAAAAACAACTTGCAAAGCTGTGCTTTTTTTCTGCTCACAGCAATGGTTAAAAATAGAAGCCAATTAGCCTGGGAGAGAGTTGGGTGCTAAATAGCTGAGGTATCTGAAGGAAAACCCATCGTCCTCACTATTTTTGGTGGAGGGAACAACATTTTCACCAGGTAGAATGGTGGCAACCTGTGATAACTTTGTTTCTCAGAGGCTTGCATGATCCCAAAAGACTTAGATGCTAGGTTTGAAAGCACCAGGTGTGCTTGCTAGCAGGTGTGGGTGCACTTGAATTATGGCTTTTTAGATGGCTTGGTGAGTGTTGTTCCCATGAAGAGACACCATGACCATGGCAACTCATATAAAGAAAGCATTTAATTTGGTGGTTGCCTACAGTTTTATCGGGTTCATCTATGTCATCAGGTACACAAGCACGTCACTGGAACAGTAGCTGAGAGCTTTATATCCTGATCTAGAGGCAGCAAGTGGAGAGACTTGGTGTAGGCTTTCGAAGTTTCACCCCCCAGTGACACATCTTTTACCAGGACCGAGCTACACCACTAAAGCCACACTTCCTAATCTTTCCCAGCAGTCCACCAACTGAGAACCAAGCATTCAAATATATGAGTCTATGGGGTGATTCTTATTCAAACCACCACGATAGGCAATGGGTGGTTTCTTGTTATAGCTTCAGTGCAGGATGAGACAAACTAGTTTATGGTAGGGCTGAAAGGATCCACTTAATGAGCCTTGTGGGTAAATAACTTCATCCATTCACACAGTATGTGTGTATGTGCGTTGTGTGTGTGTGCTTGTGTGTTAGTGCATAAGCACACATGTACATGCATATGAGACCACAGATCAACCCCAGGTGTCATCCTTGATTTCAGAGACAAGACCTCAATATTTGGAATTCAACAACTCTACTAGGAGCCTATTGAAGCTCAAAGATCCACCTGCCTCTACCTTTCCAGTGCTGGGATTGCAGCCACATGCTAACAATGCAACTTTCACATGCATTCTGGGAAGTCTACCGGTCTGTCACAGGAGCACCTTGGGTCTCATGCTTGCACGGCAAGCTCTTTACTTGGCTGTAATGTCTCCCCAACCCATTTGACACATTTATAAGTAACTTATAAATGTATCATGTATTTCTCTAAACAGGTTTGGGTATGATCATAAATCTAATAAAAATTTCTGGATCCCAAACCTCTTCAGCCAAATAACCTTCAAGTTTTATCAGTGTTTCTTGAATTTTCCTGGCCAAAAATCACCAGGATGAGTCTACAAACCCAGGTCCTCCACTAAAGACTGGTTCTGAATGCCAGGCCTCCACTGCCAGAAACACTGTGTGAGCCAGATAGAGAACATTAATTCTAATATCTTTTATTTAATCTAGTGTACTCATGATGAATAACCTTTCAATAAGTAATCAATATCACGTAACAATGGGAGGCCTCTTGTTCATCTTTGTAGTGAGTCTTCCAGGTGCACTGTACATCTGATACATACTGTGGCATTCACTATGGAGTAGGCTTACAGCTACCTGGGACCAGAGCTGGACCCTGTTGGACCCTGCTAGACCCTGCTGGACCCTGCTCAGAGCCCTGGAAATGTGCTCCAGGAGGTATGGGAGACAAGGCCTGGTGCTTTCTGAGGAGCTCCTGTTCAACACTGGGTTAGTGTTGGGTTGGGGGTTATATCAGTATGCTATATATAGCTGGACTCCTTCAACCAGCAACTAACATGCACAGATGTTCTTAGACCTGTTCCTTTATTGCTTACTTCACTCTCCTGTTAATATATTTAAGTATCTATGTATCTATTGAAATATCTATCTCTGTATCTCTATAGCTACTGATGTATCTATCCCTGTATCTATCTCTATATCTCTATATCTACTGATGTATCTATCTATGAATCTATGTATCTATTTCTGTATCTCTGTATCTAGCTGTCTGTTTATCTCTCTATCCATGTCTGTATCTGTCTATCTGTGTATCTATCTATCTATCTATCTATCTATCTATCTATCTATGTTTCTTTCTTTCTTTCTTTCTATCTAATTTTTTTGAGACAGGGTCTTACTGTATAACTCTACCTTACCTGGAACTCACTATATAGGCTAAGCTGGCTTTGAACTCACAGATATTCACCCACCTCATACTCATGCCCCTCAATGCCTGTATACTCCCCCTCCAGCTGACAATCATAAAGACATAATAGTGTCAGAGATAATCCAAAGAAGAGAATTTTAAGTGGTCAAAAGCACAAGGAAGCTGTCTGACAAAGACAAACGCAAAAGAACAAAAGACATCAAGCTTGAATGAGGAGACTGGGAGGCAATGTGATCAAAGTCTGCAGAGCCAGGAAGCAAATGGAAAGACTGAACATGAATGTAGGGTGATCTTCAAATAGAGCAGCACCAGGGATTGATGGGGCGATGGAAAGGGCTTTCCTGGGACAGACAGGAGGAAGCCATGTGCCTAGAGGGCAGGAGCTCAGTCTCCGTGGTGCAGGAAACAGACTCAGGCAGTGTTTGGTTTGAGCCATGATACCTTACAACACCTGAAAGCATCCCACTATTTCCCTAGTAAATATTCAAGTCTATTTTTTTTATAAAGAATGATTTCCATCTGTCTATCCACCCACGCACCCATATATATGTTCATTAAAATTCATAAGGGCCTATGCTTTGAGATGAATTTTGTTGTGGGTCTTAGCATGCAGAAATTCACTTAATACATGTAGAATTAAATTCATTTAATTCTGTAGAGTAGATGTTGCCATCTGTGTTTCATGATGTGGACACACCCCAAAAGAGGTTAGAGGCTTGTCCAGACTCATGTGGCAGGCACTCTGCTTTGACTAATGGAAACTTAATCCTTATTTTAGCTACTTCCTGCTTGCTATGCTAAAATACTCTGGTAAAAGCAACTTAATCTGAGAAAAGATGATACCTTCCATTGTGATGGGGAAGACAAAGCAACAGGCAGGGAAAGTGGGGTGTCAGCAGGAGCAGGAGCCAGCTAGTAATGTTAAATTTGCCCTCATGAAACAGAGAATGAACAGGAAGTAGGCTCAGTCTGTAAATTCCCAAGACCTATTCCCCAGTTAGCCTGTGAGAGTCCACCTTCCGAAAATTGTACAACCTTCCCAAAGAGTGCTGCTAGCTGGTGACAAAGTGTCCTAACACTGATAAAGCAGTGGTTCTCAAGCTGCAGGTCACAACTCCTTTTGGGGTTGAGCCACCCTTTTACAAGGGGTCCCCTAAAACCATCAGACAACATGTTTCCATTATGATTCATAACAGTGCTGAAACTTCAGTTAAGAAGTAGCAGTGAAAATAATCTTATGGCTGAAGGTCGCGCCAACATGAGGAGCTGAATTAAAGGGTCACAGTATTAGGAAGGTTGAGAAACATTGTGACAAAGATATAATATGTGACAAATGATTTCTAGGGTGACATACTTGTCAGTTCACCTCAGAAAGAGTGTGGCACAGACCAAAGTGGTAATTGTATCAGTGTCCGATTAAGTGAACCTACATGTTTTGTTTTGTTTTCCCCTGTGTTTACTAACAGGACTGTGGCTGAGGAGTTACAGGGAGCAGGGATAATTCAAAAACAGCTGCATCACCAGGAAGCCCACCACAACATGAGTGATTACTCTGGAAGACTGAAACCCTGGAGTTCTCTGCCCAGCTTGCCAGCGGCTCCACAGTCTCTATGTTTCTCTCCGTCTCCGTGTCTCCGTGTCTCCGTGTCTCCGTGTCTCCGTGTCTCCATCGTCTCCGTCGTCTCCGTCGTCTCCGTCTCCTCCATCTCCGTCTCCATCTCCCTGTCTCTGTCTCCGTCTCTCCATCTCTGTCTCCCCGTCTCCATCTCCGTGTCTCCGTGTCTCCGTCTCTCTGTGTCTCCGTCTCTCCGTCTCCGTCTCTGTCTCCATCCGTCTCTGTCTCCTCCGTCTCCCCCTCCTCCCCCTCCCCTTCCTCCCTTCCCCCTCCCCTCCCCCCTTCCCCCTCCCTCTCCCCCCTCCCCTCCCTCTGCTTCTAAGTAGGTGCCCTCCAGAATCTTGCACATTCTTGTTCTTAACCACGCCTGTCTTTTTGTTCACTTCCTGAGACTCCAGAATCTTCTCCTTCCCCTGAGCAAATGTTTCAATTTGGAGAGAATGTTGCAGCCCCAGGAAGTGCCCTGCTGCACTCAAACTGTAACAATCTCAACACATCAGCAGCACGACCTTTTAGAGGGCTCTGCCCTGACTGGTAAATAAAGTAAATTAGAAAAAGGGAGCCAGGCATGAGTTCAGTTTGGTTCTTGCTGTCATGTCATGTCTTTTCTATGAGATGATGCTGTAAGAAGCCCCACATAGGACCCTACATTTTGGCCTATCCAGCTCAAGACCCACGAACCAAATCAGTTTCTGGTCATGCTCACTCATCCCATCTGCTGTAACATTAAACATGCTGGCAGTTAGCAAGTTGTTCTTATTGGTTTAAAATCCCATGCACTCTCAGAGATTCTCAATGGGTAAAAATTCTGTTGCACAAACATGAGGTCCTGAGTTCATATCCCAAGCACCCACATAAAAAGCCAAGCTGTGTACACATATAACTCCAGTGCTATTGGGGTGGGGCATGGGGAGCAGTGTGATTGCTGGGGCTTCCAGAGTGCCAGCCCAGATCCAGATTCAGTGAGAGACCCTGACTCAAGGGAAGACAGAAAGAATGAGCAGGATGCCCTCCCTACAGGGGGCAGGACCTGCCACCAAAACTGAACATGGTCTGTCAGTTGCAACCTACAAGTTAGTCAGACTGTCTGTGACCTGGTCAGAAACCAGGGGGGCTATGGGCTGCTGGTACTCAGCTGCAAGTGTGTTCAATTAGTTCCCTGTAGAAACAGAGAGTGACTACCTTTAGACTTGTCCCTCTTTAGAATCAAGCAATCACACACTGTTCTGTCCATTAAGGAAATCTTTTCAACTTTCTACTTCACTGTAATGGCCCACCTGCTGTGTATCAGTGATGCTGAACCCAGGCTGGGATTAGAGCCAGCCTACCAGCCTGAGGTTTCTCCAGCTTGGTATCTGTGTAACCATTGACCTTTCCTTGTTGCCAGGTATGAAGAGTAAGTCAGGATTTGACATTTTATTCTCAACATTTGACTGAGATGTCAGAATTATGTTAGACGGACTCAGAGAATCATTAGGGTTAGTAACGCACAAAAATAAGTGGTGGTTCCCAATCGAAGGTTGAATGTTAGATAAAATCACTCTGGGAGACTATTTTAGGAAACACACCAACCTTTGGTCCTCAGTGTAGTGCTAGCTGTGCAAACTGGTTCTGGTCCTGGTTCTGACAGTTCATTTTGATTATCAATTTGATTAAGTCTGGAATCAACTATAAGCATGCCCCTGAGTGGGCCCATGAGGGCTTTTCCAGGAAGGATATCTGGGGGAGGAAAGGCTCTCACAGAGAGGGCAGTGGCCCAGCATAGGCTGGGGGAATAGATGTGTCTATTGAGCCTGTCCTTGGTTCTTGCTGGCACCTCTCCACTGTTGTCACTGCTCCTGTCCTGCTCCGCTTCCCTCAGAACTGGATCCTCTGCATAGATGCTGAGTGGGAGAGGTGTGCTCATCTCTTTCCTACTTGGGGAACACCTTTGCTCGAGCCTTCAACTCTCTGATGGGCAGCAGCTGCAGAGGGGTTGCTGTAGGCTATGAGGTGTTCTAGGCTCCACTGTAGGAGGGCTGAGCTAGTGGCATGAACAGAGATTAGGCAGTGTGGCTCTTGTCAAACCATGGTGAGTGGGCAGAGGGAGGAAGTGTGTGGCCTCAATGAGAGAACAAAGAAGTGGGCATCAGCATCTGGAGGAAGGCACAGGCTGATTCTAAAAGGGAACTGACAAATGAGATTTCAGTCATTAACAAGAAAAGAAGGGAAAAGACAGCTTTGCCTCAATCCTGGAAGAGAGATCACAGCCAGTGAAGGCAGGGAAGAGGCTTGCAGGACCCAGAAGCTAGGACAGGTACTAACAGAGGTGGCTGTTCTGTATGACTTACTCTCCTGGGACATGTAAGGCATCTGCCATCAGAGCACAGGAAGCACCAGTGATAAGTGTGTCGCTGTTTACTATAGTCTAGCACACTGTGGGATGCCTTCATCTGTTAATGGGCTAAGCTTCAGAAATCTGAGGATAGTGCTTCTAGCCACAAAATCTCAGTAACTGTAGGGGACCTCAGACAAGAACCAAGAATGGCACATTGCAAGGTCACTGTCATTAAGCGACAAGATTGGGTTTGAATGGGAACCAATCAAGGCTTTAAGGAGTAGCCCTTCAGAGGACAGGCCTGGCTGCTCCCCAGAGACCACTTCCTACAACTGAAATGATCAACTTCTGACTTCCCTAGTTCTACCAGTTAGTTATGCCCAGGCTGTAGTCGCAGCTGAGCGACGCAGGGTCTAAGGTCAGCTGGCAGTGTGGCTCACACAGGGTTGAGCACTGGTTGAAGAGACCACATAAGAAATGATAGGTGAAGGAATCCAGGAAACTGAGTCTGAGGCCATCTGAGTTCTGCTGTTCAAGAAGAAACCCAACAGGTCTTCCTGACAATCAACCTCATGGGTCATTTTGGCTATAGAATGGCATTCCTCTACCTGGGAAAATGTTATTCTGGATGTTTCTATGAGATAATGTTTGGATAGGTAGACGTTGAGCAGTAGCTATCAGTTAAAGTCCTGGCCCTTCTTAAGTCTGAAAGCACATTTCTCTTGGCTCCCCGTTCAGGTCAGCTTTGCATTGCTCTCACAAAGTGTCCAAGAAACGTCTTGGCCTGACCATTCTGGAGGCAAGAGTCCAAGATCAGGTTAGCCCATGGTTTGGGGACTGTGCCAAGGTAGGAGTGGGAGCAGATCATTGCAGAAGTATGTGGCAGAGCCAACTGCTTACACATGAACCAGCAAGCAAAAGAAATGAGCCAGGTCTCCCATCATCTTGAAAGGTTGCAACTGCCCTAAAGCCTTATCTGGGGGAATATCAGACTCACAGAGTCACTGCCCAAGTGGTGCAGCTGAAGTCCCCAGATGTGGCTCATTAGGCAGAGTTCCCAGGGTACAGCCCTCTCATTCTGAAGATGTGAATACAAGAAAGAGATCACATGGCCCTCCCATCCTACAAATCACCCACAATGCTCAGAACAATAGCAATAGAGGTTATTAAGGTGTCATCTCATTGTGTTTATTTATTTATTTGTCTCTATCCTCTCCTTCCCTCCCTCCTTCCCTCCCTCCTTCCCTCCCTCCTTCCTTCCTCCTTCTTTCTTCCCTCTTTGTTCCTCCTTCCCTTACCCCCTTCCCTCCCTCTGCTGGTTGATATTAAGAATGGGTAGTATCGAGGTATAAATGATGAGTATGGTCAACTTGGCAGAATCTAGAATCATCAGGGAGAAGGGCCTCTGAGCATGCCAGTGGGGGAGTATCTCAGTTATGTTTAACAATGTAGGAAGAATCATGTTAATTGTGGATGGGACCATTCCCTGATCAGGGCACCCTAGGCTATATAAAATGGAGAAAGTGAGCTGGGCTGAGCATGTATCTACTTCATTGCTCGTTTCTGACTACAGAGATAGCTATCTTCTTCAGGATCTTGCTTCTTTGGCTTTCCCCACCATGACAGACTGGACCAGACCTTGATTGACCTATCTGAGCCAATATAATCCCTTCCTCTCTTAAGTTGCTCTTGTCAAAAGCATTTTTATCACAGTTTCAGGAAAGGAACTGAGCCAGCAGGGCATCGTGAATGCTGGGCAAGCACTCTGCCACTCTGACAAGCTAATCCCTCCCACCACAACTACTACACTTGGTGTTCCTCATGTTTTGTCCCCAAATCAGTTGTGCACATTTATGCTGTTAGCTTTTGTCACACTTCAAGAGGTCACAACATCTTGATTTCCTCCCTTGTTCTTACTAACATTTGTCAGTGTCGATTGTGCACACCTGCAAGAGACACTGCTAAGAAGAGAAGATAAAGACACAGCTAGCAGTGACTCTTCTAAATTTCTGTAATGACCCTTAAAGTCCCATGGAGGTGTGCCATTAGCTTTGACAGGATGCAGAACACAGTACGTTAGACCATGTGTTTGTTCTCTCCCCCTTGCTGTGGAACTCGGATCATGTGTTTTGTGTACAAGAACAGAATGTCTTGAAGAAATTCTGTAAACTGAGCCTGAACATGGGTGTATTAGCATCTGACTTGCAGCTTGGTAAGCAAGATTCTGTACATAGTTCCATTATCTAGTTCATAGTTGCCACCTGCTTTGTGTTGGGTGCCACTGAGGAGCCAGAAACTCCACTGGCCCTATTACAAGCTTTATTGATATTCTTCACATTGGAAGGTAGTTTTTTGCAAATATGGGACTTAAAGGTCTGAATGGTCAAGTAACACGCTCAGCTGGAGTGTGACTGCCATAGCTCCCTTGAATGTATTGCCAAGCCTTCTGTACAGAATTCCTGACATCCAACTGACCTGGCTGTGCTGTCACTTCTCCAGCTCTCCCTGAAGCCAATCACTTGCTATAAATAATTTTGAAGTCTGATGCTTATTAATGTAGTATGCTGCCTCTGATCCCTTCTAGAGGTCTAAGATCAAGAGACCTTGAGGTGAGGAGAACAGAGGCCTTCTTACCTCTCTCATGAAGCTGAGGGCTGACCTTGGTCACTCAGATAGTACGGGGGGGGGGGCGGTAAGGGGGGACCTGGAGCCTCTGGATCATTCTTGTTTCTGTTTCTCACACAGAGAGAGGTTAGATGAACAGACACCACTCATGGTTTATGCTCATGGACCATGTTATTCATTCCTTAAATAATGAAGGGACAGGAAAGCCTCTGCATATCCTAAATGTCACCTGTCCCTCAACAGTGACTTTTACATCCAAAGGCCATTTGCTCAGTGTACTCTGAGAAGTGATCCTTGTCTCTGGGGGCTGTGGAAATGAATCGCAAGTAAAGACACCTCTGCAAGCAAAAGGGTGAAAGCAGAATCTCCAGACTCAGAAGAAGCTGGCTGTAGGGATAGCCAGCCCCTCAACTCACTCTGCAGCCACATGGAGCAGACCGGTGTTGGGGGACCTCAGCTTGGCATCTGCAGAACTGCATTCTCTTATTTTATTTTTTTGGTCAGAAGCGCATCTGGGAAAATGCTGTTCCTGAATACCTTGATGTATGCACTGTAGTTGGTGTTGATAATTCTTGGCTCATTTCTTCTGGGAGCATGAACAGTGAGGATCCTGTTTTTCACATAGCACCGGATTTGTGAAGCTACAACCAAAAGTACTTTGCCTTCTGTCTTAGTCAGGGTTTCTATTCTGCACAAAGATCATGACCAAGAAGCAAGTTGGGGAGGAAAGGGTTTATTCAGCTTACACTTTCACATTGCTGTTGATCACCAAAAAAGTCAGAACTGGAACTCAAGCAGATCAGGAAGAGGAGCTGATGCAGAGGCCATGGAGGGATGTTTCTTACTGGCCTGCTTCCCCTGGCTTGCTCAGCTTGCTTTCTTTTAGAACCCAAGACTACCAGCCCAGGGATGGCACCACTCACAATGGGCCCTCCCCCCTTGATCACTAATTGAGAAAATGCCTTACAGCTGAATCTCATGGATGCATTTCCTCAACTAAAACTCTTCTGTGATAACTCCAGCTTGTGTCGAGTCGACACACAAACCAGCCAATACACCTTCTCTAACATTGTCTTCTCCACCCATAAGTCAGACATTTTCTACTACTGTGACCAGAATACTAGACATGAACACCATGAGAAAGGAAGGCTGTGGTGCTCATGTGGTTGGCAAACATGGTGGCAGGAGCTTGTAGCATGGGAGGCTGTTCACATCATGAGTGTTGGATGGAAAGCAAAGCCCAACATAAGAGTGAGCAGCAGGTGTCAGTTTGAATCTGCCATTTCCTCCAACTAGGTCTCTCCTCTTAAAGGTTCCACAACCCCACAAAGTAGAAGTTGGGGAAAGGGGGAAGGAGAGGAAAAGGAAAGGAAGGAGAGAGAAGAGAGGGGAAGTATGAAGTTGTGGCAAAGAAAAAAAGAAAAGAAAAGAAAAGAAAAGAAAAAGAAAAAGAAAAAGAAAAAGAAAAAAACCAAAGTCCTGAATCTCTTACTACACACTTTTTTTTTTTAACCAAGGTCTATTGGATGCTGGCATCTTCCTATGTCCACACTGTTCTCTGGAGGTTAGCTCAGTCCTTTGTGTGCAAAGACCTGAGATTCTACTTGTTAAGCAGAGTGCTATTTAAAGTCCTTTGTGTGCATAGACCAGCCTAGCTTGCTCATAAACATAGTATGCAGTTGTTGTCAGAGGGAAAACCCAGCACCACTTGAAAAACCCAGCGAGAAAGGCTTTCCTAAGCAATTTACTGATAACTGGATAAGCCAGAGGAAAAGAAAATCCACCCCAATGCTTCCCACAGCATTCTGTTACCCAGCCCAAGGATTTTCCTCCAATCTCTGCTCTGAGTCCATAGGCCAGTGTGTGCGTCTCTATTGCTCCTCTCTCACCTATCACCCTCACTACATGGAGGGGTCTGCACCATGCTCAGACAGCTTCTAACTAGCCTTTGTATGGTTCTCAAAGACATTGCCATCTCCAGTCTCGTGCCACCATGCCTCTTTCCCTCCCCCTTCAAGCACATTGCACCATTTTTACTTGAGTTTATGACTGTTTAATTATGATTATTTAGTAACACCTCCAACCACCCCAGATACGAGTAGAAAAAGCATTCCAGTTTTGTTTATCTTATCCCATTTAAATAGCACTCTGCTTAACAAATAGAACATACTCAATAAATATTCCCTGAGTGAAGGAGTGGCTAAGGGAATGGAAAATTCTCAGATGGATGTGAAACAGGTATGAATGTGAAACGAAGTACATGAGCCTGCTCTTGCTAGTAATGCAGGGACTGAGTTCCATTAGCCACCTCTTCTCCCCATCTCTCCTCACAGCATAGGGACCAATATGCTTGGAGTTTACCTGGTGTCCCCACAGTAAGTAAACAACACCATGCCCACAGCTTTGATATAGTTGCTGAACCATTCAGCCTCTGATGCTACTTGCTGTTTCATCCAGACTAGGGTTTAAGACAGTGATCCTCAACCTTCCTAACGCTGTGACCCTTTAATACAGTTCGACATGTTGTGGTGACCCCAACCATAACATTATTTTTGTTGCTTTATTACAAGAACTTCAAGTCTCTGAAGAAAGAAATGTAAGAAGATATTAGAGGATGGAAGAATGTTCAAGGATTGTTAGAATTAACATAATGAAAATGGTTATCTTACCAAAAGCAAGACAGATTCAATTAAAATTCAAATACAATTCTTACAGATCTTAAAAGAACAATTCTCAACTTCATATGGAAAAACAAACAAACAAACAAACAAAAAACAGAATAACTAAAACAATCCTGTACAATAAAAGAACTTCTGGAGGCTTCACAATCCCTGACTTCAAGCTGTACTACAGAGCAATAGTAATGAACACCGTATGGTATTGGCATAGAAACAGACAGGTTAGTAAATGGAATCAAATTGAAGGCTCTAAAATAAATCCATAGAGCTATGGATACTTGATTTTGTGATAAAGAAGCCCAAACTATACAACAGAAAAGGGAGAGCATCCTCAACAAATGATGCTGGTCTAACTAGATGTCTGCATGTAGAAGAATTCAAATAGAACCATATTTATCACCCTGTACAAAACTTAAGTCCAAGTCAATCAAAAGTCATAACGTAAAACCAGATACTCTAAGTCTAATAGAACAAAAAGCCTTGAATTCATTGGTACAGGAGACAACTTCCTGAACAGAGCACCAATGGCTCAGGCACTAAGATCAACAATTAATAAATGTGACCTCACAAAACTGAAAAGCTTCTGCAAGGCAAAGGACAATGTCAATAGGACAACAGGACATATTACATGTTAGCAAAAGATCTTCACCAACCTTACATCTGACAGAGGCCTAATATCCAAAATATATAACTAACTCAAGAGATTAGACACTAACAACCCAAATAACTCAATTAAAAAGTGGGGTGCAGGTCTCAACAGAGAACTTTTAACAGAGGAATCTCTAATGGCCAAGAAGCACTTAAAGAAATGTTCAATGTCCTTAGTAAGGGAAATGCAAATAAATTAAAACTCTGAGATTCCACCTTACACCAATCAGAATTGCCAAGATCAAAAACTCAAGGACAGCACATGCTGACAAGGATGTGGAGTAAGGGGAATACGCCACTGCTGGTGGGAGTGCAAACTTGTACAACTACTCTGGAAATCAGTTTGGCAGTTTCTCAGAAAATTGGGAGTCATTCTACCTCAAGACCCAGCTATACCACTCCTGGACACATATTTAAAAGAGGTTCCAACATCCCATAAGCACACTTGCTCAACTATGTTCGTAGAAGCTTCATTCATAATAGTCAGAAACTGGAAACAACCTAGATGCCCCTCAACTGAAAAATGGGTAAAGAAATTGTGGTACATCTACACAATGGAATACTATTCAGCTACTAAAAACACAGATATCACGAATTTTGCAGGCAAATGGATGGAACTTGAGAAAATCCTGAGTGAGGTAACCCAGACCCAAAAGGACAAGCATGGTCTGTAAGCATTTATGAGTGGATATTAGTCATAAAGTACAGGCTAACCATGCTGCAATCCACAGGCCCAAAGAACCCAAATAACAAGGAAGGTCCAAGGGGATGCTGATTGAATCTTTCTCAGAAGAGGAAATAAGATACCTATCAGAGGTGGATGGAAGGATAGAACTGGGTTGGAAGACGGGATAGGAAAGGAAGTGGGGTGGGACTGATTAGGTGTAGGGATTTTAGGGGCAAGAAAATGAAATCAGCAATGGGCAGCATAGGGGTGAGGGGGCTGTCCTGAATGTCACAGCATTCCACCATTTTGCTGAGACATAGACACACCTCTGCCTCCTAGACATGTAATGTCTCTGATTATCATAGAGTCATTAACCTTGGGAGAGAGGACATTACTTGAAGGAGAAGCATGAAAATATGTACTTTATTATACAGACAAACCTTACACCCACATCTATCATCAACACTTGTGAAGACCCATATCCTGCTGGTTCTGTTCCAGGGGCAGGAACCCTTGTCATACTGTCCCCTACATGACCAAGCCAGACTCTTCAGAGTGGAGTCTTTTGGATGTGCCAGAGACCTGTGATTTGTGTGTGTGTGTGTGGGGGGGCAGGGTATCTATGGGGGTGAATCTAGTTGAAATTTCTAGCAGTGTATGGATCATAGGTGGCCATATCTGCAGCCAGGCAGGACTCCCAGTAGAGAGATAAGGACTACAACACATCCACACAATCTTCATCCTAAACTGTGTCCTGCCTAAAAGATGTGCAAAGACAAAGAACAGAGACTGAGGGAACAGCTAACCAATGACTTGCATAACTTGATCCCAATCCCATGGGCAAGGACCAGTCCTTGTCACTATTAATTATATTCTGTTATGCTTGCAGACAGGAACCTAGAATAACTGTCCTCTAAGAGGCTCCATCTAACAGCAGACCAAAATAGATGCAGAGACCCACAACCAAATATTAGATGAAGCTTGGGGAGTTTTATGGAATAGTTGGGAAAGAATTGAGGGACCTGAAGAAGTCAGGGACTCCACAAAAAGACCAACAGAGTCAACTAATATGAACGTTTGGGGCTCTCAGAGACTGAACCACCAAACAAAGAGCACAGGCTTGACCTAGCTTCTCTGCATATTTGTAGCAGATATGCAGCTTGGTCTTCCTGTAGGTCTCCCAACAACTGGAGTGTCTTCGAAGCGGTCAGCTCAGGAACTTTGGAAAATTCCACCAGACCCCTCCCCTCCTGGAAGAGAAAGGTCATAGAACACTTAGGCACCCCTCCCCTCCAAAAGAGAGAGGCTAATTAACATTCCTCAGACCACATTGGGTGGTGACCGACCTGTGGGTGAGGGAAGGCCCAGAGCACATAAACTCATTCCACAGGATGGACCAACCCTTGCCACCTACAGACATGGGAAGTCCTTGTCACCTCATTCCCTAAAGACCGATCAGTTTAAAAAGTCACACGGTTCTGCCAGTCACATTGTTCCTATGGCCACTGCCCTAAAAACTATAAAAACTGGCCAAATGGGCTACCCAGGTTGTCGCTTCTCCTTTGGGTACAAGATGACCCCAACGCATTGGAAAAATAAAGTCCTCTTGCTTTTTGCATCGATTCATGACTCTGAGTGGTTCAGTCAGAGGTTCCCCTGTAAGCTAAGGCTCCCTAGAGTCTTACAGCGTCTGTGCCTAAATCTGTTGCCTGCCTGCCTATGGATCCCATTTCCCTAACTGGGCTGCCTTATCTGGCCTCAGTGAAAGAGGATGTGTCTAGTTCTGCAGTGACTTGATATGGTGTGTGTGTGTGTGTGTGTGTGTGTGTGTGTGTGTGTGTGTGTATAATACCCAGGGGGACTCCCTGTTTTCAGAGTAGAAGGGGAATTGGGAATGGGGAGAGGAGCTGGGAGAGGGGTATACTGGGAGGAGAGATGGGCTGATATTGAAATGTAAAGCGAATAAATAATTTAATTAAAAAAAGAAACAAGTGTCCAAATAAAACCAATTTACATAGTCTAAAATTTTTATTATTAATTTTTCAATTGAATAATAGAGTTTATTAAAAATAGAACAGTTTGAATATTATCGATTAGACTACTGCTTTGAACTGTTACCATAAAAAGGTCGTTCAAACGGTGAGAATGTACTGCTTTAAAAGCACCTCATCATAAAATTTTAATAGTTGAGTATCATATGCTTTTACTCAATTATTGCACAAATGAATTATGTATATGAAGATACCTATTTCCTTATTTACATTTATGAGCAGGTCTGTATGCTTACAGTGTGTTTGCTGGGGCAGCAGCTGGAGGTCAGCTGCCCTTCACATAAGAGAATGATTGAAGCTGAATTAGAAGAACCTGGAGAATTTGAGCAAAAATCTGGGACTTGGTGAGCACTCACCTCAGTGGCACATGGCATCTAGAACTACTGCAGATGCAAAGCTGAAGGCCTCAGAGCCAATATTGTCTCAAGTTATTCTCCAAATCCCCACCCAGGGAAGTGGAGAAATGTAGTCTCTTGCTTAAGGTCCCATTACTGTGTTTTCTGTGCCCTCCAGCACAATATTTCACAGTAACTGACCTTGGTCTGTATGCCTTTTGGTATCTAGGATGTGAGTTAGTGGCTGTCCAGAGCAGCAAATATAAGGATTCTTCCAGCAGCCAATCTTCAGTTGAGCATGGAAGTGGACATGATCCTTCTCTCAGTTGTGGGTCCTGCTGTGAGGGTGTTCACCATCAGCCCAAATTATAACAGGCAGCAGTGGGGAATCTGATGTAATATGGCGGTATTAACAACGGGACAGGGAAAACAAGACTCTGAGGGATATTGAGTCCACTAGAAGTTCCCTTTGCTAGCTCCGAGAAGGCTGGGTGCCCTGTGGTAAGCAGAACCAAGCCCTTACATCCAGCAAGCTGGTAGGAAGGACTTCATCTCTAACTATCAGGAACAGATTATGTTACTTTTAAGCTTAAGATAAGAACACAGTCTAAAGAACACTTGACTTTGAGAAAACTTTGGCCTCGTGGGACAACCACAAGCTTGAACCTCAGCCCCACAGAGCTGCGAGCTGTTTAAAGGATGTGGCTTCAGGCAGTCAAGAGTGTGGTAATAGCTACACCACAAATGAAAATCTGGAAATGATGCTGAGGCTGGAGGAAGTGAAGGGGTGATTCTCCTGGGTTCTCAGCGACTGTGTGGGCATTGTGCCAATTAGTACTCAGGTGCAGGGCATGTGTGTATACTTAGGTGCAGGACGTGGGCATCCATGTTGGGGTTTCTTTCAAGGGGTGGTTTTAAGGAAATCAGTTTAGCCTTCAGGCTACAGGGCCTTTGTTCTCAGCTCCAGTGCCTGTGTTGCTGTCCTTGGTGCTGAGCCAGGGTGGGCTGGCCTCAAAGGCCAAAGCTGGACTCCCAGCCTGTATGCATTCCCAAGACCTGTGACTATGAAACAGAGGAAGTGGTATCTTTGTTCTCATTCCCAGATGCAGGGC
The DNA here is from genome assembly GCA_030674055.1 of Rhabdomys pumilio. Lineage (NCBI taxonomy): Eukaryota > Metazoa > Chordata > Mammalia > Rodentia > Muridae > Rhabdomys > Rhabdomys pumilio. The sequence continues at coordinate 55,265,437 of JANHMN010000016.1, forward strand.
TCCATCTGTCTGTCCTTCCAAACTTGGCATCTGGTGAGAGGATTCAGAGGGAAAACGGGCCTTGGAAATGAAATCACTGTCAATATTTCATCTCTAGCTGGTAATCCAGTGCACAGGCCCACCCACTGAGCATACCAAAGTTTACTCCTCCCAATTCATCTTTAAAATCTGACTATTAGTTTCTTTCTGTCAGTAACCAGCTGGTCTGGCATACATTCAGAAAGTCCCAAGAGGGAATTTGGGGCATCCAGGTCATTAATTTGCTATCCTGGACTGACAGTCTTCCAGTGATGGGAACAGACCACTGTGGTGAATTCCCATCAAAGAGTTTTATAAGCATTAGTTACTGCTCTATCTGGTCTTTTCTAGAGTCTTTAGAAGATGCCAGAGCAGAAAAATATGGTGCAATTTATGCTTACAGAGTATAAAATGCAAACACAATAGAAGAGATGTTATTTGAGACACAGGGAAAAGGCAAACAAACACACACAATTACAGTGCCCTGTCGTTGTGAGAGGTAATGTAGTGAACCAAGACAAAATAGATCCATGTGAAGTTCTATTTTTTTTAACCTTTATTCAATATTTTATTTATTTACATTTCAGATGTTATCCCCTTTTCCCCCTCCCCCCATTAATCCCCTATCCCATCCCTCCTACTCCTTTTTTTGCTTTTATCCAGTTTAAATTACATACAAGCATTAAGATCAGTTCTAAGCTGAGGAACTAACAATACAATAGATGCAAATAGTCAAGGAACAAGCAAGACAATAAACACAAATAGTCAAAGAACAAGCAAGGCAATAAACAAAGTCCTGTGATCACTGTTTCTAAGGGCTTATCAGGATGACCAAAATATCTGAGCCTACTTCCCTGTCCTAGCCCAAAGTCATTTTCATGCCTACTTCCTTGTTCTAGCCTAAGATTTAGATTCTTGATTGAAATGACTTCTTTGTTCTAGCCTAGGATTTAGATTTCTGCCTGAAATTACTTTTTTGTTCTAGCCTAATGGCAGATTCCTGCCTTCAGTTCATTTCCTTGTCCTTGGCCAATGTCAGATTCCTGCCAGGCAGCCCCCAAAGCTCTCCCCATGTGAAGTTCTTAAAACACATGCATGAGGGTCAAACAGAAGTGGATGCAACCCTATGTTTGTTATCTTATTGCCCTGTAAAATTGTCTTTACTGTTAGAGCATGGTCTTTGTTTTTTTCAATCAAGTGCTCTGGGCTCATCTAGCAAAATAATATAAAGTTTCTGTTAGACTGAAAGTGAAAGTGTGCTCACACCATCTCTCCTTCAACAGAGTCATCAAGTCTGTTCAGTAGATGCCAGGTGCTGTCTACTCACGATGAGTGTTGTAAGTTTCAACACCACAGCAATTCCTTGTGACTCATCAACAGAAAAGAGTGATGCTTTAGACCCTTGTGTAAGGAATGGCCATCCCTTGGATAGGTAAATTTAAAACTCAGGCTGGTGTCCTCTACAGAGATTTATAGGACAGGACTTGAGAGAGACAAGCAGTCTGTTCTGTGTTGCAGAAAGTGGTATCATCAGATGCCCTTGAACTGTGCAAGCGACCAAGTCAGTTAACTTATCAGTGTTTCTCCTGAGTCTGTTGACCTGGTTTAAACAAAATTGCATATCAGTGGATCACAAAAATGAGTTTCTTTCAAAATTCCCAGTCAAACAATGAAACAAACTGGAAAAGCATCATCTGTTTGATCTATCTATTCTGGTGTTTTCAACTCCAGCAGATGGGTTTTCAAATATATGAGGCTGTACAGCTCAGCTCAGTCTGCAACAGACATGAGTTCTAGAATATTAAAGCTCCCAGTGCACAGAGGGAAAAGAAGAAGAGGGCACAGCATTTATACCAGCTGTCTGTTGTCCTCAGCAGTGACCAAGAGGAGCGTCAGACAGGAACAGGCCTGGCTCCTCTATGCTGTGGACAGATGAAGAGTGTCAGTAAAGTAGAGGACAGATAGAGTTCTGGCACTGTTGTCTAGTTTGTTTGTTTGTTTGGTGTGTATGTATATATGTATGAGGAGATGAAGATACAACTTCAAATTTTCTTCAGGCACCGTGCACTTTTTGTAGGGTCTCTCGTTGTCCTAGAATTCTGTGGCTAAAACTAGGTTATCTGGTCATCAAACTTTCCCACTTCTCCTTCCCATCTCCCCATTGCTGAGACTGCAAGCACACTCCATCTGGAAGGGCTTTTTACATGGGCTCTGGAAATCCAACTCAGGTCCTTGCAGCTGTGAAGCAAGAACTTTACCCATGGGACCATCTTTCTAGCCCTAAAGTTAGCCTGTGAACAGCAGGAAAGACAGCTCCCACAGCTGCTGTTCAAGAATGCTTCCTTGGGGTCATCCTTTTATTTTTCCTCTTCCTGCCCCATCTCCCCTCTATGCACATGTGTCCTGAAAAAGGACCTCATTTCCAGAAGACTCAGTTGCTGATGCTCTTGGTCTGCATCCAGGGAGACTGTTGCTATGGGATCTCCTTCCTGACTCCTGTGCTGGGGAGACAGTCCCATGATGCTTCTGGAGAAAGGGGAGAAAGGTGAACAATAGGTTCCCTTAAGAAGGTTTGTTCTTGAACCAGTAAATTTCATCTCAAAGAAAATAGAAAAACTCACATAGGGTGATTTTGAGGCTTACAGCAAATGGAATAATGACAATTATAAACTAGGTAAACATTAAGACCACTTTCAAAAGTAAAATTATGTTAAAACTTTAAAGCAAAATACAAAGACATTCAAACTCAGCAAACATGCCTTTTAATAAATATTTAAAATGCAACCTTCTTCTCTGGGTACTGAGACCCCCCAAGGTTACAGAATACATTTGGCTAAGTAGAGGATATTTTTGGATCTCCTTTTCTTTTCAAACGACAAAACTTGTCATTATGTTCACAGGTAGATCTTTTTGTTTCTCTAAATGCTAGATATTCTAAAAATACTGTCTCTTATAAGACATAAAATCCCTTGGAATATGATCAAATTTGGATGCCAAAAATCATTGATTCTCTCCAAGTTATCTTATTCTACTAAAGAATATGGACACAAGCATTAAAAACGTTGAGATGTTCCAAAATACAATTTTAACTTAATCAAAAATTAAGTTTTATGAAGTCACTTTATAAAGTCAAAAGACACTTCATTTTACTGCAGGAAAGGAGTGAATTTCTCCTTTTTGTCTGTTGTATTCTCAATAGTTATTATTATCAGATTTATTTTCATCATCAAAATTCCTTTTTAAAGTTTAGTTTTACTATCTGCATGTGCAAGCACATACATGCTTGCTATGACACAAGTATAGTGGTCTGATGACACCTTTATTGTTGGGTCTCTCTTCTCACCTTTATATGGGATCTGAGGACCAAGCTCAGGTCACCAGGCTTTCACAGTCAGCACTTGTATGGTCTGAGCCTTCATGTCAGCCCTGAAATTCCTTAGTAGGAATATTTGCCCCAGAGAACATTTAAATGCTAAGCATTAAACAATTTTGAGAAATACAATAAATTTCTATTAATTATAGACACCTTTCTATGCAACACTTCAGCTCCTCTGCTCATTCCTCCCAGCTACCTGAAATTTGCTAAATTGGATTAACAACCTCTTTTGCCCTCCCCACCTGCCTCCTGCCTCTCTAACCACCAGAGTGGTAAGTACCAATAGAATGAATGTCTGTTTAACAATTCGACAATGTGAAAAGCTATAAAAGCATCAGGCAGGCCTCCACTGCTGCAGATTATTACTTTTTCATAAAGATCTATCTATCTATCTATCTATCTATCTATCTATCTATCTATCTATCTATGTGATGTGAGTACATACACATCAGAAGAGTGCCAAGCGTGGCATGGCTGGGCCATGTGGGAGATCTACTTTTGAGAATCCTGTACTCCGACTTCCATGGTGGTTTCACCAGGTTAAAGTCTCACCAACATGAATGAGGGTTTCCCCTCCTTATATCCTCACCAGAGTTTGTGGTCATTTGTTTGTTTTGATCTTAGCTGTTCTAGCTGATAAAATTCTCAAAGTTGTTTTAATTTGCATTTCACTGATTGCTAAGGATGGTGAATGTTGATGAAAATATTTAAAACGGTGGCACCCAATCTGGTTTGTTCTTATGGGGCCACCATGTTCCCAATTAGACATGGCCTGAGACCCAGAGCGGCATGCTCTTATCACTGACTGGCTCAGATGGGCCAGAAGCACTGGCCCTAGCACCCACAAGACGCCATCGTGGTGGCTAAATCAGCCAATCCACCACACTGTCTCCACAAAGCTTGGCTGAACCCCAGATAATACCCACCATTCACATGGTACCCAGTAGAAATGGGACTCTAAAGCTTAATTATTATCCAAAGGTTTTATATAATTAGAAATGCTCAATTAACAAGATGCCCACACAATTTGAGTTGTTACCCAATACCTAACCTTAGATAAAATCTGTTACCCAGGACTGCTTTTGATGCATGAATGGTTTTCCATGGCTCCTACATCTCTCCTCCTCCTCCTAGCTCCTCCTCTTCCTCTCCTTACTCCTCCCACATTAGCTCCTCCCAAATACCTAGTTTATTGTAAAATGTGGTGGGGTGGGGGGAGGAATATCCCGCTACAGGTGAACATTTTTAAAAATATTTCATTACTATTTTTTTCTTCTTCAGAGACTTCTCTGTTCAGATCTGTAGCCCATTTTTTTGAATATGTAATCTCATAATTTTTTGTTTTTGAGTTCTTTATATATTCTGGATACTAATCTTTTCTCAAATGTGCATCTGGTAAAAATTCTTTCCCATTCTCTGGGCATCTTTCCTTCATTACTTCCTTTGTTGTACAGAGGTATTTATTCTGTAGTCGTTGTTGTTTTATGAGCTCCATTTATCAATTGCTGTCCTGCCTTAACTGAGCAAACGGAGTCCTATTCAAAAAGTCTTTTCCTGCAGCTATATCTTGTAGGGTAGCGCCTATGAGTACTTCCAGAAGTGTCAGCATTTTGGGTTTCATGTTGAGGTTCTTGGTCATTTGAAGTTCATTTTTGTGCTAGGTGATAGCTAGGAGTCTAATTTCTTTCTTCCACATGTGAAAATCCAAATTTCCCAAGTGCCACTGGTTGAAAATACCATCTTTCCCCCAGTGTATATTTTGACATCTTTGTCAAGTATCAGAAGACTGTAATGTGTAAACTAATATTTGCTCCTTTTATTATCTTGTTCTGCATGCCTATTTTTGTGCCACTACCATGCTGGTTTTATTACTATAGCTCTATAATATATCTTGAAATCTGGTGTGGTAATCCTTCTAGCATTTCTCTTTGGGGTTGGAATGCTTAAGCTATCTGTGGGTTTTGTTTTGTTTTGTTTTGTTTTGTTTTTTTCGAGACAGGGTTTCTCTGTGTATCTCTGTCTGTCCTGGAACTCACTCTGTAGATCAGGCTGGCCTCCAACTCAGAAATCTACCTGCCTTTGCCTCGCAAGTGCTGGGATTAAAGGCGTGCGCCACTACTACCCACCTTATCTGTGGTCTTTTGTGGTTATACTTGATTGTTATGTTTTTTTCCCTGTTTCTGTGATGAATTTCATGGGGGTTTTGAACAGAATTGCATTAAATCTGTGACTTATTTTTGGTAGGACATTCATCTTCACAATGTTAATTCTACGAATTCTTAAGCATGAGAAACTCTTGTGTCTTCTAGACAGTCTCATTCTTTAGAGATTTAAAGTGTCATTGTAAAAGTGTTTCACCACCTTGGTTAAGGTAATTCTGATATTTCTTTATGAGGTGAATATAAACATCAGTATATCTATGAACCCCTTTCAGGATCTCTGTTGTGATTGTAAGTTGATTTTGTGTGCTTTCACTTTCTGGTGGACACTTTAGGAGGTAGAGCCTTGCTGAAAAAAGTGGGCCATTTTGGACAGGCTATGAGACCCCACTTCCTATTCCTGTGCTACTTCTCAAGTGTGACCTTGATGTGACCATACAGCTTCCTGATCCTGCCATCATGCACTCCTTGTCTTCTGCCATGCTTTTCCACCATGATGGGTCATATCCTTTTGGATAAACCTTTTCTCTCTTAAGTCTCTTCATCTCTGGTTCTTCTTCATGTCTGCATGATACCTACCAATAAGAAAATTTTGATTTCTTTGTTTCCAGTTCAGACACCTCTTTTCTTTTGTCTTGGCTAATTGCTTTTTCTAGGATTTACTGTGTAGAATCTAAGTTCTGAAGCTAGTATTCCTGTATTGTTCTGAATCTCCTGGGAAGAGCTTTTCCTTTTCTCCTCAGTGTGCTGTTAGCTGTGAGTTCTATTCAGGAAGTTTATAAAAACAAACATATTAAAAGGCAGAAAGCACCCATATTAACAGCACAATGCTAGATCTCAAGAAATTAGGAAAAAGAGCAAACCAAATTTCAAAGTCTTGCCAAAAAAGAAACAGCACAGAGACTGCAAAGTAAAGGGACCATGCAGTGAAGACTTGGAGCTGGAAAGGCTAATGAGAAGAGAAGACACATTAGCTGGAACAAAAGAAAAGAAAGAAGATGCGAATATAACCCAAGATGAAGAGAAGAACTGTGCAACTGTTACCATAGAAATATGAAGATCACAGGACAGTCTTCAGAACTACTTATCACACATCAACAGATTGGACAATCTAAAAGAAATAGTTTGCTGGGCTTATGTCATTTTCCACAATTGAATCACAAAGAATAGAAACCTAAGGTCAGTAGTGATCATTGAATCAATCATCAGGTTGGCTACTTTTTGTCAACTTGATTCAAGCTGAGTCACCTAGGAAGGGCTGAGAAAGAGACATATGTGAGTCATACTTCTTGTGATTAAATCATATAATTTAAATGGGAGCTGGAGATGGCTCAATGGTTAAGAGTGCTTACTGCACTTTCAAAAGACCTGAGTTCAATTTCCAGCGCCCACATCCATCAGCTTACAACTGGTTGAACTCTCCTTCCTTCCCACCATAATAATAATGGATTAAACCTCTGAACTGTAAGCAAGCTCCAATTAAATGCGTTCTTTTAAAACAGTTGCCAGGGTCATGTCATGATGTCTTTCTACAGCAGTAGAGCAATGAATGAGACAATGAGTATTGCCTGTATGTATGTGTGTGTATGTGTATATATGTATGTATGTATGTATGTATGTATGTATGTAAGTGCATCATGTGCATGCCTGGTGCCCACAGATACCAGAAGAGGGCAACTGGAATTACAGATAGTTGTGAGCTGCCATATGGGTACTGGGAGTTGAGTTCCAGGTACTCTGGGAGAACAGCCAGTCCTCTTAACTGACGAGACATTATTCCAGCCCCATTAAATAAACATTTAAGAGCACTTATAAGTCAACAGGAACAACAAATAACGTAGTTTAAAATAGGGAAGACTTTGAGAAACAGTTTGTTAAAGAAGGTGTATGAATGGCTGATAGAAGTTGCTAAGAACCATTAATCAAAGCTACTCCCACTGAGGATGTCCATAATAAAAATTAGAAAATATTGGCTCATATACAGACAGATTGCAACTTCATACACTCTGGCAATGTGAGATGGGATGGGCAATTTGAAGAATGTTTCTTAAAATGCTGAAATGGTTCCCTACAAGCTCTTGTGGTTATATTTCTAGGACTCAGCTCAAGAAATAAAACTACAAGCCCTCAAAAAAGGATTGCCGGTAAAGGTTTACCAGAGGTGCCGCCCAAGATCTCAGATTGGAATCTGTCTAAAGTATTTACCAACAGACAAATTCAGAATTTAGTGTATGCATAAATTTCTATGGGATTCTATTCCATAATAAAGCAACAAGTTACTGATGGGGTCCCACATGTATCGGTTTCCAATACAGACCAAGTGGAAGCACAAGAAGTCTTTATTAAATGTGAACTTAGAGAGGCATAAAGTAATCTGTCTTCACCAGAGTTGTTATTGCTGTGATGAAACACCATGATAAAAGAAAATTGGAAAGGAAAGGGCTTATTTGGCTAACACTTCCACATCACTGTTCATCACTAGAGGAAGCAAGGACAGGAACTCTAGCAGGGCAGGAACCTGGAGGTAGGAGCTGTTGCAGAAACCATGAAGGGATGCTGCTCACTGACTTGCTCCTCGTAGCTTGCTCAGCCTGCTTTATTATAGAATCCAGGACAAACATCCCAGGAGTGGCACCACCCACAATGAGCTGAGCCTTCTGACATCATTAATTAAGAAAATACCTTATAGGGTTGCATACAGCCCAATGTTATGCAAGCATTTTGACAACTGAGGCTCCCTCCCTCCTCTGATAACTGTAGCTGTGTCAAGTTGACATCAAATTATCCAGTAGATGATCCTTGCTTGCCTAGGACAGAGTCTGGAGTCCTTGACTGGCTTCAGGGTGGGGAGCTTCTGGAGTGGTGGGAACCATGATGGAGGGAAATATAGAAGGAGCTCAGCTGTTAGATATTGTTCGTTGGTTTGCACACATGGGAGTGAAGAGGATAAAGCTTAGATGCTGTGATGTATATGTCTTGCTGCTGTTACTCTAACTTAGCCTCGGCATCTTCTGTGACTCAGATGCATGGATGCTGCCAGTGTGAGGTCCTTCCCATTTCTGCACAGCCCATTGTTGGATTTCTAGGTAAGTTCACAGGTACTAAAGACCTTATTAGTGCAGTATTTCTCATTGTGAACACTTTCCCTCTGGAGGTCATTAACATCTCCATCACAGCCCTCTCTCATATCAGCTGGCTACCGATCTCAGAGGTCTTTGGGGCCATTTACCAGCAGGCACAACATCTGCTCGTTGTTTCACCTTCCCTACCCTATCAGGAGGAAGCAGAACAGGATCCTAGGCCTGGTGCACAGGTCTCTTATCCGTTGGCTCTGAGCTGCTTCTATGGCTCAGAGCTAATAGAATCCTGACCTTCTTCCCTCTACAGCTGGAAAAGAGAACAATGGCTTTCCAAGGTGTTCAGCCTTCCTGGAGTGCTCTTCACTAGGCTAAGCATCTCACCTCCCTTCAACAAGAGGGAAAAGAGGAGACAGGGGAGACCCTGCGCTCTGTGCTTGGTGAACATCAAATGTTTCTTTCCTCCTGATATATGAGAGCAGAATTCTTTCTATGCTTGAGCCTGTCAGGGAGAGACTCGCTGTTCTGGTTTTATTCCAGGCTGACTGAACTGTAGAGTCTTGTGAGTCTACAGGCTCAGGTGCAGCCAGAAAGAATTCTTCTCTCACAAATCAGAGAGAGAAGAAAATCTGATGTCTACTAAGCATGGAGTGTGTGCTAGGCTGCCTTGCCCCTCTGTTCTTTCTTGCTGGCATGTGGCACTCTGCCTGCCTGTGTGTAGAATCTTGTTTGAAGGCAGATTGCCTCAGAAAGTGTCCTTACTATCAAGCTCTTTCACACAGTGCAGGACCTCCTGGCAGGGATGGTGCTACCAGTGTGCTGGGTCCTCTGCTTCAATTAGCTGTCAAGACAGTTGCCATAACGACGCCTGCAGGCCAATTTGAGGTAGGCAGTACCTCAGTGGAGGCTTTCCTCTGAGATGACTCCAGGCTGTGTCAAGATGGCATTGCCAGATAATAAGTACACTTTGGTCCAAATGTTTAACAAACAAAGATATTAATCCCATCTGCCCCCTCTCCCTAAATACTAGTGTTGACCTCTGACCTCATGACCTAGAAGTGTTATAAATTTTTCAATTTTGAACCTGTTGCTGTCTGACCCAAGGTAAGACAGAGACTTGGAGTTATTTTTTTGTTTGGTTGTTGTTGTTGTTTACTATTTATTTAATTAATTAATCAATCAATCAGTTATTTTGCTTTGTCTGGCAATCTTTCAGGAGATGAGCTGTCTTTTTAATCTTATAGGGTCTGCATGGAACTTGATGACAATAGTAAATAGGATAGAATGTTAAAAATAACTTATAAATATTGTGATTAATGTTGTAGTCCCCATTCCCAATCCACCAAAAAGAGAGTGAATGCTGGTATTCATAAATAATCGGAATGATTTATTCATTTTTATGATTAACTTAGTGTTCTGACAGTCAGGAGCCTGCATGGGAGACAGAATGAGAAAACATAACCAAATAATTTATCATCCAAAGCAGGGTGAGAGAGCTAGAGGCTATTAATCACCGTAGGACAGAAGGTGTGAGGCCAATGCAAGCGAACAGCATGTCCCAGATGGGCCCTGCCTTCCTTTATCTCTATTTGGCCATCCCAGCCCAGAGACAACTCGCCAAGCATGCAGATTAATTAGCTTCTCTGACAAGCTGCCTTGGTATCTGAGGAGACTGTGTGTGTTGGAGGGGTCTACAGCAAGGAAATGGTGGGTGCAGTTAGCAGGTGGGCATGAGAGAAAATTCTAGAACAGGGTAGGATCCTCTAATGTATAAATTCATACAGGCCCTCAAAGGGATAGCCTAAAGGACACAGCTTGGGATCAAGGCCTGGGTGGGGCTGGCTCCTCCTGAGGGCTGCATCTCTCACAGGTGTTCCTCTCCTTTCCTGTAAGACATCACTTGGGTTTAACTTGTTTCACTCTCAAGTGATCTTATCTCTGAGGACAGCTACCCTCTGAGCTGCATAGACTTTAACGTGCAGATGTTGGGGAGCACATTGTGAATCCCAGTGCAACTTATTTCACACACGTGTGATTGAAGATAGATACTCACCTGTTTCATTTTCTCTTCATCTCTGCCTTCCCTGGCTTGGCCTCTGTCTTCCACGGGGTTTCAGAATTTTGAGCAGCTTCCACTGACAGAGGCAAGGGGTGGGTAACATTTTTCCTAGGCTCTGCCACACCCAGGTGTGCCTGACTCACTATAAAAGGGACAGCTTGCCCCTCCTCACCCTCTTAATCTCCTCTCCTCTTTCCTTTCTGCTCCTTCTCTCCCCATTCCCCTCCCCCTTCTCTCTCCAAGTGTTCATAGTTGGCCTCTTCTCTCTCTCTCTCTATCTATCTCAACTCAACTCCCCTCCCCACACCTTATAAAAACTCTATTTTATACTATACTCTGTGTGTGTGTGTGTGTGTGTGTGTGTGTGTGTGTGTCTGTTACCTCAGGGGGAAGGGACGCTCAGCATGGGCCTGCAGAGGTACCCCCCCCACACACACACACCACACCTTGTTCTACCAAACATATCCCTAGCTTCCTTTTCTGTGTTATAAAACTCAACAGGGGTATCAAGTGGAACTGCACCTTGAGGTAGAGATCTGTTGTTTTCAGCCACTCCCTGTGACCTCTCATCCTGCACACACACCCTGGGCTGAGCCAATGCAGAGGGCTTCCTTTACAGCCAAGTTGCTATCCTTCCTCTGTGGCCCATAAAAGCTCTCTGCTCAAGAGGATCAGCCTTTGAGGGAGGCACTGTTTACACAACTAGGGAGGATAAAGAACATCCTCCGTGCAGCAGGTACCCATCCCCCAAGTCTCTTCAAGGAGGAGTTAACAGGGTAAAGAACTTGCAGGCTCACAGGCTGTTTATGGATGCCCCCCCTGCCCGGGGGACTGTCAGACCGCAAGGGAAAGGGATTTACAAGACAGTGTCCTGGTCCCTGCAGCAATCCCAGGGCTTCAAAAGCCAACTAACAGCACCTTGGAAGAAAGGCAGGCAGGCAAAAAAAAAAAAAAAAAAAAGGCAGGTAGCAACAACCTGGACCAAAGCTAAGACTTCCCCCTGGGCTCGGTGTCTCCTCCAATCCTGCAAGCCTGTGTTATTCAGTAGAACCTAGAGGCTCTGCCCAGGGCCATGCTTCTGGGGACCTGTCCTTTTCTAAGCAGCCGCTGCCAGAGTTTTCAGATGAAAAGGCCAAATAAACTAATGGAGACATGGCTCCAATTTAGTGATGAATAGCAAATGTGGCTGACTCTACAACCAACCAAACACCCTTAGACTTGCCTTTCGGGAATGCTGTTAGACTTGCTTCTCTGTGCTTCTGGAGCCACAGCTCTCAGCTTGAGCTCTGGAGCAGTGATGGCATTTGTTTCCAGATGCATGCTGGGAGTGAAACTCAGGGGACACATAGCTTTTTTGGTGAATCAGGAAAACCCACGCTGAATAGTGGGCACTCGTATGTGTTCCCAGTTAAGGAGGCTCTGCGCAGAAGGTGCCTTTGAGCAGAATATGATTTTTGCTTAATGGGATGACAGAATCTAACTTTGTCATCCTTTGTTTTGAGAACCAGCTAGTTTCCCTGTGGGAGGGAAGCTACACAGAGCTCAGGCAAATATCCTATTCAGACTGCAGTTCGTGAAATTATATTTCTATCAGTCACCTCCGTCCACTGAGTCTCCCAGGATTTGGTAGGGGCTGAAGGGTGGAAATGACAAGCAGTTTGAACTGCAAATGGAGACCCCAGATGAACATGCTTTGTCCAAGGTAGCACTGTTGTTCCACCAATAAGGCTTTGAAGTCTTGGACTAGGGTTGATGTTAAGTCAAAACTGCCTGTCTGCATAACCGGAATATTTGCTCATTCCATTCTCCACATCCCATGATTGCCGGCTTCCCCTGGCACAGTACAGACAGGTACACACCTGTTCTATGCTAGTCCTTTCTCTCATCAGACAGAGGAAGGATGAAGGCCATGACCTCTGGTGATGATTGTCCATGAGGTCCAATTCCAGCCTTATAACTAACTACAATCCCTGTAACATTTGGCAGGGTCTTTTTGCTGTTTTAGTCTTTTATTTCCATGTTTTTCTATCAATATAATAATAGTAACTGTCCTTCAAGATACAATGTGTAGAAAGTGCATGGGACAATGGATATAGTAACCACTCAGTGGTAAATAGTGAAGTCAAACCATCCTCAAAGGCAGAGACTGGGGCTTTGCTCATATTTCTTGTGTCTAGCACAGGAGTGATCTATGGTCAATGTCTGATAAATACTGACTGAGCTGCTTAACAGACAATCACCAGAGAAGGAAGTAAACAGATGTGCGTATTTTACTACCTTCCAAGATAGTACAGCACAGAGCAATGAAAACGCAAAGGGGAGAAAAGGGAATGTTACATGGAGGTGTTCTAATGAGAAAGTCTTGACATTTGTAAATATGCTTAGTTTTAAGTTCTGCGGAAACACACACACACACACCTCAGATGTATTGAAAAATCAAGGGAAGGGCAGACCTTGTAGTATGATATAGATTTTTGGCATCAGAGTTCTGAGCTCAAATTGTACCTCTACTATGTCATAGTTGTGTGACGTTAGCTATCGACCCAGAATCTGGGTACCACAGTTTTCTTGTCTGTGAATGTTTCACAGAAAGATGAAGATTAAATAGTTACCACACATCCAACAGTCATTATTAGTTGCTATGGTGAATCACTGTTACAAACCTTTGCCATTGAATTTGGTCATCATCTCAAAGATGCCTGTGCAATCTGTCTTCAGCGGTGGGACTTAATCGTCACATGAAATAAGTCTCCAGGTTTGAAGTCCCTGTGACAGTGAGAGTCACACCTGGGAAGGAATAAGAGGACACTGACAAGACAGGGAGACTGTGGTGGACTAGGCACTCAGGAGAAGTCAGAGATGGACTATCTCTTAAATAAAAGACGGACACAGGAGAAGAACACCCTGCACTCGTGACATGGGAGCAAGGCTGAGAAAACCTGTGTGTGTGGAATGAGTGAGGAAGGTAAGGGGGAGAGATTCTTAGACGGACCAGAGTAGATGCTTTGTAGAGTGGAAAATCAGGACCAGAGGGCCCTAGGGGAGCTGTGCATAAAATGGTAGAAGACCTGGTCAGAAGAAGTGTTGTAGAGAATATGGGCCTGTTGATTCAAGTGGACAGGAGCACCACTTGAGAATTTCAGAGTGCAAATAAAGCCTCAACTCACTCAGAACAAAGAGGCCTTCCTGATTCCCTCGAAGACCCCATGCCTCTTCTTCCTGTACTGGTTTGTCTGTGGGGCCTGCTCAGCAGGCAGCTCCTGGATGAATCTGACCAATGAGGCAAATGTAGAGTGTTGGGTTTTGAGAGAAACTCTAGGGAGGCTTTGCAGTTGTCCCATTGTTTGAATTCATCCAGGATGGAGAGAGATAGAGATAGAGATAGAGATAGGGATAGGGATAGGGATAGGGATAGGGATAGGGATAGGGATAGGGATAGGGATAGGGATAGGGATAGGGATAGGGATAGAGATAGAGATAGAGACAGAGACAGACAGAGGACAGACAGAGATAGACAGAGAGAGACAGAGAGAGACAGAGAGAGACAGAGACAGAAGACAGGCAGAGAGACAGAGAGGATAGATAGGACTAGATGCAGAAAACCATGAAGGGTCTGCTGTCCGGGGAAAGGAAGGACTTAGAGCAGAGTGAGGCTGGGCTTGGTGCTACCCACTCTCAGCACTGCTTACAGAATACTGATCTGCCCATCCTTTAGGCATACCAGACATTGTGTTGACTTCTACCTTCCTTTCCTGAGGCACAGTCAGAAGAAGGGTTCTACAATTAGCCTAGAAGATAAGCTAAGCATCTCTCCAGGAAGGATTATGCCAGCATTTTTCAAACTATGTATAAGGCACCTACCTCCTTTCCTTGGGCCACAGAAATAATTAAACGGTTTTTTTTTCCATTAAGGAGTTATGTCTAAACAACTTAGATTTTTTGTTTGAACAAGTTAATATTTATTTACTCAGTCAATGAATACATGGAAAAACAAAGTGTCATTCTGAAATCCCTTTTTATATGTGAGATTTAGATTTTTAAATTATAATATAATTACATCATAGTCCCTTCCCTCCCTACAACCTTTCCCATGAACCCCTCACTTGATCACCTGTTGGGCATGAAAGGTGGCCTGGTTGAGCTAAAGGCTTTGAAGCTGCAGAGACCCTGAATGGAAGGTAGGAGCTTCACCTACTCCAGGGCACCAGGTCCCTCTTACTAGCTGCAGCCCCCTATAGATTTGTGGCCACCGGTCATAACACCCCAAACCCTTCCACATACAGATGAGGCATCCCTAACATCTCAGACCAAGACAATAGGAAAAGAGATGTGACCTGTGGTCACTTGGCTCAAGACAGAGACTTCCATGCTAATGAGGTGCCTAGAGGCCTGAAAGCTCCTTCCCTCACAATCCCCTGGGAATGACGCTTGTTGAGGTTGACCTCATTTCTTATACACTTTTCCTTGGGTGTATGTTCTCAGGAAAAAAAGAAAAAGGAGCTTACTGGACTGACTTTGACTCTGTGGTACATTCCCCAGGGGACAGTAGGAAGCAGCCTAAATGTAAAACCTTCAGGCCACTATAAGAAGAAGGCTCACCCCCATCAGACTCTGGGGTTGTCCACAGAAATTAGCTCTCCTTTTGGGAGAGAACCGGTTCCAGAATAATCTTCAGAATAGAAACCTGTCCCCTTTCCCTGTCTTAGTCAGCATGACTGTCATCTTGAAATGGCCTGGAATTACCAGAGGGGAACTTTTCCTTGTAGAAAACCTAGATCAGATTATCCCATAGGCATGACTGTGGGCTATTGTCTTGACTAATGATTGAGGTAGGAAGACCCAACCCACTGTGGGCGACACCATTCCTAGGCTAGTGGTCCTGGGATGGATGTATGAGAAGGCTAAGTAAGTGTAAGCCAGAAAGGGAGCCAGCAAACACCAACCCTCCATGATTTCTTCTACAGGTTCCTGCCATGGCTTCCCTCAGTGACCTGGAAGTGTAAGCCAAATACATCCTTTCCTTCCCTAAGTTGCTTTTGGTTAGTGATTTATCATAGCAACAGAAAAGAAACTACAATACCTTGTGGAAACCATTGTTCAGAATTGAGCTGACTTGGGGTTCAAAAATACGAATGAGAGGCGGTGGAGGGAGAGAGAGTTGCTTTCTGCATAGCCTTCATATCTCATCATGACAGGTGAAAGCATGAACGTAGCAGGATACCCAGGTCCTGAGCAGAGAAGGAAGAACCCTGGTTGATGATACAAATCACCCTGGAACTGCAGCAGCTTTCTGTGGAGACGGGATATTTATCCCAGAAGTTGACAGGTGGGTTGGACTGGGTCACAGCCTTTGGAAAGGAAAACGAGGTACCCAATGCTGTCAAAAAGAGGATGGGCATGACCCAGATCCCCAAATGGAAAAGGTAATTATGTTTGACAGAGGGGCAGGAGCTCGGGATCTAGGTTAAGACATGAAGGCACCAGGTTGGACAAACGTTTCGAGAGCATGGATTTGGCATCCCTGACTGGAGGTAAGGCTGGAGCAGGGATGGAGCTGTCCCTGTTCCCATGGCTGATGTATTCTGCTGCCCACGCCTCAGCTTGATGCCATTTTCCAGCTTGTTTTGCAAAGTGTCGTACTGACCGCCACCTGTGAGCCCATCTGTGCTCCACAAAGACCAGAAGCCTCTGCCACCACTCCGATCCACACAGGTGTGTAGGTCCAAGATTGCTCCAGGGCTGGCATCAGAAGACTTTCCATGGGGGAGGGCTGCCACAGGCCAGATGGGCAGGTTCTGGCAGTGGCCACCACTATGTTCTTCTCATTTTCCTTGCCACACACAACATTACAAACACTATAGCACCATACATCAAAACACATATTTGCTGATGAAGCATTTGCATTCTGAGCATGGGGATCAATAGTTCAATCCCTGGAGTCATGCAAAAGGTCGCACATAATGGCCTCTGTTTATTAATTCCAGCACTGGAGAAACGGAGGCTGGTGGATCTCTGGAGCTTCCCAGCCAGGCAGCCTAGCCTGCTAGGTGAGGTCAAAGCCAGTGAGACTCTGTGTCAACAAATAGGTGGACAGTGCCTAAGAAATGACACTTTAGGCTGTCCTATAACCTCTCACAAACATACAAACAAAAGAAATGAGTGTGTGGGTTGCAGCTTTCAGTTATAAATCTGGGTGGATCTCACTGACACTGTTGCTTCAGCGTACACAAAAGGGTCAGAGAAACAGCTGTGTGAGTGTCTGAAGCTTGGCACCTTGAGTCTTAGACTAGGAGAGTTAGGTACCAGCACAGCTATCCAAAGGTAGGACATATTAGATTGGGTGAGGAGGATGTTGAGGTTGCAGTCTCTTGGAACAGCCAGTCTGTTTGTGTACAGGGTTTGCACAGGAGGCTCCTGGAGACATGGTGAGGAGCCTTTGCTGGCTGAGGGGAGGAACTAGTGAAGGTGGTCATTTCCTCTCTCTCTCTCTCTCTCTCTCTCTCTCTCTCTCTCTCTCTCTCTCTCACACACACACACACACACACACACACACACACACACACACATCCTTACCACAATTTCTTGTCCCTCTTTTCCTTCTAGTTCTTCCCTCCTTCCCCATCCACTCCTCCCCTTTTCTCTTCAGAAAAGAGGAGGCTTCCATGGATATCAACCAACCTTGACATATCAAGTTGCAGTAAGACTAGAGATGCATCTTCTCCTATTGAGGCAAAAAAAAAAAAAAAACAAAAAAAAAACCCGAAAAACAAAAAACAAAAACAAACAAACAAACAAACAAAAGCAGCCTAGTTAGGGGGAAATGGTGTCAAAAGTAGGCAACAGAGTCAGAGACAGCCCCTGCTCCTGCTGTTAGGAGTTCCACATGAAGACCAAGCTGCACATCTGTTACATGTGTGCAGATAGCCTAGGCCTGTCTGCCCCATGCATGCTCTCTGGTTGGTAGTTCAGTCTATGAGTCCCTATGGGCCTGTTAGTTGTTTCTGTAGGGTGTGTGTGTTTGTGTGTGTGTGTGTGTGTGTGTGTGTGTGTGTGTGTGTGTGTGTCTGTCTGTGTGTGGTGTCATTGACTCCACTGGCTCCTACAATCCTTTCTCTCTCTCTTTGATAGAATTCTCCAACTTCTGCCCAATATTTGACTGTGGGTCTCTACATCTGATTCCATCAGGTGTTGGGTGAAGCCTCTTTAATGACAGGTATGCTAGACTCCTGTCTGTAAGTATAGCAGACTACTATTAACAGTGTCAGGGGTGGGCTCTCTCATGGCATGGGTCTCAAGTTAGACCAGTCATTGGTTGGCCATTCCTTTCATTTCTGACCCATCTTTACCCCTGCACATCTTGTAGGCAGAACAAATTGTATGTGGGAGGTTTTGTAGCTGGGTTGGTGTCCCAGTCCCTCCATTGGAAGTCTTACCTGGTTCTAGGAGATGGCAAATTTAGGCTCCATATCTCCCATTGCTAGGAATCTTAGCTATGATCACTTTCCTAGATTCCCAGGAGTTTCCATAACTCTAGGTTTCTAGGTTATCTCAGAGATACCACCCATTCCAGTTGTCTCCCATTACTCTCTCCCTCTATCCTTTCCCCACCTGATCCCTCAGTGAAAGACCATACAGAACTTCAAGTCCTTGAAAAAAGAAATTGAAGAACATATCAGAAGATGGAAAGATCTCCCATACTTATGGATCAGTAGTAACATAGTAAAAGTGGCCATCATACTAAAAGCAATCTACAGACTCAACACAATTTCCATTAAAATTCCAACTCAATTCTTTTCAAACCTTGAAAGAACAATACTTAACTTTATATGAAAAATAAAAATCCCAGTGTAGCTGAAACAATCCTGTACAATAAAAGAACTTCTGGAGGTGTTATCATCTCTTATTTCAAGCTGTACTAGAGAGCAATAATATTTTTTTTTAAAAAATCACATAATATTGGCCTAAAAAGAGACAGTTTGATCAATGGAATAGAATTGAAGACCCAGAAGTAAATCCACACACCCAGGGATGCTTGATTTTTGACAAAGAAGCCAAAATTATACAATGACAAGAAGAAATCATCTCCTACAAATAGTGCTGGTCTAACTGGATGTCTGCATGCAGAAGAATGCAAGTAGATCTATATTTATCACCCTGCACAAGACTTAAGTCCAAGTGGATTAAAAATCTCATCCTTAAGCCAGATACACTAAATCTAATAAAACAGAGTGTGGGGGAAAGCCTGGGATGCATTGGCACAGGAGACAACTTCCTGAACAGAACACCCATAGCCCAGGCACTACGATAAAAAATTAATAAATGGGACCCCACCTATTAATTGTTGTTCATTTTATTAATTGAAAATCTTCTGTAAAGCAAAAGATACCATCAAAAGAAGAAAACGGCAGCCTACAGAAGAGGAACAAATCTTCACCAATTCCACATCCACCAGAGGGCTGAGATCCAAAATATATGAAGAGTTCAAAAAATTAGACATTAACAATCCAAATAACCCAATTTAAAATGGGGTACAGAGCTAAACAGAATTCTCAATAGAGGAACCTTGAATGGTCCAGAAGCAGTTAAAAGAAAATTTCAATGTCTTTAGCCATCAGGAAAATGCAAATCGAAAGAACTCTGAGATTCTGTCTTATATCTGTCAGAATGGCTAATATCTACAAATCAGGAGCTTATGCTGGGGAGGATGTGCAGTGTCTTAGTCAGGGTTCTTCTGCCATGAACAGACATCATTACCAAGGAAACTCTTATACAAACGTTTAATTGGGTCTGGCTTACAGGTTCAGAGGTTCAGTCCATTATCATCAAGGTGGGAACATGGCAGCATCCAGGCAGGCGAGGTGTAAGAGAAGCTGAGAGTTCTACTTCTTCATCTGGAGGCTGCTAACAGAGTATTCACTTCCAGGTAGCAAGGAGGAGGGTCTTAAAGCCCACACGCACAGTGACACACCCACTTCAACAAGGCCTCGCCTCCTAATAGCGACACTCCTTGGAATAAGTACATATAAACCATCACATGGGCATAAGGGAACACTCCTCCATCACTGATGGGAATGCAAATGTGTAACCCACTTTAAAAGTCAGTTTGGTGGTTTCTCATAAAATCGGGAATAGATTTACCTCAAGACCCAGCTATATGACTTCTAGACATATACTCAACAGATGCCCCACCATGTCACAAAGACACTTGCTCAGTTATGTTCATAGAAGCTTTATTTATATTGCTCAGAAACTGGAAACAACCTAGATGTCCCTCAACCAAAAAATGGATGAAGAAAATGTGGTACATTTACACAATGGAGTATTACTCAGCTATTAAAATAATGACAGCATGAAAATTTCAGGAAAATGAATGGGACTAGGAAAGATGATCCTGAGTGAGGTAACCCAAACTCAGAAAGACAAACATGGTATGTACTTACTTATAAGTGAATATTAGCCGTAAAGTAAAGGATAACTATTCTATAATCCACAGAGTAACAGGGAAGGCCCAAGGGGAATCCTTGAATCTCACTGAGAATGGGAAACAGAGTAGACATTGTGGGTGTATGAGGGAGAGGGACTCGGGGCATGGAGATAGGAAGGAATGAGACACTCTTGGTGAGATCTGATCCTATGAGTTGTCAGGTTTCTCTCTTCTGAGACCTTGATGAGGTCACAGTAAAATTTTCTACCCCAGTGTGAATTCTGTGAGCATTACTATTAAGTTTTACTGCTATGTTTGGTTTGACTGGGGCTCACAAATGTGAGCTTTTGTTTTGACTGAAGCACAGAGTGAAGGTGAGGCCATATGCTCGGAGTGAGTAGGTTATTTACTGAGAGTAAGGCCCCCACATCCCACATTATCATCAGCGAATTGGGGGAGGAGCTTGAGAACCTTGGTAGCCATTCCTGTTTGACAGTAAGAGCCACATACCTGCATACACATCTGGATTCACAGCTGCACTCTGCCTATTACAAACTATGTGAAAACTCAGGTGACTTTCCTGTGTGTAAAGTGGCATTAGTTAATTGTTTGAAGGATCTGACAGATATGCACTGCAATAATGCATGAAAAACTTCTAGAATAGTCCCTGGCACTAAGTGATCTGCTAAATTTTAATGAGAGTTTCTACATCCAAAGCCAGTAATGCCTGGACCCAAAGCAGTGTTTTTCTAACCATGAAATTTCATGCCCTGTAAAAGGAAAGATATTGTTTTAATACTTCCATTCCCCTCAAAACAAATCAAAAGCCATCATTTGACAGGAGTACCTCCTCATGAATACACCATGTCTTTAGTGTCTCAAGGGGTTTTGGAAGACTTTGCTATTAGAAAACACACAGGTTATGGTGTTCACTTACACCTGCATATACACAAACATGTATACATGTACATTCACAAGCACACACAACAGTTGCCAATTAAGTCTTTAACTTCTGATCCCTTTGGAGGCATTTCACATGCAGATGTTAACAATGAACATGATTTGCTAATGTATGAGGTGTTTTCTGCATGCTGTCTTACTGGCCCATTTTTAAACACTCTAGGGACTATGTTCTGGTAAAGAGGTTGGTAAAGAGGTTGTCTTGCAAGAATGAAGATCTGAGTTTGATCCTCAGAACCATGTAAAAGTCAGGCATGGTAGTGAATGCTTGTGACTTCAGCGTGCATGCTCAACACCGAAAGGCTTGTTAGGTAACCACTTTAATGCTTGGGCAGTTGGTACATCATTGACCTTAGTATAATTTTTGAGAACTAACACCCCAATACTGGAGCGGCAGAGACAGGTGTATCCCTGGGGCTGCCTGGGCAAGTAGTCTAATCAGTGTGTTCCAGGGTTAGTGAGAAATCCTGAATTAAAAAATTAATGTGGGTGGTGCCTGAGAAACAGCACCCAAGGTTGTATCATGGCTCTCACATACAAGAATACATGCATATACACATGTACACACACACACACACACACACACACACACACACACACATACACACACACACACAGAGAGAGAGAGAGAAAGAGAGAGAGAGAGAGAGAGAGAGAGAGAGAGAAAGACAGACAGACAGACAGACAGACAGAGAGGGAGACAGAGAGGGAGACAGACAGATTGACACATAGACATCCAGAAAGATAGAGACACAGAGAGAGAAAGACTAAAACAAAGAGATACAGACACAGAGAGACAGAGAAAGACAGATACACACATACACAGACACAGAGAGAGACAGAGATGGAGAGATAGACAGAGAGACACATGCACGCAGAGGAAGCACACTGACTGTTGTGTGAGGTACTGTTGTGTGGAAGGCAGGACCACACGCAGCTGTTGTCCTGTCCTATGCTCTGCTTTGTAGTACAGAGGCTGGTTTGCATCTGAGCCTATGCATGTTACCAATCTTAACCACTCTGGGTGACATTTCCTCATCTTCCTGGATATCACATTGAGCTCCCTCAGAAAGTGAAAGTGAGGTCCCTGGGTAGGTGCCATGCAGCTCTGCTGGGATTGTTTCCTAGGGTGGCTGATGTTTTAAAATGTAGAACTCATTACCCTGGGCTCTGAATGTCTCTCGCAGGAGCACGAAGTAGAGAAAGAGTGGGTACAACTTATACCCACTTTATTACTCATGAGCGTGAGCACCTGTAGGAGCTGAGGTGGCCGGAGGCTTCCTCTACATGGCAGGAAGGACAGTGATGCAAATCCAGGGCTGTGTTCTCAGCTCACTTTTTAAAGGGAAAAGTGAGACTCCTATGCATGAGAGTTTCCCAGAGAAAGAACTTACTCCTCTGACGTGCACAGAGACCTGACAGACAGAACTGGCTCTCACAATTTTAGGGCTGAGAAGTTTCAAGATCCGAGCTGGCA
The DNA here is from genome assembly GCA_030674055.1 of Rhabdomys pumilio. Lineage (NCBI taxonomy): Eukaryota > Metazoa > Chordata > Mammalia > Rodentia > Muridae > Rhabdomys > Rhabdomys pumilio. The sequence continues at coordinate 55,287,987 of JANHMN010000016.1, forward strand.
AGCTGGAGATCTGTAGCAACAATCATTTTGTGCACTGTATAAAGGTTGTCTTTATATTATTCAAATACTCATGGAGGGAGTTCAGTACAGGCTGGACTTTGGCATCGTTATTTGTTTGAAGCATCACCTGTTTCAGTGTTTTGTATATATTCTCCTTCACCTTTTGATTGGTTAATAAAGAGTTGATTCAATCCATGACTGAGCAGAGGAGAGAGGAAGACTAAACTTCCAATCCTAGCCAAGGGTGCCAGGGAGAGGGAGGTAGGAAGACAATCATGATGAAGGGAGGGAAGAGGTGGCCATGAGGCAGAGGAACCAAGAGGAGTCATGACAAACAGTTCACCAAGGGATTCACCATGCTGACACACCTGGAACAGAGTAAGCCAGGGTGAGGCTCAAACTGTAAGTAACACAGGGCCTGTGGCTGGAGGTAGAAACCTTAGAGGGTTAGACTAGCTTAGAACTTGCTCAGTCATAGTGCCCAAAGTTTGCTAATAAACTTAATAGGTCTTTGTGTCATTCAGTTAGGAATTAAAATGGGCTAAAGAGGGCAAAGAATTGCCCTGTAGTTTTATAGTAACAAAAGGGGCTGTACTGGCTGGCTTTGTGTGTCAACTTGACACAAGCTGGTGTTATCACAGAGAAAGGAGCTTTAGTTGAGGAAATGCCTTCTTGAGATCCAGCTGTAAGGCATTTTCTCAATTAGTGATGGGGGGGGGGACAGGCTCATTTTGGGTGTTGCCATCGGTGGGCTAGTAGTCTTGGGTTCTAAAAGAAAACAAGCTGAGCAAGCCAGGGGAAGCAAGCCAGTGAGAAACAGCCCTCCTTGGCCTCTGCATCAGCTCCTGCTTTCTGACCTACCTGAGTTCCAGTTCTGACTTCTTTTGGTGATGAACAGTAATGTGGAAGTATAAGCTGAATAGACCCTTTCCTCCCCAACATGCTTCTTGGTCATGCTGTTTGTTCAGGAATAGTAAACCCTAAGACAGGGACATAACAAACAATCCCCCAGAAAATATATCTACTGTAGCTGCTTGTATTATGAATGCTAATTATGTTCCCCCCAAAACTGTTTGTACGAGAGTATTTGCACATAGCTTCTGGGAACCTACCCCCCAGTTGGTTCTAATTGGTAAATAAGGATGCCAACAGCTGGACAGACAGAGATGAGATATTAGGATTCTTGGCTTGAGACTGGGACAAGAAAGAGGAGTATGATCTACCATGCCAGGAGAGTGTGAGAGGAGAGACACCATGCTGAAGAAGAGTGCAGACAGAGAGGCATGGCCGTCATGTAAAGGAGCAGGAAGAGCGTTGCCCAGAGGGCTGCCGAACCAGGTGCAGGGCAGCCATGATAGAACACAGAATTTAGTAAGCAGTAACTCAGAATTATCAGTGGGAGGTAGTGGAGGTTAGGCAGTGGCCCAGCTATTGTGCTGTTTAAGACAAATTAAAAATATAAAGGCTGTGTGTATCTTTCATTTGAGAACATAAACCTTGGGGCTGGTAGAGAACCCACTGCCAGGATTTATTTTTTATTAATTATTCCAACAATCTACAGAAACCCATGAGATAGGATAGTGTATATCAAGTCAGGTTCAAAAGTCTGAGAACAGTAGAGTTAGTTGGTGGTGCCAGTTCTCATCTGAAAGCTAGGGAATGCATGACCCAAGAAGGACTAGGCTTCCAGTCAAGACCAGCAGCAAGGGAAGTCTCATGCTCAGGCAGGTAAAGACCTCCTCACACTCTTAGGAGGGCCAGCCTTGTGTTTCCGTTCAGGTCTGCATCTGGAGGAGATGGCTCACCTACACTGGGGAGAGCCATTACTTGGCTGATTCTGCCAACTAAAATGTTAATCTTATCACTTAACACCTTTATACCCCCCACCCCCCAGTAAAGCTTGACCAAATAGTTGGTGGTAGGGTATTGTGGCTCAGTCAAGTTAGCACACTAAATTATTCTCCACTAGCCTTCTTCTCCTTCCTTTGCTCCTATTTACCTAATCCTATGTCAAGATTCTCTTTGGTTAGGAAATCTACCCCATGGTCCAAATTCAGGGAACTATCATTGGCTGTCATGCGGTAGCAGGTAGGTCACTATGATTTATTGCCCCAGTAAAAATCTGTGAAACCAGTTTTCCACAGATGGACAGTCTCAGAAAAGACATTGTAGTTAAGATTTTGCACAAGAAGTTGTTTTTTTATTATTTGAGGTTCATATATGCATGAATGTATTTATGTCACCCTGTTCACTTCCTTCTAATTCCTCCCTCCTCTCTCAGCACTCCCCTGTCTCAACCTCATGTGATCTTTTGTTTTGAAAACTGAGTCCTTTTAGTGCTCACTGTATGTACATATGTGTGAAACTGTCTAGTGAAGCGTGAGTAGCCTCTCAGGGACTACAGATATTAACAGGGTATCTTATAGTACTATGCTAGGCAGTTGTGTTACAGAGTTTATATCAACTTGGTAACACCTAAAGTCGTCTGATAGGAGGGAACCTAACCTCAATTAAGAAAATGACTCCATAAGATCAATCAGACTATACATAAGCCTATAGGGCATTTTCTTAATTAGTGATTGATGGGGGAGAGCCAAGTCCATTGTGGGAAGTATCATCCTTGGACTGGTAGTTCTGAGTTCTATAATAAATCAGGGGGAGCAAGCCAGCAAGCAGCACCCCTCCAGGGTCTCTGCATGAGCTCCTGCCTCCAGGTTTCAGTTCCTGTCTTGACTTTCTTCAATGATGAACAGTGATATGGAAGTGTATGGCAAATAAACCCTTTCCTCCCCAGCTTGGTTTTTGGTGTTGGTATTTAACCATAGCAATAGAAAACCCTTAATAAGACACTAGAGTTTTGTCTCAATGACAAAATTTCTGATATAATTAGTCAGGGAAGGAAAAACTTAGTCTTGTGATTCCATAGTCAGCTGACTATATTGCTGTGGACCAAGGAGAGACATTATAATAATAAAAGTATATAATTGGAAGAGTCATGATAGCCAAGACATAGAGAGGAAGGGGAAGAGGCAGGGGGAGGGGAGAAGCAAGGAGGAGAGGCAGGTCAGCACATGTGTCATTTCCTCCAGTGATCTACTTTCTCCATCTAGGCCAAAATTTTCAGTTTCCACTAATTCCCAATGACCACTGAATGATGAATCTATGGTTGGATTGAATCCTTGATTTGATCAGAACCCTCATGATCTGATCATTAAAAATAAATCTCTGTAGGTAAGCATCCAGGACCCTAACTCAGGCACCTTCTGAAGTCATTTTCAATTTAGACCATAATAATGACTCAGGTGTGTGTGTGTGTGTGTGTGTGTGTGTGTGTGATATTTCTGTTATATACATATAACATATATATATATATATATGCATATATAAACACAACATATAAATCACTTTTCATGCTGTCTGATTGCTTCTCAAAGCCAACTGTGTGGGAGAAGGACTTCGAAAGCCATCCTCTGGAGAGAGCAAGAAGCCTGACCTACATGTAACTCAGATCCTGTACCACCTCTTCTGCCCTGACAGTGTAGAGTGCTTCAGCAATTGCTGGGTACCATATGTGGTAGAAGAGAAATGGTTGTTAGAACTCATTCCTGACTCCCATTTTTCCTCCCCAGGTCTCAGTGCTTTTCCTAATAATTCCTGACCCAGGATTGCTTCTATGTCATTAATTTCATGCTTTGTACCTTTCTAAGCACATAACGTCTGTTATTACCCACCTGTGAGTCCTCTGAGTAGGACATTTATCAGAGGTCCCTTTTTGAGTAAATAACCAACTGAGAAATTTATATCTCCCAGGATAGTGGAGAACTGGTGTGTGTGTGTGGGGGGGTGGTAATCAATCATGGCTGAATGTGTGTGATTTAGGTAATCTCCCAGAGACAGTGCTTGGAGACAGAAAGGAAGAAAAGACACTGATGCTGGAAACTTTTATCATCCATGTCCCTGTGAGCAAGAATGAGACAGTGGCATGGGGCCAGCAAGGCAAGGCCAGAAGCCAGGGTCTTAGGGATGCTGTTGGATGTCAGACAGCCAGCTCCCATGGTCAAAGTCACACAGTCCTTGGTACAGTGACTGTGTAAACACTGCTTCTCTGCAGATGGGGTCCTTGGCAGTGAGAGGTACAGATGGGAGGCCTGGACAGGAGCCAGAGAGAAACAGGAACTTTGATTTTCCTGGCCAGGAGCTCACTCTTGGCTTACCTTCCTCTTGGCTTACCTTCTGGGATCTCCACAAGGCTCCAGCTCCTGATTGGCCTACCATGTCTTCCTTATCACTGGCATTGAATTCATTCCTGGTGGCTGTGTTTGCCTCTCCTATTGCTTTTTTTTTTTTTTTTTAAATGTTTTAATTTATTCTTTGATAACTTCATATAATGTATATCAGTCATATTTTCTCTTCCCCCAACTCCTCCCAGATCCTCCCCTAGCTCAATACCCACCCACCTTCATGTTCTTTCTTTTAAACACATACATACACACACACACACACACACACACACACACACACACACACACACACAGAAACTTGGTGTCTGATTTATGTTGTTCAACTATGAACATTGAACCTGCTCTGGCATGTAGTTGCTGCACCCCAATGCCACTCCATTGAAGGCCATCTCAAAAGCCATGCTGGTGAATCCCAGCACTGCATGAGCAGAGGGAGGGACTCTCCTGAACCATCAGAGTAGGAAGTCTCTAATCTCGCAACAAATAATGGGTCTTCCAGTGTGCGATGGCCTTTCTTCTAGATCACTGGGTGAGGTTCAAACTCACCAGGCATCAAGTGCTTGGCTCTTGGCTTTCACTAAAGACAGTGAAGACTCCATGCACACAGGGCCATGGATTCTTCTCTGTACTCTGTCTTTCCTGCTATCTATACCCCAGCTTTAAAGTCAGCCACCCAAAATATGTTTAAAATTAGCTAGCATTTAAAGTCTAGGATGTACAAATGATAGAGGATGTGTATTATTCCCTTTATGAGGCTGACTTAATTCTTCTAATATGATTTTTGGTTACATCTATTCTTCTGCAAATAGTTTGTTTTCTTGTCCAAACTTGAATTGCTATTTTAAAATTAAAATGAAAAAATTTTGAGAATTTCATATATACATATTGTATTTACAACAGTTCCACCCTTGTCTCTCTCCTTCCAAACCCTCCTGTGTTCCCCTACTTCTCAAATATTCACAAACCTTCTTGTCTTTATTATTTCTGCACACACACACACACACACACACACACACACACACACACACACACACGTATAAAACCTACTGAGTCCATTTTGTGTTGATTGTATGTCTATGTGATTAGGGCTGACTACCTGAAACTGGGTAATCTGCCAATAAGCTCATTTCTGATGAAAACTGACTCTCTTTTCAGCAGCTGTCAATTGTTTGTGGTTCTTTACCACTCAGGAGAGAACCAAATGCCCATGTCACATGGCAAACACCAAAAAATTGAAAAGACCAAAACAAAATGTCCTGCCCAAAATTTACTAGTCCTATGGAACTGGTCTCCAATGAGATTCTGCTACATGAGTCCTGGGACACAGAATTCAAAATATCATAAACATGAACAAAGAAAAGCTGTGCTCATCCACAGGTAGCTGTGGCCTCAATCTGACTCTATAAAGTCAATCATCGAATCATGAATCTTCATCTTTGGGAAGCTGTGCCTTCATCCTGTGAGTTACCCATTATCCCCTAAATTAACACTGTGATTTTATGTTAATTCAAGCTGTGATTCTTAAGCAAATAGATAAATAATGCACAAAGAATTCTACATCTAATGGGGCTGAAGAGATGATTCAGTGGTTAAGAGCACAGATTGTTCTTGTAAGGGACCTAGGTTTGGTTTGCAGCATCTGTTTGGTGACTCAGAACTCTGGATCCCACGCCCCGCTCCTGTGTCTAGGGGCACATACTCAGTACACAGACATGCATGTAGATAGAACAGTGGTAGACATAAAATAAAAATAAATAAATCCTTCTTCACAAAAAGAATTCTTCACCTTAGAAAACCTCCACATTAACTGGAAATCCTCTCTGTCCCAGGCTAGCTTATTCATCCATTTTTTGGTTTATTCAGTTGACATGTTTATTGCCATGCTGCTCCATTGAGCACAATGCTGGGGAGGGGATGAAAAGGGGAGAAACAAGAGCCTGGTCCTCTTGGAAAAGATTCTTTCAAGGGATGAAGAAAAGGAAGCCCTGCATAGGAAGGGGCTCATGTTGGAGGTAGAGGTGGTAGTCACACTGAATATCACACCATCTCTGGACACCCCATGATGTCTGTGCTGATGTGTTCATTCAAGTCATGCTGCAGATCTTCCAATTTAAATGTGGTCACAGGCCAGACATCTCCATGGCTCTGCTACTGGTCCTTTTGTGCTGCCTCTGGTCTTGGCAATTTCCTTCAGTGTTCTGCTTGGTTAGGGGGACTTCTGTGCACTACACCTCATTCCACAAGGGAGAAGGACAAGGGATAATGAGACACTCCAGGGAACCCTGCAGCATGAGAAAGAGCAAGACAAATAACAGTGAGTGGAAACAGGCTGGAGAGAGACTTATCAGAAATGGATAGAAAAGCCGAATCAGATGGTACACGATGTGCACTACTTTTCTCAGTTCTAGTGTTCAATTAGAGAGCATAAGTTAGACTTTGGAAGTTCATATAGGAATGCTTCCAGGGACATGTTAATAATTTAAGGCTAGGATTCACACGAAAGGCTAGGGGAGCATCCAACACTCAGTACAAAATTATAGATGGGGGAATCCTGAAGACAGGGAAAATGGCTTGATATCTAATGAACAGAAGTCACAGACAAGAGGAAAGCAATAATCGATAAATAATAAATGATCAATAGTCAAAGAAGTAATAGCAAGATCTACCCAGACTCAGATGAGATTGGGGTCTTCGATCCCAATAAGGGTAAAGGGAGAAGTGAAAATGTATGTATGCCTGAATGTAATGTGTTACTAGGGAGAGCATCAAACAGGAAGCCGACAAATAATGAGGCTCTAGCAGGTGTGAGACATCTCATCAATGAGAAGACAGTGGAGAAGCCCAAGGAATTTACTGTGAAAATTACCTTCACCCAACACCTGGACCCAGAAAATGCTCTATTGTTCCCAAGAGCAAAATAGAGTTCCTTTCAGCTGAAAAGAACAGAAAGAAATTTACCTTTTAAAACTTTTTTCACAAAAAGAATATTCTTCACCTTAGAAAACCTCCATGTTAACCGGACGTCCTCTCTGTCCCAGGCTAGCTTATTCATTCATTCCTTGGTTTATTCAGTTGACATATTTATTGCCATGCCACTCCGTTCAGCACATTTCTGGGGAGGGAATGAGAGGGAGAGGTGCTAGAGTTTAAGTTGCAATAACACAGACATAAAAGTCATCAAAAGAGTAAAGCTAATCTTAAGCTCACAGAAAAAAAAAAAAAAAAAACAATCCTGGGGTGATAGTTTTTGTGCCCGAGGTGAAATTAGGTCAGGAAGCCAGGGCTTCAAGGATGGTATGTTAAAACTTGGAAAAGGCTGGGCAGTGGTGGCGCATGCCTTTAATCCCAGCACTTGGGAGGCAGAGGCAGGCAGATTTCTGAGTTCGAGGCCAGCCTGGTCTACAGAGTGAGTTCCAGGACAGCCAGGGCTACACAGAGAAACCCTGTCTCGGAAAAAAAAAAAAAAAAAAAAAAAAAAAAAAAAAAAAAAAAAACCTTGGAAAAGGAACAGAGTCCAATCAAAAAGTAAGAATAAAGGATGTTATAAACAGGATTAATGTCATCCCCCAAACTTAAATAGATTTGAAATTCTAGAAAAATATTGTACAAAACTCAGTCTGGACATCAAGTATATTTTAAATGTCAGCAAAGGGATGCTAGTCAAGTATAAGAAGAAGAAACTCGTTCACTTTGAAATTATAAACAATGGTTTTAAATGAAAGAACTGTGGCATTAGAATTTTAGAAAAGACAGTATCCCTGTTAGCATTGACTGTCAACTTGACACTGCTTAGGATCTCATGAAGAGATTCTTAACTGATTAACTGTCTTTATCAGGGTAGTCTTTGGACATGTCTCTGGAGAATTGCCTTACTTGATGTAGAAGGGCCCAATCCACCCAGTCCACAGTGGGTAACACTGTCCCTAGGCAGAAGATCATAGATTGTATAAGAAAGCTAGCTAAGAATAAGCCAGTGAGCTAGCCAGAGAGTGAGTCTGTCTCTCCATAATTCCTGCTTCTGTTTTTTGCCTTGACTTCCATCAGTGATGAACTATGACCTGGAAGTATGAACCAATCATAACCATTCCTCTCAAGCTGCTCATAGTCAGAAAGTTTCATCCCAGCAACAGAATGAAACCAGAACAGACAGGAATATTTATGTTAGCATGAGTACATTGTTATCTTTTCAAAATTTCAGATGTTACTACACTGCCTAGAAGGCTTAATTATGGGAAGTTGAGAATAAATATTATCAATCTTGATAAAACATAAAGATATGGTACTCAGAATTTGAAAACAGCATGCTATGAAGATATGGTACACAGAATTTGAGCTTGGTTCAAATGTATTCTTTATAAGGATGGTTCATGAAAAAGGCTGACAGAAATGGATAGAGCTTCAAAGAGGGCTAATTAGAGGATCTGAAAATCCCAGTATAATTGCAGCTCCTTGGATGATGGGAATTGGCGTAGTTGTGCTGAACCCTTAGCTCTCATAGAGAAGTGGTGGGAAAAAATCGATATCAAGTCAGCATATTACTTAACAACACTGGAGTAAGCAGCAGAAAGATAAAATGCAAGTGGATAAAGTGGCTGCCTCCTCAAATGGGTTCAGGGCTGGGTCAAAGGCCTTTTACCATTTAGACAGTTTTAAATGTTGCTCAAGTATTGCTTTGATAAAATTATATATTAGAATTGGTTACTAAAGTAAACTTTGGATGTCTTTCCCAGATAGAGCAAGTGTCAGAACTACCTAGCAACCTGGGATCCCACCTCCACTGAGCTATCCATATGCCACTTCAATAAATGCAGTAGGTCACTTGTCTGGCAACTTTTCAATCATACCCTGTGGTCACCAAACACATCCTGGAATGCCCTGTAACTAGGTCCAGTAGGAAAATCTAACATGGACTAGAAGGAAACTTTTATCAGTGAACTTTTAAGGATAATTACCTATTTAGTGTCTTGTGCCTATATGTGGGCATGATTAAAACCCTATGTATGGGAAAAGATGTATGTGGTGAAGAAATCTTATATAACCAGAGCCCATCAATGAAAACAACAATGCACCCATATCCCACTGCTAGACACCACTTCTCCTCTGTCTAGACCCTCAAAGTGAGGCCTTGAGAAGTAGTCCAGGAACCTTTATCAGTTTCATTCCTATCCCCCTAGTACATGTCCAGCCTCTAATGTCACTTTAAATAAAACTCTGTGATGCTGTGCTATTTGTAGATACATTTTCAATTCTTTGAATAAGATACCAAGAACATGGCTATACCTTGTTTTGTCTTGTTTTCTATTGCTGTGGTAAATATCATGACCAAAAGAAACTTGAGGAAGAAAGGATTTACAGTCCATTTTGAGAGAGTAAGTGTACCACTTACTGGAGCCCCACATTGGGCGCCAAAATGTTCCGGCCCGAGCTGCCCCACGCTTGAGGGCCAAAATATCCCAGACTGTTCTGCTGCTCTGGTCCAGGTCAGGGTCTAACAAGAGAGAGTGTGGCGGGAAGAAGGGGAAGAGATTCGAAGAATGGAGACAAACCAGAGTATGTAGTCAAGTCTAGTTTACTGTTTCCCATTCCCTATATTTTATTGCAAGGAAATTCTGGGTATTTATAAGCACAAGCACGGAAACACAGCTGAAGACACTTTACCACATGCACCTTGCAGGCATGGATATCACATATGCCTTGGAGCTGGGGGCATTAAACAACAAAACAAGATATGTGGGATAAACAAGATATTTATCAGAGTGTGCTCAGCTGTTGTAGGCTGTTGAAAAACAAGTCTCTTATCAGGGGTATATGGCTGGAGATAGCTGCAAAGATGATAGCCAATTTCTGCTAAAAGTAGGCTCCCAACAAGTAAGAACAGGAACTCAAGAAGGTACCTGCAGACTTGATGCCTAACTAGGACGTGTCTGGGCTAGACAAGACAACCAGTGACTGACAGGCCACTGTCTGTGAAATAACAATGCAATTGTATAATCTGTATGCATGTATATGCATGCATGCATACATAAATACATCATACATACATACATATGTATACATACATACATACATACATACATATGTATGTACATCTAATCTACCATGCACATAACTCTCCTCCTCAATGCTTCATGGAGACACCAGCCTTTGCCTAAATATCTTACATTCTAGTCTACATAATTAGATTTAATCTACATATTAAGATCTTTCTGTTATTATCATTTCAAGAACCACGGTGTCTCTTTGTTGTGCACCAATTTCATTTGAGATTAAAATCTTTAATCTTGGAGGAAAGCTTGTTGAGATGCAAACTCTGGAAGGGAGGCAAAATACTCCATTCCAAAGGGAAGCTCTTTAAAACAGGAAGTAAAAAACGCAAAGACTTCAGAAAGACCCTGAAACTAGCCGGATTCATTAGGCCTCCAGACAACTTAGGGAAAAGGGCATTTATTTTAGTTTACAATCCCAGGGCACAGTGCAAGAGAGTCCTGAACTAGTGACATCCACAGTCAAGAGCAGAGGTAATACACATGTTTGTTCTCAGCTTGCTTTCTCTACTCATACAGCCCAGGACCCAAAGGACAAGAAACAGTGCTGTCCACAGTAGCTAGGTCTTCCCTCAGCATTTAACACAAACAATGCGCCCTAGACTTACCCTCAACCTGCTCTTAACAACCTCTCATTGAGACTCTCTTCTCCATGATTCTGGATTGTGGCATGTAGATAACGAAAACTAATAATCTCTGCTGTGGGTAGAATTAGATTATGAAGTCAGTTTAAAGCATCGCCTGTCAGGCACTGGGCCTGCATTTTCATATATCTCTGATGGCATTAGGATGCCATCAATTAATCCCTGGGTAGACTCCATCAGAATTATAAGCTTAAGATACCATTGTTGTGAAGCTAGTGAAATTATTCTTTTACTTAGTAGAACACACACACACACACACACACACACACATATATATATATATTTATATATATATATTTATATATATATTATATATAATATATATAATATTAATAATATTTATCAAGAATTATCAGAATAATATTTATCAAGATATTATTCTGGTACAATTAAATAATTAAATATATATAAATGTGTGTGTGTGTGTGTGTGATAAAAAGCACACATATAAAACCATATATATTATATGGTAATATTATATTATATGGTAATATATTTATATATAATATATTTATGTACCATATTTAATATTATATATGTGGTCTACTAAGTATGTGTTTATTATTTTTTTTTAACTAAGCTTGCTTAATTTGATAAGCCATTCCCAAGAGATTATATCAGGGTTTTGAAAAAGATATGGATTGAAAAGTGTATCTTTATCACCAGAGATCAGATGATTAAGAAAATTTGAACAGAAAGAAAATATGATATGGTCTCATTTTTACATGAAATCTGAGATGGTTAACCCCATGAAAGTAACATGGATGCCTCTGGAGACAGGAGCCTGGTAGGTAATAGCTTAAGAGTACGATGTTTTAGTTATTTGACTTGAATAAATTCTGAAAAGAAAGCATAGTGCCAACATCTACCAATATCATATACTTAAAATTTGACATAAATATTATGTTATATTTCCGTTATAAAATAGTAACTTTTGCAGCAACAGCAGCAAGGGAGAGAGAGGAGGCTTTGGAAGGTGATTGATGTGATGATAGCCTTGGTGGTGCTGGAGAGTTTCATGAGTGTATATTTATTCCCAAACTCAGAAGTTTACACCGCATACATATAGATTCTTATAGTCAATCGTACCTCAATAAATGGTTATACAACTGGTTGGGAAAGTAACTCTGAGGAATTTTATCAAGATATTATTCTGGTACAATTAAATAATATTTTTTACTCACTACCGAGGAAGTGAGTAACACTGGCCATGCTACTGAAAGAACCTGTTTTCCACATTTTCTATCAGCATTTTAATCAACTCTTTAGATTTACACTGACACATAAGGAAAACTTAACAGTCTGTACTTATTCTTTTTTATTATTTGTTAGATATTTTATTTATTTACATTTCAGATGCCATCCCCTTTCCCCATTTCTCCTCCCTAGAAATCCCCTTATGCCATCCCCCCTTCTCCCTTTTGCTTTTATACCATTTAAATTACATGCAAGTATTAAGGTCAGTTCTAGGTTGAGGAACTAGCAATACAATAGATGCAAATAGTCAAGGAACAAGCAAGGCAATTAAAAAAGTTCTGTGATCACACCCTCACTCCTATGTTCACTGTTTCTAAGGGCTTATCAGAATGACCAAAATATCTGAGCTAACTTCCCTGTCCTAGTCCAAAGTCATTTTCATGTCTAAAGCCTACTTCCTTGTTTTAGCCTAAAATTTAGATTCCTGCCTGAGATTACTTCTTTGTTCTAGCCTAAGGTCAGATTCCTGTCTGAAGTCCACTTCCTTGTCCTTGGCTAATGTCATATTCCTACCAGGCAGCCTATTTCCTTGCCCTTGGCCCGTGTGACATTCTTGCCAAGCAGCCTCAAAATGCAATCTAGTTTTTAATGAGAACCTGACATTTAACAAAGTCTTAGCTGTGTCATTATTATTATAAGATTTACAAGTAATCCTTGTAACTAGTTGGACTGTATTCAAGTGAGCTTGTGTATATTATACACTGCCTGTTACGGTCCTAGTTAGTCAAAGGAAAGAGACCACTTGGCTACTTGATCAGCTTCTGTAAGGAGACTAGTTAAGAACCTATGTAGTATGATTGTTAGGGCTCTGAAATAGAAACCATGAAGTATTATTATTGTAGGTTGTAGGTTTCACAGGGTAGGTTTATAAAAATAAACTTCAGCACGTAGAAAATTAGAAAATTAACAAAAGACTATGAGAAATAGTCTTTTGTTAGAAATATTTGCTAAAGGAGAAAAGCAGTATCCTGAGAGAGGACTGTGTGAGAGCTGGGGTCCCTGGGCTCAGAGTTGTTGCCTGCCCTGCATAGTTTTCTGTTTGTTTTATTGTTTTGCTTTCAACTTGATACAAGCTAAAATTATCTGGGAAGAGCAATCCCAATAGAGTAAATACCTCCATCAGATTGAATTTGACAAGTCTTGTCTTAGGGTTTTACTGTTATGAACAGACACCATGACCAAGGCAACCCTTATAAGGACATTTAACTGAGGCTGGCTTACAGTTTCAGAGGTTCAGTCCATTATTACCAAGTCAGGAGCATGGCAGAGTGTCGGGCCTGACATGAGGTCTAATCTCCATTCCATCTTTACCCTTCAGTCACACACACACACACACACACACACAGGTGGAGGGCATGATAAACAGCCCCCAGGCCCTAGAGAGATTTACATACTAATGAGGTACCTGAAGGCCAGAGGGTGGAGCCGACTATTCCTCTCCAGTCCCTCCCCCCTCTTCCCCTCCCTATTTAACTCAGGTCTGCCTTGAGTTTCAGGGGGTGTGCATCCAGATCCATCCACCATCCACCATGCCAATAAACTGGTTTTGGAAACCCAAGGACTTCCTTGTGTGTTGGGGCTGCGCTGTGAGGAACCGTGGTGAACAGCCCAGCCTAACTTCCAGCTGGAGGAACCCAGGGCGTTCTCAGGCGACTACACACAGAGTGACAGGAGGAACCCTGGTTTTTTTTTTTTTTTTCCTACAGCAGCATCCTGTAGCTGTTTGTATCCTCATGTTAATTACATTTCCCCCCAAACCTGTTTGCAGTGTCTAGCACATAAGACACCGAGGGACCCTGCTCTCACTTGGTTCTGATTGGTAAAGATGCTAACAGCTAATGGCCGGGCAGGAAAGATAGAGATGGGACTTCTAGGATTCCTGGGCTAAGGATAGAGGAAGATCCACCTCTTCTCAGAAGAGGGAGATCTGCCATGCCAGGAGAAGGGGAACCAAGAGACCACGCCTGAGAGGTAGGGGACAGAGAACGTTGTTGCCATGTAGGAGAACACAGCTCAAGGGTCTGGGTCTAAGGAAGCAAAGACAGAATATAGGATTAGTAAGTAATAATTCTGGAATATTGGGAGGGGAGGTAGAGCCACGTGGAAGCTAGGAAGTGGCCCAGCAATTGAGCTGTTTAAGGCATATAAAATATAAAGCTTGTATGTATGTATATTTCATTCTAGAACCCAGAACATTGAGGCGGGTATCGAGAAATGTACATACACTGCCACTGCCAGAATTGATTTGAGTAACATTAATTGGGTACTAAAACAGCATCCAGGCAGACATGGTGCAGAAGGAGCTGAGAGTTCCACATCTTCATCTGAAGGCTGCTAGAAGACTGGCTTCCACGTGGTTAGGAGGAGGGTCACCTTGCCCACCCCCACAGTGACATAGTTCCTCCAAGGCCAAACTTCCTCCAACAAGGCCAGTACCACTCTCTGGGCCAAGCATATTCAAACCACCAACAAGTCTGTAGGACATTTTCTTGAGTGATAATTGATGTGGAAGGGTGCATAGTCCACTGTGGGTGGTCCTTCCTACCCAAGACAGGTGGTCCTGTGTTTATAAGAAACCAAAGAGTGCAAGCCAGAAAGAGCAGGTTAGTGAGCAGTGTTTCTTCATGGCCTCTGTCTCAGTTCCTGCCTTTGAGTTTCTGTTTGAGTTCCTTTTCTGACTGTATGGTAGACTATAAATTGTAAGTTGAAATATGACACACACACACACACACACACACACACACACACACACACACACACACAC
>JANHMN010000016.1:55310898-55339092 GCA_030674055.1 Rhabdomys pumilio
AGAGGGCAGAGGGCAGAGGGCAGAGGGCAGAGGGCAGAGGGCAGAGGTGAGTTGCCTACAGCATCTCCATTAAATCTCTGGCCCGATAGACAGCTGCTCTGCCTCCCCCCCCATCTCTTTCTCTATCTCCCCATCTCCCCTCCTTTACTCTGCCACCCCCCCATGTGTGTAAGTACACATGTGCAGATCCATGTACACATATGTGCATGCATGTGTGGGGGTCAAAGGTTAACCTTGAGTGTTGTCCTTCAGGATGTCATCACCTTCTTTTGTGAGACAGGGTCTCTCACTGGCCTGGAATTTAACCTGGCTGGCTGACCACGAGTCCTGGGGATCCTTGTGTCTTTGGCTTCCAGACACTGGGGTCACAACCATGAGTCACTACAGTCTGCTTTCTTACCTGGAATCTGAGAGTCCAACTCAGGTCTTCACGTTGCGCAGTAAGCACTTTACTTTCCAGCAGGGTCTGTGCAGCCACTTCCTTCAGAAGAATGGAGGCTCCTTTGTTAGCATCAGTAAGGAAGCTCCCACAGACAGACAGGCTGACTCACTGAGGTCTTGTCCTCCCAGCCTGAACCCAGCTGTCAGATGCTGAAAATTGCGCTGCCTGGAGTACAGACTTGGCTTGCACACTAGCATCTCCTTCCATGGGGTGCTTCTGCACCTCTCTCAGTACAGCTTACATATTAGCCCCTCTGTTCTGTTCTGCAGTGCCTGCGCCTCAGCCCTCTAGCTTTGGCCAGGCTCCTTCACGCAGGTCTCTGACTCCCCCTCACACGTCCAGGCTCTCATGCTCCCCCTGTATTCTAACCCAGCTCAGCCCCACACCTACAATGGAGCCTGTCCCTCACCATGTCCCTCCCCTGTATCTCTAAAGCTTTCTAACTATGGCAGTGAGTGATGGATTTTGGCATTGGATCATATTCCGATTTTAATTATTTAGAGTTGTTACATGCTAATGGTATAAACCAAGCCAAATGCCACAGTGACCTCCTCCTGTCTGCTGTCTAATGTTTTATTCACACCAGACATTTAATTCACACATGTTGACTGGCCCATTGATTGATGGTAAGCACGCAGCAGTCTTCTCTGTCCAGGCTCTTATTGAGACCACTGTAAGTGCCATGAGTGGATCCAGGCTACACCTGTCTTTAAGCAAGTCAGCAAATGTGACACTTTCTGATGCTTTGACTCTGTGGACATTTGACGTGTGCAGTACTTGCTTTGGAAATTTTAAAGCAATTTATTATCTGTGCAATTTCTTCCAATCCATTCCTTTGCACCTGAATTGTATTCATTTATGAAACATCAAAGAAGAAGAATTTCAAACCACACAAGATCTTACAAGTTGAATAAATTACACATTACTGGTACATGGGTATTTTTGGATCAGTTGTTATTATTTTATATAATTTATTTCAACTGTAATTTTTAGCATATACTTTGAAGTGAGCTTAAAATATTCTTCTAGCAGCCTTATTTAACCAGACCACTGCAAAAGAAAAAAATATTTTTGTGGTCCCTGCTATGTCTTAAATGCAGCCCTGGGAGATGAGAGCAGATATGGAGGCAAAGGTACAACCCAGCTCTCTAGGAACTGCCCGTAACATAGGACACTCTGAACCGCCTCTGAGACATTTATACCTATACTTCAACAACTTTGTGAAGGGTATACCAGGTATTATAGCAAAGGAAGTCTGCTATATAGCCCATGAGGTGGTAGCCATTGTGCCTTCTCTGTATGTCCAACCCACATCCATGGCTGATCCATAGCTACACCCCACAGGACAGGTGCTAAGACAGCATTTATGAAAAACACATGCACAGACCACACAATAGGCTTTCTCATATATGTGGATACCCATTAGCATGACACTGGGGGAAATTATTTTAAGTCAAAACATGCTTGTCACTGCATGAAGACAAAGTATTAAAAAACCTTTATGTGGAATACAGTTATAATCCTAACAAGCCCACATAAAATACACACAATCCAGGTATTTCATTTACAAGCTATAACCCAAACTGGGCAGATCTTGAGTTATACGAATTTATTGCCCAGCTATAAAGTCCCTTGTTACTTACTGTTTCTCCTGGCGATGTGGTTCTGGTCCATGGTGGCTTCTTCCTCCTCAGTCTTCCTCTCTCCACCTGAAAACCCCTCCTCTAATCTCTAGTCCCACCTTTCTCCTTCCACTGCCCAATCACAGGCTCTAGCCTTTTGTTGACCAGTTAAATTGAGGAGAAGGTTCACATGGCATCACTTTGAATACATGAAGATCTGCTCGTCAGGGGCAACCACATCTTGAGAAACCTTATTTATCATTAGAATACAAACAGAATCAGACTCACTACACCTCTACAATATCTGACATCCCATGGGGAGGGGCAGGATACCACTGCAGCGTCTTCTTAGAAGAGACACTGTCTAAATACAGCCCCAGCAGCATCTTGCCACATGTGATAGGAGGCTGGCCTCTGCTTACCAGCTCATAGGGCATCATGTTCTCATTGGGGATGTAATCTCTAAAACATTGCGGAATTATGGCTTGTATAATTTTTATTTATTAATTAGTTTATATGTACAAGTGTTTTGCCTGCATGTATACCTGTGCACCATGTGTGTATAGTACCCACAAAGGCCAGAAGAGGGCATCTGATTCCTTGGAACTGGAGTCAAAGACAGTTGTGAACTGCCATGTAAGTTCTGGGAACTGAACGCTGAAGTGGAAACTTCTAGTTCTTTGGAAAGTTAGTTATGTCAAATGATGTTTTGCTGTGGTACACTGACGAAAGTATGTCTTGCTAAAGCAAACACGTGAAAGGCTGTTTTCCTGAGCAGACACGGGTGAAAGGATGTTTTGATATAGCAAACATGTGGAAGGACCTGTGACGAAGGAGTATGAATATGACTCCATAGGCAGTGGGGAATGAGCATTGAACTTTGGTTTGATTTTCTCTGCCTTGCTATTCTTTGCTAAAGACGCTCATGGATTGATTGGCTTGTCTTACATAGTGTTGTTGAGCTCAACTTGTGGTAACACTGCCACTGAGAGAAACTTGCCCAAGAACTGCGTGTTACATTCCCGCAGCAGCTTGTTGCTTCCTCTGCCTCGCCTCAGACCAGAGGAGAGCCTGGCAGTTTCTTCAGGATTGAACTACAGCTGCTGGTTCATGCTTGGTGTCTGCCTGTAGAAAGGACTGGACTGTAGTTGCCAGTTCATGTGTGGTATCTGCCTACAGGTCTGGTCTGCAGCTGCTGGGTCGTATTTGGTGTTTGCTATGGGACTGAACTGCAGATAAAAATCAATCTCACCCCCCAAAGAACTATTGCTGAACAAGTCCACTTCCCCCATATCCTAAAAAAATTTTCTTCCACTACCCCTGCTGAGTGGTGGGCTAGAGGAGAGGTTGAACCCTATTTAAAGTAGGTTGCAAAAAATATATGCCTACAGAACCCAGGTCTGTAGCAAGAGGAGCAAGTCTTCTTAACCACTGACCCATCTCTCTAGTTCCAAAAAGCATGTACAGAAGGGGCGGAGTTATTGAGAAAGAAAAGAGGAGTGAGGCCAGAAGGAAGGGTCATGGAGTTCTGTTGGGGTCAGCCCCCACATCTGTCCCTAGTTCTTTCCTCATGGTCTTTTCACAGAACCCTAGTGTGCTCATCTTAATAACTGGGGTGGAGGAGGGACCAGCAAAGGTGGCTCTCCTACTTTTCTTTGAGTTGCTGTGATAAAAAATATCCTACCAAAGCAACTCAGAAGAAAAGGGTCTACCTGGTTCACAATTCCAGGTTTTAGTCCATCGTTGTGGGGAAGTCAGGGCATCAGGAACCTGAACCAGCTAGTCACGCCCACAGCTAAGAGCAGAGAAAATTAAAGCATATATGCTTACTTATATTCAGCTCGCTTCTCCTCTTTTATATAGTCCAGGACTCAAATTTGGGGAATGGTGCCATCCACAATGAGCACAGTCAAGACAATTCCCTACATAAATGCCAATCTAGGCGATACCTCACCTGAGACAATCCTAAGTTGTGTCAAGTTGTAGTTTAAAATTCACCATCAGAATGACCTTAATACAATGCTCTTTTCCCTGGCCCACCCTGTTCATTTACCCAGAAGGTTTTGGTTCTCTAGCCTCCTAATCAACAAGGAGGAATTGCCACCAGACCTTCCTTTGACAAAAAAAATCTGGTTCCCTCTTCTGGCCTCTGTGGGCACGTCATACATAGGGTGCATAGGCATACACGCTGGCAAATCACTCAGACATGTACACTGGAGCAACAATTCAATACTGGAAGGCAGGTCTTCCTAAGTTGTAGCACTTCTTCTCTCAATCAAATATTTTATGCAACCTCCGGTATTAACAACTACTTATATGAACCAAACATTCTTCGATACTTAATCATAAAGAAATGATTTTACCACATAGCCAAAGATAAAAGAATAATGACATGCTGTTGTGCTTTGGATGAGAAATGCTCCCCCATGAGCTCAGGTTTTTAAACATTTGGTTTCTACTTGATGGTATAGCTTGGGGGAGATTTAGGTGGTTACAGTCTTGCTGAAGGAAGTACATCACTGGGGATGGATTTTGAGAGTTCACAGCCTTGTTCCACTTCCAGGTCACTCTGCTTTGTGCTTGCAGTTGAGAATGTGCACTCCCAACTTCCTGCTCCACCCATCTGCTTTCATGCCTCCCCCACCATCATGGCTTCTCACTCTGGAACTGCAAGCTAAAAATCAACTTTTTCTTTCATAAGTTGCTTTTGTCTGTGGTATTTTAGCCTAGCAACAGAACAGAGATTCAAATGCTTGCTAATGATGTGGATGTGTTCATTAGTCTTACACAGTGCAGCCCAAAGATTTACTAGCATGATGGACACACACTGAAGGGTGGTGGTGTGAGAAAATAATACTCCCAGTCTTCATTTTCTGTAACCATACTGTTATGTTTCTGTAAGAGCAGAAAAATGTGTCAGTGCAGCAAAAACAGCTCAATTTCTAACATGGGATAATCTTGAATCTGAGCCAAGGGGTTGCAGTGTTTGTGGGCATTGTGTGGTGTGATGGCCCGCATAGTGCAAAGTGCACACTCTGCATATTCAGAGCTATGCAATGCACCGCAAGACAGGTATGGGCAGCCACGAATGCCTTAGGTTTTTGTGATTTTGAATTACTCTTTCCCTCATTCACTCACATTGACCCACATGGATCAGAACCTAAATCCTGCCTCTCACTCATAAGCAACTCACTGTAAATAGTGTGGGCATAGTGACGGAGGACACAGTTCTGAGTGGAAAGTCTCCAAGTCCTCTCTAAAGTTCACATAGACAAAGAAAAAGACTTGGATGAAGCTCTGTTACCCAACCACAACTGTCTGGATATCTCTGGTGTTCACAATTTGACTACCTGCTATACTTTAAAAAATTAAATAAAATGTTACATGCACACACATGTATACACACACATACACACACACACACAGTAGAGGGAGGAGAAGAAAGAAGAGAGAGAGAGAAAGAGACAGAGACTGAGACAGAGACAGAGACAAAAAGACACCCTAACTTCAGTTAGTTGCTATTGCTGTGATGAAACACCATGACCAAAAGCAACATGGGAAGGAAAGGATTTATTTTACACACATATACTGAGTCAATCTATTGAGGGAAGCTATGGTAGGAACTCAAACTTGGTGGTAACCTGGAGGCAGAAACTGATATAGAGGCCATGAAGTGATGCTGCTTACTGGACCATCTAGGACCATCAGTCCGGGGATGGCACTACCCCTGAAGGGCTGAGTCCTCTCATATCAAACCCTAATTTAAAAAATGTCCTACAGGCTTACCAAAGCCAAATCTTATGGAAGCATTTTTTCAGTTGACGATCCCTCCTGTCAGATGGCTTTAGTGTCTAGTTGACATAAAACTAGCTACCACACCTCAGCTCTAGGTAGTTTCCAAGGCTCCTCTCAGGAGTACTTGCTCACTGAAAACACCTCCTGCCAGAGGCCACTCTCCCTCCTGGAGTCTGGCTCATGATCCATTGTGCAAGTTATTGCAGAGACATAGGACTCCTGTATGTCTAGAGTATAGATGTTAGACAGGGGTTAATGAGTGGGAACAAACATACAGAAGTGATGTGCATACCCAGAGGGTTGTTTGTCCTAAACATTTAGACAAAGACATTTGTACTCTAAAATTGCATCCTGAGAGACAGGAAGATGGTTCAGTAGGAATGCCTGCTCTGACAGCATAAAAGCTTGAGTTCAAATTCCTAGCACCCATACAAAAATTCAGGTCTGATTGTGCATGCCTATAATCCCAGCATCAGGAAGCAAAGACAAGTAGATTCTAGGAGTTCTCTGGACAACCAGGTTGGCCAAAATGGTGAGCTTTGGGTTCAGTGAGAGTCACCAAGTCAAAGCAATAAGGCAGAGTAATAGAAGAAGATACACTGTGCCTTCCCCTGGCTTCCACATCATGAGCATACTCACCCACTCACACACATGCACCCTGCATGCATACCACACACACACACACACACACACACACACACACACACACACACACACAGAAAATTGAGTTATTTTATCTTTGTAGTTAAAATGCTTCATAACATAAGTAACAGCAGGCATTCTTACAAAGCAAATTAACTGCTACCATTAAAATTCCAACTTCTGTCTCATGGTTCTGAAGGTTTCCAACATGGGTCAGGTAGCTTCTAGCTTTTGGCCTTCAGTAAGGTCATCCTGGTGGGTTTTGCAGTGAGATAAGAAGCTTGCCTCAGAAGCCAGAAAACATGAAGGGAAAGAGTCTCACAGTTGCTTTAGAGGTCACCCATCAGGAACATCGATACCTTTCCCTGAGCCTGCCTCGAAAAGACTTCATCCTCTCCCATTGACCACTTTTTGAGCTTGGGTCTATAGGGTCCTTCATGCAAATGATAGCATGCCATGATTCTGAGTAGAAAGGGATAACATTTAAGATAGTGCTGCAAAAGGCAGTTGGATTTTGGCTTTGGTAGACCTCCACAGAAGAATGGATTCAGACACTACCCATAATCTTTCTTAAAAGACTGCATCAACTGAAATGTTCACTTAAGCACGAGGTCCACCTACTCAAGCCCCTCTGTTTTTGTAGATCACAGGTGCCTCTGGTTTGGAATAATAGCTGTAAGCATCTCCAGAAGTCTCACTGCTAACTGGAAATTACCATGTCTCCCAGGACAGTGCAATAAAGAAAAAAATGGCATTTTATGTTGACATAATTATTGTGGTTTATTTTCAGGACATGAATTGTAATGATTCAACTGACTAAATTTAACACAATATAAAATTACATGCAGTCACTTTAGACAGTGGTACAAATAAGGGTTGTCAGAGAACATGCACATTGTGGTGCCTTCAAATATTCTCCGAACTTTGTGGGCTGTTGTTTTATGTGATACTTAAATTTCATGTGGATAACTCTTCCTTTCTGTAATTACCTTTTTCATTGTTTAAGAATTTCATGCATTCATATATACTGAATTTACATCAGTCCATTTTCAATTCCATTCCCTTGAATCTCTTTTCTACCCCTCTCAACTTCATGTGCTCTTAAAAAATTTTTCCTCAAAATTTTGAGGTTAATTATAATATAGTTATATCATTCCCCCATCTTCCTTTTTCTACCTTCAGCCCCCCCCCCATGCTCTTTCTTGCCTTGAAATATATGGAATCTTTTTTCATTTACGTAAATCTACTCTCTCTCTCTCTCTCTCTCTCTCTCTCTCTCTCTCTCTCTCTTCAGTCTGAATAATGTTACTTGCATATATGTTTTCAGGGCCTCCCAAACACCATATACAAACCTCACTGTCATGAACACCTTCTTTCTTTTGGAGTCGTTGGTCAGTGAAATCCCATTGACACCAAACGTTCTAGGCTATTGCCACTGCTCTTGGCTGCTTTCCAGAACTTGATGGTACTACCCTATTGCTGATGACAATACATATACTCTAGTCATAGGACATGGAAAAATCAAACTGCTACTGATCTGGAAACTTTATCCCTATTGGCTAAAAGTGCCAGAAAGTTTTATTTATGCTATTGGAGAAGAAAACCACTCATCATTCTCATCCAGTTGTTAACTCCATTGAGTCACAATAACAACCAGCCCAGTATGATGTGCCCACCATTATAATAGTCTCATGAGTGTCACGAGAGTAGCCACTTTCTGATTGTTTTAAAGACTTCTTCCACAAGACTGAATCATTGCTGCCCTGTTAATTAGAAAAACTTTCTTTTAGTCCTGGAAATATTGTTCAAGTTACACATTTTGCATGTAAGTTAATTATTGAAGTAGAAAAAATGGGATTGCCTGTTTCCCTGCTGCTTGTTTGAAAGCATGCTCTATATGTGATTATGACCCCACAGTGATACTCCATTGCTCTTGTGAGGTTTTGTAAATGTCCACCTTGAAGCATAACTTAATCCTCTGATCTTGCTTTGGGAGCTCTGTGTCTTTGCTTTGAAGATTCAAGGATGTAAGCTGAATCCACTGAAGTCCATGCTAGATTCTGCTGTTGATCAGCAATGGGAGTTCCTTCATGATACCTGATCTTACAACACCTGCTGAGCAGACAGCAAATGAACTTGTTGTATCAGGTGAGGTAGCTCATGTCAGGGCTAAAGCCAGTCTCACATACAGCAGGAGCTCAGGAAGTTTTAACACTTTTTAATGAATGGTACACAGCCTAGCCTGAGATATTGTCCTTGACAGCCTTATCTGGATACTATGCAGCTCTAAAATTAATATATTTAAAATTTTTATGCATACATTCCAAGGTAATGAACAGACTTGACTGGGCATGTGAGGTCTTTTTACAGGTTAAGAGAAGGACGGAAGTGTATCAGAAGAGACAGATGTGGGACAGTGCTGTCCTGAGTCATAACTTACACTGAAGTAGCATTTGGTCAATAAGCTCCTGCTTTGTTTGTTGGGTGAGTGCTGAGTGCCACCCCTCCTCCCCCCAACAGGATCTCTTCATTCATTTCTGGAAGTCATAGGAGGGTTGCATCTAAGTTTGCTGAAATGAACTGACAGGAGACAGACGACAGGAGACAAGACAGATAAGTGCATCCCATACCCACTTACAGGAGTCACACATAATGTTGCAAAGCCCTCACAACACAGGGAAAAGGGCCACATATGAGTGTCTGTGGCCCAGCGACGTGGACGTGGTTGTCCTGAGTGGTATGCTCTGCTATTTAAATGGTTGCACGGACCTTTACAGTCACATAGCAAAGAGTTGCCATCAACCAAGGTCTGTAGAAAGGTTACAGCAAAGCAGAGAAAACTGCTATAGGCTTCAGATGCTGGTGACTGGCGACATTATCAGCTTTTGATTTAGTGAAAGTTACCAGGATGCTAGGAATTCATTCCAAGGCTTTACTTTAATAGTCTAAAAGGTGTTACATCCGATATAGAAGTAGGTCATAAAGGACTATTAAATCTTAAGAGAATCTGATCCACGCAATGCTCCAGCTCTTCACACTAGGAAGTTCTGGCCAGTCAGCCTGCAGTCTTCAACATAGGTGTGGCTCTCTTCCTTGTAACTTCAGTTCACAGAAGTAAAGGGCCTGATGATTGAATTTTAAATGTCATTTTCATAAGGAAGGGGTGGTAGGGGCTGCTTGGGGCAGAATGGTTCTCAGAAGAAATGAATGACCCCACTGAACAAAGACCCACTGCGTTTGGGTCTGGCGCTTACTGTTCTTGCTTTCTCTATCATGGACTTAGTCTTCTTTCATTAAGAAAGTCAGAGGTAAGCATATTTCTTTGCGGGAGGGGGGATACAATCTTTAGTTAAAAAAGGGAACTTCAGAGAAAGTCTTTTCCTGAATTTCTTGTTCCCAGGGCCTCTGGGTCTGAAGCCCAAAGCAGCAAACTTTATGGTGTTCCTTTCAAAAGTCCAACAAATTGTTGACAAGAAATAGCTAAAGGAGTTTAGCCTGCAGCTACTTTTATCTTTTTATGCCTGGTGCTCTCTGGGCACACACAAAGCATGGATTGGCGGTTGGTGGTTGGTGGTTGGCCGTGGAGTGCTGTTACTGCTATGAACTACTATCCATCTCAAGGAGCTCCTGAGGACCAGCCACAGGCTGTCTCCTGTCAGTGCTTCCAGGGTTGTTAGGATCAACCAGGGCTCTGGAAGTCACGACCAGATTAGCTACCTATTCCTAATGTGCAGGTTGAAGTGTAAAGTAGAGGGACAGATGAGAGATTTGTCCAATGTTGCCACATCGGGAAGAGGAACAATCTTCAGAGTCCTGACGGGTTTGACTAGATTTGAATAGAGGATAAAATGTGTGCATGACTAAAGAGCTGTGGTCCAAGCGTAACCTCACCCACCACTGACTCATCACTGTCCCAGCTTTAGTCTCTCCTTCATAGAGGTCTGAGAAGTTGTCAGAACTACATAAATTCTCTTCCTGTAAGGCCAGCTTCTTCTCTGGCTCCAGCAGGCATCAGCTTTTCTCTTACCTCAATGTAAGATTCTAATTCTCCAAGATAGATCATTTCAATAATCTTAATGCCTAACTGTCTCTCTTTAAAGTAGCTCCTCTCCTGCCAAGACAGGCGCACGTATACTGAGGCAAGCAGAAAGGGCAGGGTGGGGGCACAGGAGGATGAGTGACTGAATTACCAAGGCCTTTGCTTATTTCTGAGAGGAAAGGACTTGTTGATTCCAAGGCAGAAAACCCTTCTGACCTAGTGGCTGGTCAACAGTCGAGAGGTCCCAGACACTGGCAAAGCATTTTTTCTTTTTTTCTTTAATGCAAAGCATATATTAATACGTAGATCCTTGCAGTCACTTTTCCAGTGAGCTCTGCAGCTGCAGCGGTTTTCATGTGCATCTGGATGTACTACTTAAAAAAAAGTGAATCAATTAGTCTTCCTGAGAGTGTGCAGATTACCATTTACTAAACCTACTATGTGAGAGAAAGGAATGTAAAGCCAAACCAAATATGAAACATGATGCTTAAAGGGGTAACCATCCCTGGGCTGTGAAGCTGTTCACTCCTGCATGAAACGCTGTAACTTGTGTACGTGAACTACATCTGGAGTCTCCTAGGATTCATCTGGGTTTCTTCCTTTTTTTTTCCATTCCAACATTTCTATCCCTTTCCTACCTCCTCCTCCACATAGCTGTGCTCTCCAGAACGTTCCTGCTAAATCCAGTGTGGTAGCTGCTGCCATGACAGGTGGCATAGCTGCTCTGAAGCAGAGACAGGAGCCATCAAGGCATGTGGGACCCAGTGTAAACCACTCACTGTTCCTCATGTGCTTGAGGGAGCATCATATCTCCATGGCTGTTATCCTTAAACATGAAGATAGGCCCCTGAAGGCAGCGGGACAGACAAGGAGATACCCCTGAGCCAGGTCAGGTGTAAGGAGTCATCTTGAGGCAGAGAGATATTTACTTCTTGGTTCAATTCCTTTGGGACAGAACCGAATGATCTGGAAGTTAGGGAATTCAAGACATGCGGATACCTCATCACTCCCTCAGATCTGGTTTAAGTCTCTGACTGACCCAGAGTTAAGAATTTCAAGACAGAACTCATGGACAGGATTACAGTATTCTCCTTTCTGAGAAACATTTTGTTTTAAGATTATTTATTTTATTTTGCATGTGTGAGTGCCTTGCCTGTATATGTCTGTATAGTATATGTATGCACACACATATATATACACACATATATGTGTGTGTTTGTGTATATGTATGTATGTATGTATGTATGTGTGTTTGTGTGTATTTATGTATGTATGTATGTATGTATGTATGTATGTGTGTTTGTATGTATGTATGTATGTGTGTGTGTGTGTATGTATGTATGTATGTATGTATGTATGTATGTATGTATGTATGATGTTTACAGAGGACGCCGGGTTCCGTGGGACTGGAGTTACAGATAATTGTGAGCCACCATGTAAGTACTAGGAACCAAAGTCCTTTGGTGGAGCTGCAAGTTCTCTTAACTGCTGAACCATTCTGAGAGGGATTTTAAACAGACATATTAAAACAGCTAGAGAGCCATGCTAAGGCAGAGAGATGTGTGACCTTTGAGTCTGACCTTATCAGTACTCCTTTCTCATCTGTCAGCCTGTGCTTTTCCTCAGAAACCTCCAGAACAAGGTTATCAACCATGTTGGCAATCGACAGGCCTCAGCCTCCTTGTGGATGATGTATAATGAGAATTCCTTTGCCCTTTTTGACCTGCATTTCTATCTTGTCAGCACTCTTATCCTCGGGTTATCCTATGAAGCCAAGATTCTTTAGATAAAAACAACCAAACACAAATATTTTGACATAAATTATATCCTTGAATAATGTAATTTTAAAACTCACAAATTATATATATGTACGTACAATGTAGACTACATGCAGACATGCAAGTATATATGTGCCTGTACCTCATATGCATGTGTAGCTATTGTTATCATATTTAGATGTGATTCTCTCTGTTGATATGCCTACACTCATTCCATAATGTGTGCTCTTGCTCTCTTTTTGCATCATACTAACTCATCCTGAAATTCTTTTCTCTATAGCATGGCAGGATCCAGGCTACACCGAAGTGGAGTTCCCAGAGAGACCTCTTAGGCTATGCGGCTGATAATGGTAAGTTAAGCCAAGTCTCCTCTGCTGTTGCCAACTTGAACACAAAGGTAGACTTCTGCTGTAAGATCTTAAGTCTTCTGGGAAGTCGAGCATCCAGCTACAAACTTCCTCTTACTACCGCCTCACCTGTATCCTGAAAGTTTTAGTATCTTGTGTTTTGCTTCCATATGTCTGCAGATTTTGGTTCCCTTCTCATTTATTCTTTAGTCATTATTCAGGATGCTTGATGTCTACACATTTATGACATTTTCAATTTTCCATTCACAATTGATTTCTAGACTTGCTTGGCTTGGGAAGTTACTTGGATCGATTTCAGTGTTCCCAGAGTTGTTAAGACTTGTCTTAGAGACAACTCCAGGTGGTTTGCGGAAGGACACATGTCCTGCTGCTGCTGGATGGAAAACTCTGCAGATGTTTATTCTCTGCATTGGCCTGGCATGTTTCTCCCTCTGCCTCCTCCTCAGCTGGGAGCACTGGGCCTCATCAAAGCAGGTGCTCGAAGCAACCTCCTCTTATCCTGTTGTTTTCCATCCTTCAGTGCTGCAGACATTTCTGTACACACACACACACACACACACACACACACACACACACACACACACATGTTACATACAATTATGTCCTCCTCATGACTCAATCCTTTTTGCTCACAAAATCTCCATCTTTGACCTACTTAGTTCTGACTGTTTAAGGTCCTTTCTCTTCCTCCTCCTCAACCTCTTCTTTTTTTTTTCATTAGGAAAAATAATAATTTTGCTTTTTGTTTTGGTTAATTCAGAAGTCGGGTCCATTAACTGCTGCTCTGGTTCTACCACTAATTGACTGATATCAAGGAAAGCGACTGACCTACTTTAATACAGCGGCTTGCTTGTTTGAGAAAGAATAGCATTTGCTGAATATACTTCCTAGAAGGTTCAAATCTTCAAATTTAACAACAGATTGAATGCAAAAATGACCTCAATTTCAGGCATGCAAAACAATAAATTTTGTGGAATTGCCACAGTACTGCCTATTAAATATGAGGTGTTATTCTCCTGATCTGGGTTATTTTAGGTAAAATTACTTGTATAAGAACTAAGCAAGGACTTAACCATGTGACATCAAATGTTTTGTTTCAAAACTGTTATTTAAGCCACAACTTCATTACATTTATAAAGTTTTTCTTAGTTTCAATAGAACATCCGTAGAACACCCAGGTAGTAGAGACCAACACAAATCAACAAATCCTCACAAGAATGATGTTTTCATGTAATAAATATCACTTCAAATATTTTATGCAGGTGAAGAGGAAAAGGAAAAACTTTATGGATTCAGATTATAAACACTATTTTTAACTTGAACAAGTATTTATGATAATTGTTTTTTAATGGGGGAATAAGGAGAAGAATTCAATCTTATATCACTCAGCAACTATTTTCTAGAAATCTCTTCAAAGGCTAAAAAAGAAGAGACAGATACCTCTAATGTACCATTCAGATAATTTTGGCTTCACTTGTCCCCTGCTGCCAATTTACATTGTCTTGGACCAAATTATAAGTCATCATGATCAACAATAATGCAAAACTAAACCACTATGGGATAGCCCCTTACCCACATCGGGATGGATGCTATCTATGTCAGGTTACTTCTGTCAACTTGACACAGCCTAGAATCCCCTAGGAAGAAGGTCTCAGTGAAGGGCTGTCTGAATCAGGTTGGCCAGTGGTCTTGTCTGTGGGTGTGAGGTGGTGGGCTATGAGAGGCAGCTGGGCGCCTGGTCAAGCACAGGCCTCAAACCTTGGATCCTAATGGGACAGAAGGTGTTTGACTTTGCTCCTGGGCTCCTAGTTCCTTTCACTTAGTTTCAGCCCTTCACAGCCCCTCCCAAAGAGAGGTTTCTGTCACCCAGCACAGGTAGATGGGGATGGCAGTGAGCAGCTGGATCAGAACAGCATACACATGGGCATCAGCAGAGACTTGCTTGCACCTGCAGGGGAGGTGCTGGTGGCCATGATGAGCCTGAGGCCAGCCTCTGTGGCCAGCCACAGGAGAAGGTATGGAAGGAGTTAAATATGTCGTCCAATGACCTGCTGTCTTGAACTTGTATCACTCATGCCTTGTGAACACTTGCTGCTGATCCTGGGTGGACACAGAGTGCTCCTGGCTACTAAGCAAGCTGTTGCCTTTTCTCCCAAGTAGGTAAAAGCCTGCTTTTGCTACTGCACTAAGGTGTGGGTTGTGGTGAAGCAACAGATTTTAAAAAGAAAGTTTGCAAAAGTCTAAAGTGCTCTTTAAGAGAATAGTGCGATATTCTCTTTGCTATGGAAACTGGGCATTTCCCCGAAGTTAGAAGAGTGATTTTCTACCTCAGGAGGGGGTTCTGCTTAATTGGATATTGTACCATGGAACTTCTTTCCAGAATCTTCCCCGGAGATTCAGTTAAAGGAGCAGCGATTATCCACAAGGCTGCTCAGCAAGGACTAGATTGATGGGGGCTGCTGAGATCCCTGTTACAAACATTTGTAAGTGCTCATTTTGCTTCCCCATCAGACTCTCTTAGTGTTTCTCCCCACAGCTTAGAGTTTTATAGTAAGTCTATTTTAGTTTGTAAGCCAGAAAAACTCAACTGTATTATCAGGTCAAGCCCCAGCTGCTAGCTGGACCTTGCTGTGTGATGGATGAGCTTACAGCTGCTTGCTCGGCTTTTCTGAGTGATAGGCTTGTAGCTGCTAGCTGCACCTTGCAGAGTGATATAGGCTTACAGCCAGTGGCATACAGTCACAGTGAGGTGAAAAACCCAGGATGATGAGGCAATGGGAGTGTCATTCCTTGCTATCCCAAACAACATCTCTGACTCAAACACTACTGTCTTCTTCCTCCTCTTCCTCCTCCTCCTCTTCTTCTATGTACATGTGCATATTTGTATGCACGTGTGTGCCACATATGTGGAAGACATAGGACAACATGGTAGTTTTGTTCCTCAGGTCCCACCTAGCTTGGTTTTTTGCACAGTCTCTTGTTGGCCTGGAACCCAACAAGTAGACTAAGCTGTCTGCACTGTTGAAGTCTGACAGTTTTCTAGTGACTCCTGCAAGACACCTTAGCCATGGTTTATACCCTTCTGGTCCCTGTGAGGTGATGTACATGAGACTGAGTCAAACTAGCTCCTACATAGTCTGTTGTGATGGCTAATTTCAGTTCGCAACTTGATATAACCCAGAATTACCTCGGAAGAGGGAACGTCAATTAAGGATTGTCTTCATCAGATTGGCCTGTGGGAGTGTCTTTGGGAACATTTTATTTACTGTTAATTGATATGGGATAGCACCTCTGTGGGTGGTGCTGTCCATGGGTAGGAGGTTCTGGGTTGTGTAAGAAAAGTAGCTGAGTAGCCAGTAAGCAGCATTCTTTAGTTCTAGCCTTGGCTCCCCTAGATGATAGATTATAACCTGCGAGCCAAATAAACCCTTTCCTTTTTATGTTGGGTTTAGTCAGCATTTTACCACTAAACTAGGATGGAAATTGATAACAGAGAGTGAAATTTTGCTGTAATGGACCCGGCCCTATTGTCTTGGGGAAGGACTGGGACAGTGTTTGGACCTTTGTGCTAGAAAAGCCATTGAGTGTTCAGAGCTTAGTGGTTATTGTGGGAGCTTGAGAAATAATGCTGAGGGCAGTGTAGATGATGGAGCCTTGGCTTGTATGACATTTGAAATAATCTGTGGTTTCTCATCATCTGGGACTGAATAGTGAGCCCTGATTAACTAGAGACTAGCACCACTGAAGTGAGACTGTTGCTTTACCCACTGTAAGGAGCAGGCCCTTAACAGAGCTGACTCCATATTGTAATAGGAAAGAAAACAAGTCTGGACAAGTCCAGAAAACAAGTTTGAACATGTTTTAAAGTATGATGATAACCAAAAGTCCACCTGCAATGAAGTCATAGCCCACAGATAACCAGACACATCTGGTTATCTGCCGTGTACATCAGCAGTAGCCCCAATTCAAGCATAAAAAGGGAGCCCTTGGCTGGAGCACTTCATCACACTGGTAGCTATGGTTACATAGCGTGATCCTCCATTCAGGCCTCCTCTGCAGCCGAGAGACCAAGCACTCTGCAGCATGGATCATCAAAGCAGCAGCCGAGAGACTGAGCACTCTGCACCCGATCATCAAGGAGACAGCCGAGAGACCGAAGCCTCAGCCTCTAACTTTGTGGTCAAACACTCTCTGGACCTGAGCTGCTGGAAGCCACAGAACACCCTTGTCTTTGTGGTCAAGCACCTTCTGGACCTGAGCTGTTGGAAGCCGCAGAATGCCCCATCTTCGTGGTCAAACACTCTCCGGACCTAAGCTGCTAGAAACTACAGTCATAAGGACTCAGGTCTTATAACTCATGAATAATAATGTACTTACTGCTATGTTTATTTCTTCGGTAATTAGCAACTTACTATTTGTGTTTATTGTATTGATATTGATAGAGGCAATGCATAGGAAGTGTGGCAATACCTCATTGTTACAATAGCTTTAGCATTGTGATAATATATTGTTTGCTTTGCATTGTTAAAGAGCATTTAAATATCAAACCTCTGTCTCTGGTGTACTCTCTCCCCTCTCGGGGAACCGACCATCTCACAGTCAATCCTGTATACGATTCCTGAGTGGAGAGGACCTGTTGCTCCTCTCCCCACGGGGACCCTAAAACCTTATCACAACCTGTTCACGACAGATAACAGACTGAGCTCACGACATTCGGACAATTAATGCTGGTTAGCTGTGGTTGAAAAATAAGCTGTGATTAAGATGGGACCAGCATCATGGAGGTAAGATCTTCTAGAAGATACTTGCTCAGGGTCAGCCCACAAAGCCATGGCCAGAGAGGTGAGGATGAGGTGAGCTCCAGCCAAATTTGGTTATGTATAAGAAGAGTTTCTTATGTACTAGTTCTAAAACATGAGTTATGGGGAGCAGCTAAGGTGGTCCTAGGCTGCATAAGAAAGCAGGCTGAGCAAGCCATGAGGATTAAACCAGTAAGCAGCACTCCTCCATGGCCTCTGCATCAGCTCCTGCCTCCAGGTTCCTACCCTGTTTGAATTCCTATCCTGGCTTCCTTTGATGATGCACTACAATGTGGAAGTGTAAAACTAACAAATCTTTTCTTCCCCAAGCTGGCTTTGGTCAGTGTTTTGTGATAGCCACAAAGAGCCAACTGGCATGGTGCTGGTGAGCAGGGCAAGTGCTTGGCTCCCCATTGTCTTTCTGCCAGAATGTGTATTTCCTTCTTCTGTTGATTGTAGTAATGATAATTCTCTGTATGTGGTCACTGCAGGAGGTAATCATTGGCTTATCATGGCTGGCAGAAATCTAGCTTCTTATTTCTTTATGCATTTTACCAGTAGTATCTTATATGGTCAGATTTTTAGACTAAAGGGGTATGTTGGCAGGTTTGAGACTTCTGCTTGTATTTCTGAGGAAGGATGCAAAGAAGCTACAGATGTAAGAGCTGAGGAAGGATGCAAAGAAGCTACAGATGTAAGAGCTGAAAGTAGGTAGGTTTTCCACTCTGTTAAGAATCCTATGAGGAATCTCAGTCCTGGCTCCCCTCTGGAGAGGCAGGGAGATGACCTCTGAGCTTAGTTTATTTTAGCCATCAGTGGGAGAATCATGTGGTCAACAGACACTTGTGAGAAGAAGAAGGTCATGTCTAAGAAACATCTGTTTGTCACTTGTCTGTGTCTGTCACTAGTCTGTGTCATAGGGTCTCTGGGAGCTCATTATCTTAAAACACTCTTTAAATTACACCTCACTAAAATTTAGAGAATAGACCCTTCTATGCACAGAGAACAGAGCATCCTACACAGACAAGGACTGGGGAAGATGTCATAGAAAAGAAGAGGCCTCAGGACAAGTATTGAATCCATCAGGTCAGGCTTGATGGAAATCAAGACTCTGGTGAGGCCCAGGAGAGGGAAAGATAGATGGAGGTCCAGCAACAGGACTGCATTTGGAAGAAAGGAAGTTTCTTTCATTTCTTTATTGAAGTATTGTTTGTGCCCTGCTTGTTCACTGTCAATCTTCCTGTGATGGACTAGGGCTTCCATGGAGGCTTTGGTCAGCAGGAGATGGACAAAGGCTGACCTTTCAACAAATCCTCCCTCACTGTGGTAGGATACAGGAAAAAAAAAAAAACATGTCTGCTGAAGGGCCACTTCAGGCCCACATGTCAGGGAGGCTGCTGAAGAGTTGTCCCCTCACTCCAACATCCTCATTCCCCATGCCAATGATAATCCAAGGACAAGGCTGGCTGACACCCAAGGTGCTATCTTTTATTGTGAGCAGTGTTTTAATCTTTTGTTTTAGAGATAACTAGATAAAACAATATTGGCACATTGGATAGACCACAGGTGGCATATAATTGTTAACCTCTAGGTGTGGTTTACTAAATGGGCTCCACTATTTGTTGTGAAACATTTATGGAGACTGGAGCCCCAGGACATTTTCATGCAAACACAGTGTTTTAAGTCTTTGGCCTCATGACCTTAGCGGTGGAATGTAGGATGTGTTCTATCTTCCTTTGCTCTGGCAGTAATGGGAATTAAATAGCCTCTCCATTCTTCCTAAGCCTATTTCCCAAGGCTGGCCTAAGTATTAAATGATATTAATATATATTAATGTCTGTACAGTAGATACTCAATATGTATTTAATGTGAGTCATGAATAAAAAATATTTAGTTCACTTCAGAAGTATTTTAACTTTAACAGATTTCTCCAAAGGAAGTCAGCATCTCCTCTCTTCAATGAAGAAAAGATGGTTCCTAAGACTTAGTGTTGGTTAGTGGGTAGTGTTGGTGAGTTAGTTGGTACTTTGAGAACCTCTGGAGTCATCCCTCAAATCTTTTGATATAGTCCCTTTTCTGTCTTGGGAGACCCAGAATATTTCCATCCAGGTGGTATCTGTGGTTTTTGGTCTAGTGAATCTGGGGAGAAGTAGGTGTAAATCTATGTGGTGGTGGAGATAGAGAAGACGTGCTCTGGAAGGCAGAGTTATCTACATTATCTTAAACAAATGAAGAGTGTTAGTCTTAACCTGAAGAATTTGGCCCTTGTGACCCAGAGGTTCAGGACTCAAGGCTTTTCATTATGTGTTTCCAAAGTTGCTTAGCTCAATTATAGGGTTATACCTCTTTCAACCAAGGCTTTGACCTTAGACTTGCTTTGACCTTAGAGATTAAGAACTTGGTTCTTTTTGGAATGCTCCTTGACTTAACTTGCCTTGTAACCAAGCTTGGAACCTTGCACTTATATATTTTTTTCTATTCGTGGACAGCAGAAGATGGGAATCATTTTTATAAGCTGACAGAAATCTCCTTGGATTTTGCATAGTTGTTAAATGATGACTAATGGTAGGTAGCCTTCACTGTTTCACTCCCATGTGTCAGTCATCTGATCCATGCTTCTTATTACTGTCACCCACCCCCAAAGATGGCTATTCTCAGTTTTCATTTTGACTACATCTGGAAGTCTGGGCATACCTGAGATGGGTTCTTTCTTAATTAAATCATTTGAACTAGAAAGACCCACCCAGGTCTTTTGAGATGGTAAAATCCACTTTTAATCTGAGCTATACCATTGTTGGTAGCCTATATAAAAAATAAAAGAAGAAAGCTTGCCCTCTTTGTCTGCTTGCTTTCAATCTCATGGACAAGTTTATTCCTTCACTGGCAGTAGAGCTTAGTTCTCTGAGATTTGGGTCTATACTGAAGACGAGCTAAGACATCTTGCCTTGTGGATTGAACAACTGGATTCTTGGTCCTTCCATAAGTAGACAACCATTCTTGAATTGCCTGGACCATAATCTGTAAGCTATTATAATAAATCTCTTTTACATATATTTTATTCTATAAGTTCTGTTCTTCTAGAAAACTATGACTAATACAGAGCTTTGGACCAGGAATGGTTCTAGAGCAACAGAGTTGTAAGGGTGAATGTTTTAACTATCTGAACTAGGCTGCCAATTTGCCTGCCAATTTGCCAACACCTACAGGTACTGAGGCCTCTCCAGTAA
The DNA here is from genome assembly GCA_030674055.1 of Rhabdomys pumilio. Lineage (NCBI taxonomy): Eukaryota > Metazoa > Chordata > Mammalia > Rodentia > Muridae > Rhabdomys > Rhabdomys pumilio. The sequence continues at coordinate 55,331,611 of JANHMN010000016.1, forward strand.
CTAATGCAACCCCAAGAAGCTCAAAGACAATTGAAAGTCCATGGTGTGAAGTATTTTACAAATTTAAGGAGACAAATGGATTTGACTATCTTGATTCACAAATTATGAGGGGCAATAGATTTGGTGACTCTCTCTATAAAACTTGACAATTTGTGGGAAAATAAAGAAAATGATAGTGTTGTCTTTTTGCTTCTAGCATGTTTGGATAAAATGACAAAGGAAAAGAATGATCGATGTGATAAAATTAATCAACCATTTCTATTTTTTTTTAGTTTATTTTCTTTTTTGTTCCTTTTTAAAATTGGATATTTTATTTATTTACATTTCAGATGCCTTCCCCTTTCCCCATTTTCCCTCCCTAAAAGCTCGCTATTCTATCCCCCCTCTTCCTTTTTGCTTTTATACCATTTTAATTACATGCAGGTATTAAGATCAGTTCTAAGTTGAGGAACTAGCAATACAATAGATGCAAACAGTCAAGGAACAAGCAACACAATAAACCCAGATAGTCAAAGAACAAGCAAGGCAAATAAACAAAATTCTGTGAACACTCCTGTGATCACTGTTTCTAGGGGCTTATCAGGATGACTTAAATATCTCAGCCAACTTCCCTGTCCTAGCCCAAAGTAATTTTCATGTCTGAAGCCTACTTTCTTATTCTAGCCTAAGATTTAGATTCCTGCCTGAAATTATTTTATTGTTCTAGCCTAATGTCAGATTCCTGCCCGAAGCCTACTTCCTTGTCCTTGGTCAATATCAGATTCCTGCCAAGCAGCCCATTTTCTTGTCCTTGGCTCATGTCAGATCCCTGCCAAGCAGCTCTAAAAGCTCCCAGCCTCTCCTTCTTTTTTATTTCATAAACAAGACTGAGCCCGTCTTAGGTCATTCTGCCAAGAATGCCTTCCTTACCCATAATGGAATATGCATTATCAAAAGCAATGCACTTATGTCTTAGGAACCAACCATGTGTCCTGGAAGGAAATCTCTCTAGCATCCATAAAACCAAATTCAAGTCATTATTTTGGAGGGTATTTGTGGTTAAAATAAAAACAATGTCCAAGATGGCCTAACCCTTAATGAACAACATAAGCAAAATGAACTTTGTGGTAGCATAACTTATTTAAATATTTGTAACTGTCTAAAGCTATCATAGTATTTTCAGACCTGAAGCAGATAAGAAGTCTACTCCATTTTTGTTTGATGTATAAATGTGGACATTTTTTCAAACAAATGAAAAAAAGGTTGTATTGCTTGGTGGCAAATGGGTATCTCAGCCTGTGAACCATTTTCCAGACTTGGGCCAGTTTGAGCAGACCCAGAAACCCCTAAATGAAAGGAAAGCCAGCTTCCTCTGATGAAGGAACTTCAGAAAATACCTAAGAGTTTTACTGTTAGCTTCTCCAGTTCTTACTCGGAGGGAACTACAGCATTTTACAAGGGTAAACATACATTGGAAGAAAGAAAACAATTGGACTTTCTGAGGTATGTTGGATACTAGTTCTAAATTGATGCTGACTATGGGAAATCCCAAGAAACACTGTGACCCTCCACTTTCACAGTTTCATAGGTAGGCTTAATAGGTCTACAAATTCATTTTATGGTCATTTTTCTAGTCCCAGAATATGTAATTTGAGATAGATATACTTAGAAGTTAGTTTCCTGACCTGTGGAATGAGGGTTATTATGGTTAGAATGGCTAAATGGAAGACTTTACAGTTGCTTCTATCAGGGAAAATAGTGAATAAAAAAATCCACTGTAGCATCCCTAGAGGAATTGTAGTAATTAGTGCCACCATCAAGGACTTGAATGATGCAGAGGTGATGGTTCCCACCATATCTCCCTTTAACTCTCATCTCTGACCAGTGCAGAAGACAGATGAATCATGGAGAATGACAGTTGGCTATGAAAATCTCAATCAAGTAGTGACTCCAATTATGGCTGTGGTGCCAGGTGTGGAGTGTTTATTTGAGCAGATTAATACATCTATGTCCTGGCCTGAGCTGCTGCTCTGGTCTGCAGGTCAGGGTCTAGCATGAGAGAAAGAGTGGGGATGAAGGGGAAGAGACATGAAGAATGGAGACAAGACAGATATTCTGACCAAGTTTCAAGCCTTGTTAATTGTCTCCTTCCTTAAAAGGAAGTCTGGGGTATTTTAACGCTTTGCCACGTGCCCTGTAGGCATGAATACCACATGTGCCTTGCAGGTGTGGATACTGTGTGTGCCTTACAGGCATGTATGTGTGGATAGCACATGCACTGTGAGCCTTGCAGGTATCGATACCAGTGCACCTTGCAGCTAGGGGCACTAAACAGCAAAAAAAAATATGTGGGAAAAATAAGGTATTTATCAGAGTGTGCTCAGCTCTTGTAGGCTATTGAAAAACAAGTCTCTTGTCAGGGTATATGGCTTGAGATGGCTGCAAGGATGATAGCTGCTTTCTGCTATGAGTCGGCTCCCAACACATCTACAGGTACATGTTATTGATCTAGCAAATACCCCTTTCTTGGTACTTGTTCATAAGGACCACCAGAAGCAATTTACTTTCAGTTGGCAAGGCCAGAAGTCTACCTTTACAGTATTTCCTCAAGGATATATTAACTTCCCAGCCCTGTGTCATAACTTAGTTTGAAGGAATCTTGATTATCTGTCTCTTCCATAAAATATCACATTGGTCTATTATGTTGACAACACAATGTTGATTAGACCAAATGGGCAGGAGGTAGCAATCACATATATGCTTCAGATAATAGGAAATAAATCCAACAACAATTCAAGGCTCTTCTATCTCCATAAAATTCTTAAAAATCTAGTGGTGTGGAGCATGTAGAGATATTTCTTCTAAGGTGAAGGGGAAGTTATTGCACCTGGCTTCTCTCACCATCAAGATAGAAGTGCAGTGTTTAGTTGGCCTATTTTGATTTGGGAGACAGCACATTCCTCACTTAGGTGTGTTATTCTAGCCAATATACCAAGTGATTTAGAATAATACAAGCTTTGAGTTGGGCCTGGAAAAGGAAAAGGCTCTTCAACAGGTCCAAGCTGCTGTGCAGGCTGCTCTACCACTTGGGAACATATGACCCAATTGTACTTAAGGTTTCAATGGAAGATGTGAATGCTTTTTTTTTGGAACCTTTGACAGTCCCCTACACATAAATCATTGAAGAGATATTTGGAATTTTAGAAGAAGGCTATTGCATCAACTACATACAACTATTCTTCCTTTGAAAGATAGCTCGTAGACTGCCATTGGACCTTAGTGGGAACTAAACATTTAACAGAGGGCCACCAAGTTACCATACAATCTAAGCTGCCCATCATGAGCTGTTATCAGACACATCAAGTCATAAAGTAGGACATGCACAGCAGCAATCCATTATTAAATGAAAATGTGTTTGGGTCCACGCAGGTCCTGAAGGCACAATCAAGTTACATTAAAATGTTGCCCAGATGCCTATGGATTCTATTCCCATTATACTGTTCTGCAGCCAAGCATGTACCTATAGCCTCAGGGGTATACACAAAGATCAGTTAGTTAAGAGAAGACTAGGACCTAGTTTAATGATTGTTCTGGGCTTCATGCAGGCACTGCCCAGAAGTGGACATTTGCAACCCCTGTCCGGGACAATCTGAGTACAACTAGACACAATCAAAGGGAAACTTCCACAGTGGTTAGAACTTTGGGCAGTATACATGCACATATATTTTATTTGGAAGAAGAAATGGCCAAATATACAATTGTTCACTGATTCATGGACTGTGGCCAATGGATTGGCTAAATGGTTAGGGACTTGTAAAGAGTATGACTGGAAAATTGGTGAGAAAGACATCTGAGGGAGAAGTATGTGAATCGATCTCTGAAATGAGTGAAGATGTGGAGATACTTGTGCCCGTGTAAATGCTCATCAAAAGGTGACTACAGCTGAAGAGAAGTTCAGTAATCAAGTAGATAATATGACCCACTCTGTGGACAGTCAAACTCTTTCCCCAGCCATCTCTGCCATTGCCCAATGGGCCCATGAACAAAGTATCCATGTTGGCAGAGATGGGGGTTATGCATGGGCTTGAAAACATTGATTTCTAGTCACCAAGGATGACTCGGCTAGAGTGGCTGCTGAATATCACATTTGCAAACAGCAGAGACCAGACCGACACTCAGATATGGTACAATTCTGCAGAAGGATCTGTCAACAACCTGGTGGGAGGTTGACTACATTGAACCACTTCCTTCATGGAAAGAACAATGCTTTGTCCTTAATGAAGTAGATGCTTATTCTGATTATAAATTCACCTTTCCCTTATGTATATTTCTGCCAAAACCACCATCTGTGGACTTACAGAATGCCTTACCCACTGTCATAGTATTCCACACAACATTGCTTCTGACTATGAAACTCACTTTACACCCAGAGAAGTGCTACAGTGGGCCCACAATCATGGAATCTACTGGTCTAACCATGTTATCCACATACCTGAAGCAAATGACCTGATAGTAAGATAGATTATCCATTTGCAGATAAAATTATAGCACCAATTAGTTGGCAGTAGCCTGGAGGACTTAGGCAAGGTTCTCCAGAAGGTATATGCTTTAAACAAGCTTCCAATATATTGTATGGTTCCTCCCTTATTTAGGACCCACAGATCCAGGCATAAAGAGTTGGAAAAGGGAATAGTTCCATTCACTATCACTCCTAGTGACCCATGAGGAAAATTCTTGCTTCCTGTTTCCATGACCTCTGGTTCTGCTGGCCTAGAAGTTTTGGTTCCAGGGAGAGAGTACTCTTGCCAGGAGCCACAACAAACATGCCACTGAACTCATGGTGAGACTTTCACTGGCCACTGGGGGCTTCTGATGTCCTTAAGCCAACAGGCTAAGAAAAGAATAACAGTTATGAAGCATGATTAATCCAGATTTCCAAGAGAAAATTGTATTGATTCTTCACATTAGAGGCAAGGAATGTTTTTATGTCCGGAGTATAGAGAATCTTTTAGGAATCTCTTAGTGCTATCATGTCTTATGATTAAAGCCAATGGTCAGCTATAATGACCTAATTCAAGGCAGGATGACAAAGGGCACAGTACCTTCAGGGGTGAAAGTACAGGTCACTGCTCCAGGACAAGGGCCAAGACCTGCTGAGGTGCTTGCTGAGGGTGTAAAAAATGCAGAATGGGTAGTAGAGGAAGGTAGTTAAAAATAGCAGCTAAGGCCATATGACCAGTTTTAGAAATGAGGCTTGACATGAGCATTTCTGTCATATTTTATAAAGTATGTATATGTATAAATATTTGTGATTTTTCCCTTGATCTTCATCATGTAATATAATATCAATCAAGAGAATATCAGTGGTTATAATATTTAAAATTGATATACTAAAAAAAAAATTCCTCAAGTGACGTTGTTAGCTATTCTAAAATTTATGATGTATTTGTGGCTGAGGGCATAATTATTAAATATTTAACTTGGTTAAATACATAATGCATTTGCTACCATATGTGTGATAGTTATATCACATTAGTTGTAATTGTGTCCTGGGTTATTAGTTTTAGCTGGAAAATTATCTTGAGTTGGGGCATATGATTGTATGTCAAGTCGACAAGGGGTGTATTTGTGGTGGTTATTCTCAGTTGTCAACTTGATTACACCTGGAATTAACTAAACCCCAAGAGGCTGGATATACCTGTGGGGAATTTTTTTTCTCAATTTAATCATTTGAAATGGGAAGAACCACTTTTAATCTGAATATTTTGTGATGAGAAAATACACATTTAATCCAGATCCTTTGAGATTTGAAGTTCCATCTGTGCTACACTTCCACCTGGTAGCCTACATAAAAAATATGGAAGAAGGAAGATTGCTTTTTTGCCTACTTTCTCTTGATCTTGTGCGCAAGTCCATTCCTTCACTGGCGTTAAAGCCTTCTTAGGGATTCCAGCATGTACTGAAGACCAGCTGAGACATCCACCCTCATGAACTGAAAAACTACTCGTTTCTTGGACTTCCCATTGGTAAACAGTCACTGTTAGACTTGCTGGATAACAGCTTGTAAGACATTCCAATAATTTCCCCATATAAATGAATATATTCTGTACATTCTATACATTGTATTCCTCTAGAGAACACCGACTAATACAACCTGCATACTTTGTCAGCAATGGAAGATGGCACATTGCACCAGCCAGGACATTCCTGTTCTCTGGAGTCTTGTAAAAAAAATACTTTTGTACACTTTTCACAGACTGCCCTTGCTTTATTCAAATGCTGATTTCTGAGCCAGCAGAGATCTGATTACAGGCCTTGGTATTGTTAAGCATCACCAGCCTCAGTGTTTTACAAACATCTTATCTATCACCTAATGATTCATCAAATAAAGAACTGAACAGCCAATAATAGCTGGGCTGGAGGGTTAAGTGGGACTTCCAGGCTGAGATTGGGGTAGGTCTCAGGTAGGAATCAGGGGTCACAGTTACCAGACGGATATGGATGAAAACACAGGTGACAGGACAAGATTAAGATGGATAGGTAATGGTCCACATGGTGGGATGTAGGCCAGGTCATTATTGTCAGATTGGAATAGTTAAGAATCTGCCCAGATATAGTGCCCAAAGGTAAGTCTCTATGTTATTATTCAGGAGCTGGGGCAGACACAGAAAAGCTGAATGGTTACATTTGGTGTCCAACATTTGGCTCAGAATCCAAGCTTAAGGCCTGAGAAAAGTTATGAACAGAAGGCAGTAGAAACCCAAAGTTAGATTCAGGCATCAGGCACATTAGGCACTGAAGCTGAGTAAGCAGCTGGGAAGGCTGTCTCTTGGTAACCAAGCAAGTCAGTGAGCAGGCTCGGATGGAAAGGTCTAGTGCAGCGCCCCTAAGAGCCCCTGGTGAGCAGCAAAGCTGCAGGGTAGGATTAGGAATTGGAACCTTAGTGTCTTGCAGGCAGGCAGGCAGGCAGGCAGGCAGGCAGGCAGGCAGGCAGGCAGGCAGGCAGGCAGGCAGGCAGGCAGGCAGGCAGGCAGGCAAGCTGACAAACAACAGACCAACCCAAGGTGGTATGTGGGCCCCGGACAGGCAACCCAGCATATGCTAGCCTAAGGACAGGTCCCAGTGAACAGAAGCCACAGTTTTTTTTTGACAGCAGCGTGGCCACTCAGTCAGGAGGCTTGGCGGGTGGAGCCTCAAGGCCCAGTAGTGGTGGTGGTTTCTCTCAAATGCTGCACAGTTCCAGAGACAGGTTGGAATGTGCACTGGAGAAGCTAGGTGACCAGAAGACATGTTGCTGAAGGGCGAGTGAGATGCCTGCGTAGTTGGTACATGTGCTTCTGCAGGCTGGCTCCCACTCTATCCCTCACCCTCTCCCACTTCCCCTAGTCCCCATCCCCCACTCTCTACCCCCTACATCCCCCACTTCTCACCCCTCACCCCACCTTCCCTACCCCACCTCCCTCATGCACAAGGTGCAGCTGCACACTGGAGCTTACAGCAGGG
>JANHMN010000016.1:55341052-55365265 GCA_030674055.1 Rhabdomys pumilio
TGTGTGTGTGTGTGTGTGTGTGTGTGTGTGTGTGTGTGTGTGTGTGTTGTGTCTTCATTTGCAAATCTAGAGCATTCTGGCAGGTGACAAGAAGTAAATGTGTACCTTCCAGGGAGTTTAGAGTGGATTAACGTATTACCACATTACTAGTCAAATGAATGCTGATCAACAAAAAACAGGGAAATGCACAAAGGGACTACTTGTAAGCCCTGATACCAAATTCAAATTGGCTGTTTCAGGTCAGCAGTGAAGAAACTCGTCTGCAGAACAATTAAAGAACACAGCACCAGATATAGATATTGATAAACCAGATATTAAGTTCAGAGCAACTTCAACAGACAAAACAGAAAACCAAGGAGGGACCAAAAACAAGTATCTTGACAAACTGCCATAGATGATTTATTTATAAATAATATTGAAGTTGAAGGTATCACAGACACAGGAGCTGATGTAACATCCTCCCCTACATATACAGATGGAGTCATGGGTCCCTCCCTATATGCTCCCAGGCTGGTGGTTTAGACCCTCTGGTTGGTTGGTATTGTTGCTCTACTCATGGGGCCACAAACCCTTTCAGTTCCTTCAGTCTTCTCTTTAACTCCTCCATTGGGAACCCCTTGATCAGAACAATGGTTAGCTGTGAGCATCTGCCTCCAAATATGTCAGATGTAACAAAAATATAACCAAAACTTCAGCCTCCCAATTGGCCTGTTTAGGAGCCAGACATTCAATTTCTAGGGGTTAGAACTTTATTCCAGATAAGATAAACTGTAAAGTGGCTTAAATGTGTAGTACCTGAAGGTCAAATGGGAAAATAAAACCATATGAGTCTACTATAGCTATGAATTTATGGAGAAGAATTTATCTATAGCAACAATGGAAAGCATGAATTAGCATTCTTCCAACTTCAGGGAAAAGCTATAGAAGATGTTCCTGATGGAAGTATTGAAAAAATTATCAAGAACATTTATGGACTGTTCATGTTGTCCATAACTAGGAGACAGCAGAGGTTGACTCCAGTTTCATATGGGGGAGCCACTGCTGGCAGAACATTAACATCCCTACTCCTAAAGCGATTGACTGATAGGCCTATTTGGGTAGAACAATGGCCTATGGCAAAAGAAACTTTATAGGCACTAGAATAGTCCAAGGGCTGCTGGAGACCAACGTATAGAAGAGTCCACCAGTCTTTGGAATTCTTCTATATTTATCATTAAAAAGAATTCTGGAAAATGAAGAATCTGAGAGCAATCAATAGCATCATCCTGCCAATGGGCTCTTTGTAGCATGACATTTCATTGTCTTCTTTGTAATCTAAGGCATAGCCTATTATAATGATTGATTTAAAAGGCTGCTTTTTCAAAATCCCTTTGTATAAACACGATAGGGGAAGTTTGCTTTCTCAGTACCTTTTACTAGTATTTATACTAGTACTTATAATAGTTGTTCAATAAAAAGGTATCATTGGGGTTTGATGTACAATTTGAGCTTTAGCAATGTTTCTTTTACAAATGGGGGTGGCCTTGTGTTTGGGGATAGATGTTCAGAATTAAGATATCATCTTGGTCTTTCCCTACCTACTTTGATTGATTTTGGTTAAAAGTCTATTTTATTAGATATTAGAATGTCCATTCCAGCTTGCTTCTTGGGTGCATTACGTGAAAAACTGTTTCCAGCCCTTTTCTCTGAGGTATTGTCTATCTCTATTGCTGATGTGTGTTTCTTGTATGCAGCAGAATGATGGATCCTGTTTTCATACCCATTCTGTTAACCTGTGTCTTTTTATTGGGGAATTGAGTCCATTGATGTTGAGAGATATTAATGACCAGTGACTATTAATTCTTGTTATTTTGATTTTGGTGGTGTTAGCATATGTGTCTCCCTTGTTTTTGCTGGTATGGAATTACTTATTTCTTGTATTTTCTTGGATCTAGTTATCCTCCTTGAGTTGGAGTTTTTCTTCTAGTAGGTTTTTTTTTAAAGAGGTTCAAGATACCTGTTCAAGCCCTTCTAGCTTTTAGAGTCTCTGTTTAGAAGTGGGGTGTAATTCTGATTGGTCTGCCTTTATATGTTACCTATCCCTTTCTCCTTGCAACATTTGATTTTCTTTCTTTGTTCTGTAGATTTAGTGTTTTGATTATTACATGGTGGGAGGACTTTCTGTAAGTTCCTTGTATATTTATAGACATCTCTTTCTTTATTGGGAAAGTTTTCTTCTATGATTTTGTTGAAAATATTTTCTGGGCCTTGGATCTGGGACTCTTCATCTTCTTCTATTCTTACTATTCTTAGCTTAGGTATATTCATGGTATTCCAGGTTTCCTGAATGTTTTGTGTCAGAAATATTTTAGATAAAACATTTTCTTTGACTGATGTATCAGTTTCTTCTATCATATCTTCTAGGGCTGAGAATCTCTCTTCCATCTCTTATATTCTGTTGGTGATGCTTATGTCTGTTCTTTCCTGTTCTGTTCCCTAGGTTTTCCATCTCCAGGATTCCCTCAGTTTGTGGGTTTTTTTTTATTGCTTCTATTTTCATTTTTGGGTCTTGAACAGTTCTATTTTTTCCTTCAATTGTTTACTTGTATTTTCTTGTGTTTCCTTAAGGGCTTGATTAGTTTATTCTTTAAAGGTCTCCACCTGTTTGATTATATTTTCCTGTATTTTTTGAAGGATTTATTAATTTCCTCTTTAAAGCTCTCTATCTTCTTTATACAATTGAATTTAAGGTCATTTTCTTGTGCTTCAGTTGTGTTAGGATATTCAGGGCTAGCTGTATTAAGATAGATATACTCTGAAGGTGACATAGTAGCCTGACTTTTGTTGGTTGTGTTCTTTAGAGGGCATTTAGCCATTTGGTTGTCCCTGGATGTTCCTGTTGTAGCAGGTATTAGCAGGGTGCCTAACCTCATTGATCCCAGAGTGGCAAGCCTTTTGTGGATATCCTTGGACTTGGCAATGGAACTCAGAGGCAGAGCAAGTCTCCCAGCAGTTGGGTGTAGCTTTGGGGACACATCAGAAAGGGGATTTGGGGGAAGAACATGTAGAGAGGTGACCAGACAATGGAGGTCTATGGGTACAGCAGGCTAATCATGGCAGCTGAGCATGTCCCAGAAGACTTGGCAGGAGGAAAATGGATGCAGGAAGGGAATCTAACCTTTATGGTTCTGGATCAGCAGGTTTGATGAAAGTAGGCAGAGAGATGACCTGACAATGGAGGTCCAGGTGACAACTGGCTGCTCAAGGTAGCTGAGCATGCCCCAGAGGACTCTGCAGGCAGGGGAAATGGGTACAGGTAGGGAAAATAAGTGCAGGAAGGGAATCTAGCTTGTATGGTTCCAGATCAACAGTTCTGATGAAGGCAGGCCGAAAGTGGCCTGAAAATGGAGGTCCTAAGGACAGCAAGCTGCTCAGGGCAGCTGGGTATGCCCCAGAAGACTGACTCTGCATTCTTAATAGATGCATACCATGAATTGTTTGATAGGTAGAATTTACCTCCATTATATTATGAGTCAACCATGATGTATACCATGAATTAGGATGCTGAAAGAAGAAATTAAGACTTGGTGTCTATAAACATTCTTCAAACTCTGTTTTAGTCTCTGCTTTCATATGTTTTTACTGTTGTTGTTGAGAGACTATATCCCCACATATTTTATGGGATCTTGTAGCAGCAATCCCAGCATCACCTGGGAACTTGTCAAAATGGGAGTCTTGGTCTACATCAGATCTGAGAATCAGAATCTCTGGCTAGAGAGTCTAGCAGTCTGTTTTTAAGAAACCTTTTAAGTCAATGAGGATAAATACTGAAGGTCAGAGTTGGAGGGAGAGTTGGGGAAAGGGTGGTGAGTGGTCATAAGTTAAGGTTAGTAGTTCTTGTGCCTCTTACATTGTAGGGTTGCTATATAATGTACTAGTCATTTTCTTTAAAGATTTTGTCCTGGTTTGCCTTTCTGTTGCTTTGACAAAACAGGGATCACAACCAACTTATGTGAGAAAGGGGTGTTGCATTTTATAACTTTTAGGACATCATCAGTCACTTCATGAAAGCAGAGTAGGAGTCATGGAAGGAAGCTGAATACTAGCTTGCTGAGCTTGTTTTTTTATATAATATATAAACATTTGGTACTGTTAGGGTACTGAGGAACAATTTTCTACGTACATTCATTGTAATCACTCACTTAAAGAAAAGTAAAATGAAACTACCTTGTGATTTTTATACTGCATGAAAGATTTTGCTGGCAAATATAAGCTATGGGTAAAAATATAGGTATGTGTATGTATATGTAAAATATTTTGAGCTTGTTGGAACTTTTCTCCATTTACCAAATGTGTGTATGTGTATGTATGTGAGATTGTTGGAGCTTGTTGAAGTTTGCTTCATCCACCAATTGTGTGTGTGTGTGTGTGTGTGTGTGTGTGTGTGTGTGTTTCCTCCTTTCTTTTTGTCTGCCCTAGAGAGTATTTTACTAGTCCTAGAATGTTTCTCACTGGCCCCAGGGACTTTCTCATCTGCCCCAGAGAATCAAGCTCTGTTCCCTCAGAGAAAAGTCTGTTGAGTGACCAAACACCAACTCTTTGCCTTGCCTCAGATTGCCTGTCATGTCAAAGCTGGTTTCTGACATTATACAATTCAGGACCTCTGGCCCAAGGGTGGTACAACTTACAGTGGGATAGGCCTTCTTATATCAATCACCAGTTACACAAATATCCCCACAGATATGTCAAGGCATGGAGTCAATTCCTTAATTGGCATTCTCTCTCTCAAGATGACTCTAATTTGTGTTGATTATAAACTATCCTGCCCTAGTATACAAATAACTTTGAGTGTTTTGACTGTAAAGAATTAAATTGTATAATGTTCAGCCTTGAAACTCTCAAAACATGACATCCATAAATATAAAAAATATTAAGGTTTCAGTTTTAAAATATTAAAAGGACCCATTGGTGCATACTCACACCATTGGGGGTTTTTGGCATTTTTTTATTTAGTAGAACTTAATCTTAAATGATTTGTTATTAAAGGTACAGGAAATAGGCTTGAAAGAGAATTGAATAACTGAATGGAACAAGATTAGACCATATAACGCACACCCATTACTTATCAAATTAGACCATTATTTCTTCAGTGTGTTTTGATGAACACTAGTTCCTTGAAATGCACAGCATAGAAACATTGGTTTGATGTGAAATAATGAATGCTAATTTAAGAGTGAGCATCAGATAAAAAGGTTCTAAAAAGTTCCATAAAAAAGATGCTTGTGCCCCCTCCTACCCCCCCACTCCCACCTCCCGACCCTTGAATTTTACTCGCTACTCGGTGTTCAGCCTTCATGGGACCAAGAATCTCCTCTCCCACCTATGCCCAACAAGGCCATCCTCCCCTACATATATAGATGGAGTCATGGATCCCTCCTTATGTGCTCCCTGGCTGGTGGTTTAGACCCTCTGGTTGGTTGGTATTGTTGCTCTACTCATGGGGCCACAAACCCTTTCAGCTCCTTCAGTCTTCTCTTTAACTCCTCCATTGGGAACCCCTTGATCAGAACAATGGTTAGCTGTGAGCATCTGCCTCCAAATATATCAGACTCTGGCAGACCTCTGCGGAGACAGCTATATCAGGCTCTTGTCAGCATGCACTTCCTGGCATCCACATCAGTGTCTGCCTTTGGTGACTGTACATGGGATGGATACCCAGGTGGAATGGTTTCCAGACAGCCCCTCCTTAAGTTTCTGTCCCACACTTTGTCTCCATATTTGCTCCCTTGAGTATTTTGTTACTCCTTCTAAGTAGGACTGAGGCATCCATTCTTGGTCTCCCTTCTTCATGAGCTTCATGTCATTTGTGAGTTGAATCTTGGCTATTTCAAACTTTTGGACTAATATCCACTTATCAGTGAGTAAATATCATGTGTGTTCTTTTGTGATTGGGTTAACTCACTCAGGATGATATTTTCTAGTTCCATCCATTTACCTAAGAATTTCTCAAATTCATTATTTTTAATAGCTGAATAATACATCCTCGTAGAAGCAGGAGGAGGGAGGATAGGATAGGGGGTTTCTGGGTGGTGGGGGAAATGGGGCAAGGGGATAAAATCTGAAATGTAAATGTAATATCCAATAAATGAATAAATTAATAAAACAACAAAAAAGAAAAGACATTGTTTAGCTCAGAATTTTATTAATGAATATGTGTTATACTTTAACATCAATAAAAAGGCTGCTAATTTTGTAAATTAAGAAAAACAAGAAAAGATGCTTTTTAAATTTAATTTAGCTCAGACTTTCCAAAAAAGTGAGTTTTCTGACATAATATTTAGTTACTTGCTTCTCTATGTGAAATCACAGAGGAGATCATTTTTTGTGGGGTCGGGGATACAATTATGTCTTTCTCAACCTCATGGTTTAAAATAGCAGTATTTAGTGAGTGCTAAAGAGTAATCTGGTTTCAAATTATCAGTTTAATGACACAAATGTCTTTTGACTGTCACGTCTAAGGTTGTGTCCACTGTCCCATGGGCAGCCTGTGAATTGGGTAGTACGTATTCCACCACGGGAAGGGCACTAGAAGAGGAGGTGCAGAGGAGGGAATCATAAGGTTAGTGAAAGACATGGAAGAAGCACAGTATAGTTCTGCTTCCTTGAAGCTGGGAGAAAAGGGAAATCCCAGCTACAGAAATAAAGATCAATGTGAGGCTTTTGTTAAAATCATTGATGAAACGTTCTGCAGTTTTAGTCAGGATCTTGCCAATGCCAGGACTAAGAGTTTAAGACGTCTCTGAATATGTCGTAGGGAAACCTTTGGTCCATTTCACGGTGTTATCACACTGGTGGTGAGGATGGAACTGGGGCCACAGACCTTCCAAGTAAGGGTCGACACGTGAATTACACCTCCAGGTTGTGTTTATTTAAAAATATGCATGTTTTATTTAATTTAAAAAGCTGTGTTTGCATGTGTGATGTATTGGTTGTTTATGTGCACATGTATGTAATTCATTATTTTGTTGTGATTTATCTTTTGTATTCCTAACCTCTCCAGGACTTTTCTTATCAAGGGATGTTGAACGTTGTGAAAGTCTGTTTTACATCTAATGAGATGATCATTTGTGTGTTTTTTTTTTTCCTCTCGGCTTGTTTATATAGTGAATTACATCTGTTGATTTTTTAAATATTGAACTCTCTCTGCACCTCTAAGGTGAAGCCAACATGACTGTGGTGAATAATTTTTTATGTATTTTTGACTAATTTTTCAAGGATATTGTTACATATTTTTGCATTTATATTCATAAAAGAAAATGGTCAGTAATTCTCTTTCCTGGTTAGCCTTTGTGTGGTTTGGGTATCAGGGTTAAGTTAGCCTCATAGAATGTATTTGGGCATGTTCCTTCTGTATACATTTTGTGGAACAATTTGAGAAGTTTTGGCATTAACTTTTGTCTGAAAGTCTGGTAGATGTCTGTGCTAAAACCATCTGGCTCCAGCCCTTCTTTAAATTAATTAATTAATTAATTAATATATTCACTTTACATCATGATTACAACCTCCCCTCTCCTCCCCAGTTCCTCTCACTCAGCCCTCCTACATTCCCTTCCCCTTCTCTTCTGATTGGGGAAGTTCCCCAGGGTACCAACCCACCATGGCACATCAAGTCACTGCAAGATTAAGCACATCCTCTCCCACTGAGGCCAAACAAAGCAGCCCAGTTAGGGAAGTGGATCCACAGGCAATATAATCAGGGATAGCCCCAGCTGCAGTTGTTGTTGGACCCACATAAAGACCAACCTGCACATCTGCTACATATGTGCAGGGATAGGTGGGCAAGGTCCAGCCCCTGAATGTTCTTTGTTTGATGGTTCAATTTCTGGGAGCTCCCAAGGGTCCAAGTTAGTTGATTCTATTGGTCTTCTTGTGGAGTCCCTATTCTCTCTGGATTCTCCAATCTTTCCTCTAGCACTACCTTGGAGCCTCCCCCATCCTAGGTCTCTGCTGACGATTTTCAGTTTACTCTACAGTCCTCTCACTGGCTCTGTCTATACCTGATCCATCACCTCTTCCCTTCCCCATCCCTTCTTCCTGCCTGTTCTCTCCCTCCATCCTTCCCCCCCCCCACCGGGAGGGGGGGAAACACTTTAATGACTGCTTCAATTTCTCTAGGGAATATAGTTTTTTTTTTTAATTGCTAGTCTGATCTTGATTTAACTTTGGTAAATGGTATGTATCAAGAAAATTATCATTTTTTTTAGATTATCAAATTTGGTACAGTACAGAGCTTTAAAGTATGCCCTGAAGAGTCTCTGTATTTCCTTGTTGTTTGTTGTTTGAATTCCCTCCATCTCTAATTTTGTTAATTTTGATGTTCTCTCTCTGCCTTTTACTGAAATTGGATAAGAGTTTGTCAATCTTACTGATTTTCTCAAAGAACCAACCCACTGTTTCATTGATTAGTTGCATTTTTCTACTTTATTGATTTCAGCCCCAAGTTTGATCATTTCTTGCCGTCTACTCCATTATATTGTAATTTCTTCTTTTGTTCTATAACTTTAGATGTCCTGCTGTTTCTGCTATGAACTCCCTCTTGAAGTTCCTTGGGTAAGACATTTCTTTCTAGCATCCTCTCTAGGGCTGATAAATATTGCTTAAATTTTGTTTTTATCATGGAATATCTTATTTTCGACATCTATGGTCTGAATATTTTTCAGGCTATAGTAGTGTGGCCTAACATCTATGGTCTCTTAGCATCTGCAGCACACCTGTCCAGGACTTTTTGACTTTTAGAGTCTCCATTGTGAAATCAAGTGCACTTCTGAAATGTCTGCTTTTATATGTTACTTGGTCTTTTTCCCTTACGGTTTTTAATATTCATTCTTTGTTCTGTATGTTTAGTGTTTTCATTATTATGTGCTAAAAAAAACCCTTTGTTTTCTGGTCCATTCTATTTGGTTTTCTGAATGTTTCTTGTACCTTTATGGGCATCTCCTTCTTTAGGTTAAAAAAAAAATGCCCTTCTATGATTTTGTTGGAGATATTTTCTGGTCCTTTGGTCTGAGTTTCTTCTCCTTTATCTTAGATTTGGTCTTTTCACAGTGTCCCATAACTTCTGAAGTTTTGTGTTATGAAAGTTTTAGATTTAACATTTTCATTGACCAATATATCTATTTTTTCAGTAGTGTCTTCAATGCATGAGATTCTTTCTTAAGCCTCTTTCCTATTCTGTTGGTAAGGCTTGCCTACTAGACCCTTTTTAAATATGCAAGGTTTTCATTTCCAGAATTTGCTCAGTTTGGATTTTCCTCGTTACTTGTACTTCCATCTTCAAGTCTTGATCAGCTTTATTTCTTTCTTTCCCTGCATGGTTTGTTGTAGTTTTCTTGATTTCTTTAAGAGATTTATTCATTTCCTCACATGATATATTTGTATTTTCTTGGATTTCTTTAAGGGATTTAAAATTTTTTCTTGTTTAAATGTCTCTAAGATCTTCATGATGCTGTTTTCATATCTGTGTTTTGGGCTTCAGCTATATAGAAGTATTCAGTACCTGCTATGGGCTCCAATGGAGACAAATTATCCTGTTGCTGATCATGTTTTTATGCTGATGTCTAGGTCTCTGGGATTGGGATGGTAACAGGTCTGAGTGATGGTATCTTCCTGTTTCTGTTGAGTGGTGTTATTGTCCTTGGTTTCTGAGTGTGATGGCTGTGTGCTACCTGGTAGAAAAGTTTCTGTGGACCTGTTTCTGTGGCCTGCTCAGCTGGTAGGTTCCCAGGTTATACGTGCTGGTGTTGGAGGCTGGATAATGGGATGAGTTATGGAAAAAAAGTTTGAGGAAGACATTTGGGGCCTGTTGGGAATGGGGTAAGAGAGGAAAGGGAGACCACAGACCATAAAGCTGGGGATGAACCTGGGAGAATTGTAGCTGGAGGAGCAGAAGTAGAGATATAGATAAACTATCAGTCACTTGATACCCTGGCAGGAGGGGCCCTCGGGTTAGCAGCAGTGCTGCGGGCTGGGACATATCTATGTGTTAAGGGAAGGAGATTAGAAAAGGAAGATTGGTGAGATCAACAAGGGATGGTGCTGGGGAGCAGGAAAGGCTGACAGAGGTATTCTACTGAAGTGCTGGGGACGAGATTGGAGGATTGGATCTGGAGCAACAGAGAGTTAATAATGTTTCT
The DNA here is from genome assembly GCA_030674055.1 of Rhabdomys pumilio. NCBI lineage: Eukaryota > Metazoa > Chordata > Mammalia > Rodentia > Muridae > Rhabdomys > Rhabdomys pumilio. The sequence continues at coordinate 55,351,225 of JANHMN010000016.1, forward strand.
GGGTTTTATTTTTGCTTTTTAAAAATTATAATTGATCAGAAACTTGAAATAGAGACATGCTTAGATTAGTTGCAGCTGTTCAGTGTAACCAAGTAGCCGATGTTTGTTTTCACATCTATAGACTTTACATGTGAACTACCACCTAGTAATCCAGAAGCTGACAAAAGCCCCTAGGACATGCGGCAATCAGCTGTCTGGACTACAGCTAATCCTGCTGGTGCCCCACTGACCAAGGAGCTTACTTCTACATCTCATTTCTCTTTCCTTTCCTAGTTGATGGTTCTGCTCACTCTAGGCCAAGGACCTGCTCGGAAGGTTACCAAATTCCTGAGCAGATCATTGCTCAACCCCTGTGAAATATAAGTTGGTACTTTCAACATGATTGTGAGAAGACTGACCTTCCATGCAGGACTGCTACGTTCTACCATACTATATGGTCATTTTGTTTTTGTACATAGCGTGCCTTGGGGCCCAGTAATTACCCCATGTCCTAGTGGTTTTTGTCATCGATTTTCCTGGAATATCGTTTTCCTGGAGATATTCTGGAAATATTTTCCTGGAGAACTCTGGGCCACATTCACTTCTAAGACACAAATTCTTCACATTTGACTAATATTATCATCTAGATTTTTTTATCTGTCAGTTTTGCTTGGGGCTTTGGGATTTTTTTTCTAGACCAATGAAACCTCTGTGGGCTTGTGGTCAACCCATGTGTCTATACATGCAACTGTTTCCCAGGAAGCATTTCTACAGAAAGATTCTAAAACAAGCCCTGGGTTCTTCATGCTTTTCCAGCTCCAGAGTTGAGGAACTGGAGCATTGGGAGGTAGTTACGTCATGAGAGTAGTGTCCTAATTAATAAGATAAGTTGTCTGATAAGAGGACACCTTGGGAAATATCCATTCATGAGTCACAAAATAACCCTCAGCAGTCATAGAATGTACAAGAGCCTTGAACTCAAACTTCTTACCTTCAGGTCTGTGAGAAAACAATATCTTCTCATGAGAAGCCACTGGCTTGGGATATAGCAACCCACACAGGCTCAGGTAGTCCCTGGAATAAGTATCACTTATTCACACAGGTGAATTCTGGGGAAGGAGCACTTAAGGGAAGTACCACCCTAGCAGCTTCCCCCCCCCAAAGCACCAGACTTCTGTGTCCCTATGATCGTGTGGCTGGAGGTGACTCAGCATGCTCAATTCTCTTTCAGGATCCTTTAAATGCAGGAGGTAGGAGGCCAGGTGGCATTCATGAGTCCATGGGGTCATCAGGACAGAGATAACAGCAAAAAATCTCATGCGTGGTACTTGAATGCTGGTTGAATGCTCTCATCTTGATACAATAAGCATGAAGCAGAGTAAAACCCCAGAGTCCACCTCTAGTGACAAATATCTTCCTATCATGCCATATCTTCTAATAATAACTTCCCAAACATTTTCCCAAGTGGCAACTAATTTTTTAAGCATGGTACTATCCTCATCAAAAACAACAGAGTGAAACCACTTTCTGATTGGAATTAAAATCCAATCCACAGGAAGAAAAGCAAGCTTCATATTGTAAAGCTGGAGAACCTGTGGCTGGCAAACACATAGATCTGTAGTCTGAACCGACCACCATTTCAATGTTAAACAATCCTATCAATGTTTCCTCTGAATTCATATCTTTATACTCCTAAGTTAGTGAGCTCTCAGACCAAATCAGAGAAGCTTTTTAGTGCAGGGAGCTGTGTTTAATACCAAAAACTGTTAAAATACAGAGAGTAAGTGTCTGTGGGGTTCTCAGACATGTATGTGAAATTATATCTTCTACTGAGTCTTAGAGACCAACTTAGTTTTATGTCAAAAAGTTAGTTTTAACATTTTCTTTGACTAGTGTATCGATTTCTTTCATTGTATCTCCAGTTCTTAGATCCACTGTTCCATCTCTTATAGTCTGTTAGCAATGTTTATATCTGGAGTTCCTACTTCTTAACCTATGTCTCCAAGATTCCCTCAGTTTGTCTTTTCTTTATTGTTCCTATATCCATTTCCAGACATTGAACAATTTTATTTATTTTCTTCACCTGTTAGATTGTATTTTCCTATATTTCTTTAATACATTACTCATTTCCTGTTTAAAGGTTTATATTATCTTCATAAGATTAGATGTAAGGTTATTTTCTTGTACTTTGGCTATATAGGGGTATCCAGGGCTTGCTGTAGGAGGATAGCTAGGCTCTTATGGTGCCACATTTCCCAGGCTCTTGATTGTGTTTTTATGCTGGCCTTTAGCTGTTTGAGGCTTTGCAGTTATTATGGGCTTAGATGTTGATTTCAGGGTTTATCTTTGTTTGGTAAGTGTTTTGTGATGTTTCCCCTCTTGTTTTCTCTTTCCTCTTTATCTTCTAGCCTGAGTTGCCTGGGGTCTGGTAGGGAGTCTTCCTGGGTTTTTGTGGCCTGTGTTGCCTCTGGCTTATTGGGTGTTAACCCTGCCTTCTCAGTGCCTAGTACCAGCATGTACTGGGATTCCTGGTGCCAGAGTGGTCTTCAGGAGAGCAGGCAGATTTGTAGGCCAGAAAATAAACTGCAAAGGACAGGGTGAAAAGAGGCTTAATCCAGCAACTGATGAAAACTGATGTAGAGCCCATGGCCAAACACTAAGTGGAAAGTAAAGAATCCTGCTGAAGATGGAGAGAAACGAGTGAAGGAGCCAGAGAGATCAAGGACACCTCAATAAAACCTACAGAACCAACTAACATTGAACATAGGGGCTCATAGAACCTGAACTGCCAACCAGAGAGCATGGAACAGACTAGGCCCTCTGCACATACATAACAGTTGTACAGCTGAGTCTTCATACAGGAATCCTAAATGGAAGGAGGGGCTATCTTTGGCTACATTGCCTGCCTTTGAATCCCTTTTCCCTTACTAGGCTTTCTTGTTTAGCCTTAATAGAATAAGATGTGCCTATTCTTACTGCAACTTGATGTCAAAGCTAGTAGTATAAGGGAGGTCTCCTGTTTTCTCAGGAGAAGGGAAAGAGGGATGGGAGGTTGGGAAGAAAGCAAGAAGAACTTGGAGGAGTAAGGAGATGTAAAGTAAATAATTTAATTAGAGAGAGAGAGGGAGAAAGAGGGAGGGAGAGAGAGAGAGAGAGAGAGAGAGAGAGAGAGAGAGAGAGAGAGGAGTAGTGGGGTATGCTTATTGAGGTTCAGGTTCCACAGCAGAGCAGGCAGTGATCCAGACCCAAATGTCCCTCCCACTGTGGTACAGATAACTATTTGGTCCAAAAAACAGTTGCAGCGCCTCATGTGCAATCCGTGGCTTGGTAATTATTGTATAACCAGAAAGTATGGGATGGATAACAGGTGCGCTCCCTTAGCCATCAAAGCTAATAAATGCTGTTAGTTTGTACCTAAGCCTCAAAGCTACAGGAGCTTACAAAGCAGGAAGGCTGGTATATCCTGGGCTCCAAGTCTAGAATAATACAGATAAATCCGGAGTTTATCTCAGTAGTGAACATATTTCCACCAGATGCCGAGGCCCACTGTCTTTGTTATCTTTCCTTTGCCGTGATACACTTCTTAAGTAGATTTTCTCGGGGTATTTTATTTGACTTCCCTGTTTGAGGATATCAACCATAATGATGAAGAAGTCACAGTAGGAGGAGACTGAGGCAGGCAAATGACACCTCATTCATGATCTGGGATCAGGAAGCAGTGGATGCTTGTGCTCAGCTCCCTTTCTCCCTCTCTGGAGTCTGGAACCCTTTCCAGAGAATGGTGCAATCCACCTTGGACAGGACCAGGGCAGTCCTGTACTTCCCACCTTAATTCATTCTTTAAAATGATTCCCTGACACACTTGCCCAGAGGTTTCTTTTCCAGGAGATGCTTTATTTCTTAAGTTGATAACTGAAATTAGGCATCACACTGGTCTAGAGTATATGATTGTTATCTTTGATCTGTGTGTGTGGTCTCTGGTTCCTATTGATTGCTTGATCTCTACATGATGAGTCTACCACTGTGGTCTTAAGACAGAATCCTTCTCTTTTTATTGTGTCCTGTTCTTCAGTGGGTGGAGTTTTATTCCTGCTTTTGCTGTCCGAGGTTAGAGAAGGGTAATGGAAAGAGCTACTTGGCGTAAAACAGTTCTAGTGGCCCAGACCATAGGTATTGACCTTGTAGATAGAAACTTTTCCAAGCACTGGATTTAATTCCTGGTGATAGGTTTCAGTTTTAAAGGTTAGTCATGATTTTCCCTTCCTGAAGCAGGAGCTGTCAATGTGCTACAGAGTGTTTTGAAAGAGGCAGTGATGCTGGCAGCTCTTTCTTTCTGTTTTCTTCAGTATGTCTTTTCATTATGTTACACTAAAATAAAACTTATGGTTTGCTCTGGATTCCTCAGTTCTTGTGAAGGCATTACTACCAGTCTGACAACAGCTTGGTCTTTCTGTGCAGAGAGGCTCATTGACAGATGTTATTCAGTCTCATCTTTCTTTGTTTCTCTCATGATTACATATGGAAGGATATGTAGCAAAACTGAAGAGTGGGACGTGAATACCTTTAGTAGGGATAGCATGAAGGTAGAAGTGGCCTCTCATATTCAATATAAAATATAGGTCAGAGCATGAATGGTAGGGGAGAAATTTATATATAGATAAATGTTTATAACTAATTTCTTTGGAGGAAACATGAAATCACTGAAGAAGTTTAAGTACCTTTAACTTTCTTGAAATCCATTCCTACCTATCACCAGGATAGGGAGTCAATGAAAAGGAGGCAAGATATGGTAGAAACACAGTGTAGGGAAGCAGAAATCGAGATGAAGCCTGTGGGGTGTTTATGAACCAGTCAGTCATACTTTGGACTTGGTGACAGAAGTGTAGGTAGAATAAAGCAGTTCAGCCACTTTGGCTTGCCTCTCCTGAGATCTTGTCTTCATGTATGCATTCTTAGTAGACCTCAACAGTTGTCTTGTGCAGCACTGCATTGGAGATTCTATTATAGCTCTCATTAATATATAAGATTTGACTAAGTCCACACAATTATTCTTAGAAGGAGCTGATATGCACCACGGGGAGAATCTCTTGCCATCCCAGTTTCCTTGATCCCTAAAACCTAGCATGATCGCTAGAATTTGTGTATCTTCTTGGTATTCAGAGGCAGTCTTAACCTAATCCATGAATTAGGATACCGAAAGTAAAAGTTAAAACTTGATGTCTATAAACATTCTTCATGCTCTGGTCTAGTCTCAGTTTTCTTTTTTTCTTTTTTTGAGAGACTACATATCCACATTAAAGTGAGATTCTTGTCTCAGATGCTCAGATTCATCTGGGAACTTGTTACAAATGGGAAGTCCTGGCTCTACTGCAGACCTAAGAATCAGAATCCCCAGAGAATGAGTCTAGCAGTCTGTTTTAACAAGCTCATTCCCTTCCAGCCCACACACTCTCCCAGGGCAGATCATCAGCATGTCTGCCCTTCTGAAGACCCCAGACTGAAAGCTTCCCAGGAGACCTGCTACACCCAGAGCAACAGGTAAAAGACCTTCCCAAACAACCTCAGCAGGTAGGACCTCCAAGGAGCCCAGTGGATGCAGGACCCTTCCCCTCTACTTGAACTCCACCTCCCTTCCAGCCTGCACTTTCCACCAAGGCAGATCATTAGTGTGTCTGCCTCTCTGAAGACCCCAGGCATTAGTCTGAATGCCTCCCAGGAGATCTGCAGCAGCCAGGGCCATAGGTCTACAAGGTGACCTGCAGCAACTCAGGGACACAGAAGGCAGGCTCTAGACAGAGACACCCAGGCCAGTTAACAGCAGAGATAACCGGATGGCAAGAGGCAAGGCCATTAGCAACAGAAGTCAACATACTTTGTCATCATCAGAACCCAGTTCTTCTACCACAGCAAGCCCTGGATATATAAACACATCTGAAAACCATGATGTTGACCTAAAATCCTATTTCATGAAGATAATAGAGTCCTTTAAGGAGAATATAAATAACTCACTGAAAGAAATATAGGAAAACACAGGTAAACAGATAGAAACCCTTAACCAGGAAACAAATATATCCCTTAAAGAAATACAAGAAAACATAATAAAACAGGTGAAGAAATTGAACAAAGTGGTCCAAGACCAAAAAATGGAAGTAGAAACAATAAAGAAATCACAAATGGAGGCAAACCTGGAAATGATAAAACCCAGGAAAGATATTAGGAGCTACAGATGTAAGAATCAACAACATAATACAAGAGATAGAATAGAGAATCTCTGGCATAGAAGATACCTTAGAAGATATTGACACAACGGTCAAAGAAAATACAAAGAATAAAAACTTTTAACCCAAAACATGCAGGAAAGCCAGGACACAATGAAAAGACCAAACATAAGAATAATAGGAATAGAAGATAACAAAGATTCCCAGGTCAAAGGACCAGAAAACTTTTTTTTTTTAACAAAATCATAGAAGAAAACTTCCTCAACCTAAAGAAGAGATGCCATAAATGTACAAGAAGTCTATAGAACACCAAGTAGATTGGACCAGAAAAGAGAATCTTCTCATCATATAATAATAAAAACACTAAATGCACAGGACAAAAAAAATATTAAAAGCTGTAAGGGAAAAAGGCTAAGTAGCATATAAAGTCAGACCTATCAGAATTACACGAGAATTCTTAACAGAGATCCCAAAAGCTAGAAGAGCATGAACAGAGGTTATGCAGATCCCAAGAGAACACAAATATCAGCCTAGGCTAATATACTCTGTAAAACTCTCAATCATCATAAATGGAGAAACCAAAATATTCCAGGACAAAACCAAATTTAAACAGCATCTATCTACCAATTCAGCCCTACAGAGTATTCTAGAAAGATACCAACACAAGGAGAGTATCTACACCAAAGGGGGAAAAACAAAACAAAACAAAAAATAATCATCTCACAACAAAACCATAAGGAGAGAATCACATAAACATAATGCCACCTATACCAACAAACATAACAGGAACTAACAATCATTTCTCTGTAAAATCTCTTAATATCAATGGATTCAATTCCCCCAATAAAAAGACACAAGCTAACAAACTGGATACACAAAGAAGATCCAGCATTTTGCTGCATGCAAGAAACACACCTCAATGACAAAGACAGATACTACCTCAGAGTAAAAGAATGAAAAAAGGTCTTCCAAGCAGATGGTCCCAAGAAACAAGCCAAGCTGTCATTCTAATATCCAATAAAATAGTCTTTCAAACAAAAGTTATCAAGCAAGATGAGAAAGGATACTTCATATTCATCAAAGGAAAAATCTACCAAGAGAAAGTCTCAATTTCAAAAATCTATGCCCCAATTGCAAGGGCACCCATGTTCATAAAAGAAACTCTACTAAGGCTCAAAACACACATTGAACCCCACACAATAATAGTGGGAGACTTCAATATCCTCCTCTCACCAATAGACAAGTCATTGAAACAGAAACTAAACAGAGAAACAGTGAAACTAATAGGGGCTGAATTCTAACAGACCTAAGAAGACTGAATATGAACACTCTTCAAACTATTCCATAACATAGAAACAGAGGGGACACTACCTAATTTATTCTATGAAGCTACAGTTACTCTGAAAGCCACAGTTATTTCAGACCAGTTTTGCTTATGAATATCAATGCAAAAATAATAAAATTCTGGTAAACTGAATCCAAGAACACATCAAAACCATCATTCACCACTATCAAGTAGGCTTCATCCCAGGGATTCAAGGTTGGTTCAATATATGAAAATCCATTAACACAGTTCACTATATAAACAAATTCAAAGAAAAAAATCACATGATCATCTCATTAGATGCTGAAAAAACATTTAACAAAATACAAATACTTTTTCATGTTACAAGTATTGAAGTATTGAAGAGATCAGGAATTCAAGGCACATACCTAAACATGATAAAAGCAATATACAACAAACCAACAGTCAATATCAAATTAAATGGAGACATACTTGAAGCAATCCCACTAATCGGGGACAAGACAAGGATGTTCACTTTCCCCATATCTATTCAATATAGTATTCAAAGTTCCAGCTAGAACAATAAGACAACAAAAGGAAATCAAGGAACTACAAATTGGCAAAGAAGAAGTCAAGGTATCACTGTTTACAGATCTTATGGTACAATACATAAGTGACCCCAAAACTCTACCAGAGAGCTTCTACAGCTATTGAACAACTTCAGCAAAGTGGCTAGATATAAAATTAACTGAAATAAATCAGTAGCCTTCCTTTATACAATGATAAATGGACTGAGAAAGGAATTAGGGAAGCAACAACCTTCACAATAGTCACAGATAGTATAAAATAGCTTGATGTGACTCTAACCAAGCAAGTGAAAGATCTGTGTGACAATAACTTCAAGTCTCTCAAGAAAGAACACAAAGAAGACCTCAGAAAATGGAGAGATCTCCTATGCTCATGAATTGGTAGGATTAACATAGTGAAAATGATCATCTTACCCCAAACCATTTACAGTTTCAACACAATCCCCATTAAAATTCCAACACAATTCTTCAGAGACATGGAAAGAACAATTCTCACATTCATATAGAAAAACAAAAAAAGCCCACGATAGTGAAAACAATTCCTAACAATAAAAGAACTTCTCAGGGAATCACCATCCCTGACCTCAAGCTGTACTACATAGCAATAGTGATAAAAACTTCATGGTATTGGTTCAGAGACAGATAGGCTGATCAATGTAATAGAATTGAACATTCAGAAATAACCCCACACACTTATGCACACTTGATCTTTGACAAAGAAGCCAAAAATATATAATGGAAAAAAGAAAGCATCTTCAATAAATGGTGCTGGTCTAACTGGCAGTCTGTATGTAGAAAAATGAAAATAGACCCATATTTGTCACCATACACAAAGCTCAAGTCCAAGTGGATCAAGGACTTCAACATAAAACCAGATACACTGAATCTAATAGAGAAAATAGGAACGAGCCTTGAAATCATTGGCACAGGGGGAAGTGTCCTACACAGAACTCTAATGACTCAGACTCTAAGATCAAGAATTGAGAAATAGGACATCATGAAACTGAAAAAGCCTCTGCAAGGCAAAAGACACAGTCAAGTAGGACAAATCAGCAACCTACAGATTGAGAAAAAAAATCTTTACTAAGCCCACATCTGATATAGGGCTAATATCTAAAATATATAAAGATCTCAAGAAGCTAACATCCAAAAAACTGAACAACCCAATCAAAAGAAAATGGAGTATATAGCTAAACAAAATTCACAGCAGAGGAATCTTGAATGGCTGAGAAGAACTTAAAGAAATGTTCGAAGTCCTTAGTCATCAAGGAAATGCAAATTGAAATGACACCGAGATACCACTTTACAGCAATCAGAACGGCTAAATTCAAAAATTCGTGTGGCAGCACATGTTGGCAAGGATGTGGAGAAAGAGGAACACTTCTTCATTGCTGGTGGGATTGCAAACTGGTACAACCATTCTGGAAATCAATATGGAGGTTTCTTAGAAAATTGGAAATAGATCTATCTACCTGAAGGCCCAGCTATACCACTCTTAGGCATATACCCCATATACCCAAAAGATGCTTCACCATACCACAGGGCCAAGTGCTCCACTATGTGTATAGCAGCCTTGTTTGTGATAGCCAGAAGCTAAAAACAACCTAGAAGTACCACCACAGAAGAATGGATACAGAAAATACGGTTTATTTACACAACGGAATACTATTCAGCTAATAAGAACAAGGGCATCATGAGTTTTGCAGGCAATAGATGGAACTAGAAAACATCATCCTGAATGAGGTAACTCAGACCCAAAAGGACATACATGGTATGTAGTCACTAATAAGTGGATATAAGCTAAAAAGTACAGAATACTTAAGATACAATCCACAATACTCAAGAAGGTTAACAAGCAGAAGGGCCCAAGTGAAGATGCTTCAATACCACTTACAAGGGAGAAGAAAATAATTATGGGAGGCAGAGGGAAGGAGGGACCTAGGTGGAAGAGGGAAAGGAAGAGTAAAAGGGGGAAATGATTAGGTATTGGGGCAAGGACAGGAGAGAAGCTCTTAGGGCCAGCAGAATGAATGGAAATATGCAACCTCAGGGGAGGGGGGGGCCTCTAGAAAGTACCAGAGACCTGGGAGATGAGAGACTCTAAGGACTCAAAGGGAGGGACCTTAGATGAAATGCTGAACAGTAGGAAGAAGGAACTTGTAGAGTTCACCTCCAGGAGAAAGATAAGTCAAACGGAAGGATGGAGTTGCTATCCCACAGTCAAAAACTCTGACCTGGTATTGTTCCTGTCTAAAAGAACTGCAGGGACGAAAAAGGAGAAGAGATGGAGAGAAAGGTGGTCCAGTGACCAGCTCAACTTGGGATCTGTCTCAAGGGGAGGTTCCAAAGCCCAACACTATTACTGATGATATGGTTTGCTTACAGACAGGAGCGTATCATGACTGTCCTCTGAGAGGCCCAACAAGCAGCTGCTTGAGACAAATACAGATACTTACATCCAACCATTGGACTGAAGTGAGGACCCTGTGGTTGAATTAGAGAAAGGCTGGAAGAAGCTGAGGAGGAGGGTGTCCCCATTGGAACACCAGCAGTCACAACTAACCCAGACCCCTGAGATCTCTCAGACACTGAGCCATCAATCAGGCATCATCCTTGAGCTGGTCCCAGGACCCCGACACATATATAGCAGATTGCCTGGTCTAACTTCAGTAGGAGAAGTCATGCCTAACCCTTGAGAGACTTGAGGCCCCAGGGGTGGACATCCTCTTGGAGATGGGGGAAGGAGGAATGGGATGAGGAATTGTGGGAGGAGGGGACCAGGACTCAGACAATGGCTAGACTATAAAAAGAATAAAAGTAATAAAAAACAAAACAAAATCACAAAAACCAAGCCAGTTAAATTAAGCAGATGAATAGATACTAAAAAAGGACACAGTTGGAGCGAGCTTTGGGCAAAGGGTAGTGAATAGTACTGGGTAAGGTTAGAGGTTCTTGTGTCTCCACTCTGGGGTTGCTGTACCTAATGCACTCAACAGTTTCTTTAAAGGTTTTGTCCTGGTTTGTTTTTCTGTTACTTTGACAAAAGACAGATTAAAACCAACGCAGGTGAAGAAAAGTTTTATTTTATCTTACAACTTTCAGAACATAATCTATCATTGAGTGAATTCCGTGCAAGAACTCCAGCAGGAGCAGAGGCGGGGAACAGGGAGGAAAGCTGCATGTCAGCTTGCTCAGCTTCCCTTCTCACACAGCCCAGTCAATTAGGCAAGGGTGGGACCAGTGACAGGGGCTGAACTCTCTACATCAATCACCAATTAAGACAGTGTCATTACAGACATGTCCACAGGCAATCAGGCAGTTCCTCGATTGAGGAGGTCTGTTCCCAGATGACTCCAGGTTGTTTTTATTCAAACATGTCCTGCACTAGTTTAAAGGGAATTTTGAATGTTTGACTGTAAAGAAAAGGTGTTTGAGGAGATACATTCTCACTTGAACATTATACAGTGTGTGCTTGTGTCAAAACATGACACCCATAAATATGTAAAAGTTTTAGGTATCAGTTAAAACTAGTTAAGAGGATAAATAGATAGACACTCAAGCCACTTATCCCTCTGACTCTTATTTAGTAGAAGGTAAATTTAGTTACTTTGTTGCTGAAGGCACAGGAGACGGGGTGAAAACAGAGTTGCATAATTAAGTGGAACAAGAATAGGGCATTTAGTACATCCTCATCACTTAAAAAACGAGACCATCATTTCTGTAGTGTGTTTTGATGAATACTAGTTCTTTGGAATGCTCAGTAGAGAACCTTTGGTTTGATGTGAAACGATGAACGCTAATTTGAGAGTGAGCATCAGAAGGGGAAGGTTCTAAAGAGTTCCATAGGAGAGAAGCTTGTTTAATTTGATTTATTTTATTCTTGCCCAAAAGGTGAGTTTCCCCACACTCTATTTAGCAACTTATCTCTCTCTAAAATTATGACAGAGAACAATTTTTGTGGGGTTCTAAATTGTGTAGTGTTTAATCTCATGTATTAAAATGTCAGTATTAATGAGTAGCAAACAGTTATCTCTTTTTGAAGTTATCTGTTGAATGACACAAATGACTCATGACTGTCATTCAAAGGCAAACAGATACGTTCACTGTCATGTTGGAAGTCAGCCAGTGGTATAGAGTCAAATCCACCTGATAGGAAGGACACCGGAAGAGGAGTGGAAGATGATCACAGGCTTAAGGAAAGACATTGTGGTTCATGGGAGGAACACAGTAAAATTCTGCCTTTTTGAAGCTAGAAAAAAAAGAAAAGGGGTATTATGGGCTGGGTAAATGAAGATCAATGTAAAGATTTTATTAAAATCATTGGTGAAATGTTGTAGATTTTAGATCATGTTTTTGAAAATGAGAGGGACTAAGTTTAAAACATCTCTGAATGTATGCAAACCTGTGGTCCACGACATGGTGTCATCAATAAGCTACCTTAGCTTCTTTTTAATATCAACATTTGTAACATTTTTTCATGCTAGCTTTAATGGTGATGAGTATCAATTTGATATTCATGCATGCCAGTAACCATCTACAATTGAACTACCTCTCCAGGTTGTGTTTATCTTAAAATTGTGTGTCTTTTGCATTTAAAAATTGTGTTTGTTTGTGTGAGATGTGTGTGTTCTATGTGCACACATGTGTAGGTCTTTATTATGTTGTGATTTATCCCTTGTATCCCTAACTCTCCACAACTTTGGTTAACGATTTTACAACCTATTGGAATGTGCTCCCAGTATAGAAGCCTGCTTACTATCAGAAACAATTAACTGGTGACACTTGGGAGACTGGCACAGTTCTCATTGCAGTTTTGACTATCAGAGAGAACCTAATAGCAGTTCCACTATAAAAGAGCTTAATAAATATTGATATAATTTTAGGAATTCTTATAGGATCATCATTAAGAATTAAGAAGCCATCTATTATTTATATAGGCTCACTACAAGGCAGTACATCTTTGTAGTACTGCAGAGATCTGCTCAAAAGGGTAGGCTAATACCTAGTGATTGTTATCTGTGTTTAATAATAACACAAAAAAGCATATTAGTGCAGGAATGTTTCCTAAAATGATTTTCTCCTGGGCCTTGCCTATCAAAGCTTCATAGTAGATTTTTAATCCAAGGTGAAGTCATTCTGGGAAGACCACCTGCTAGTTATTAGCTTGTCTTATGATGGCTCCTGACAAAGGGGTTTTGTGTTTTCTCTAAGCCTTTTTTGACATCTAATGAGATGAGATGATCGTCTTTTGTTTTCAGTTTGTTTGTATAGTGGAATACATCTATTGATTTCTGTATATTGAATTATCCCTGCATCTCTGGGATGAAGCCTACTTGATCATGGTGAATGATCTTTTTTGTGTTCTCTTTGAGCATTTTCACATCTGTCCATAAGAAAAATTGTTTTGTAATTTTCTTTCTTCGGTAAGTCTTTTGTGATTTAGGGATCAGAAAAACTTGGGTTCATAAAACGTATTATGCAATGTTCCTTTTGTTGGTACTTTGTGAAATAAATTAAGCAGTGCTGGCATTAACTGTTTGAAAGTCTGTGTCAAAAAAATCATCTTTTCTGGTCATTTTTTGGTTTAGAGACTTTTAGTGTCTGCTCCTTTTGCCCCAAGGGTTATTGATCTGTTTCAATTGTTTATATGATCTTGATTTAATTTTGGATAGTGGTATGTATCCAGAAGGTGACACATTTGCTTTAAATTTTCTAATTTGGTAGGGTACAGATTTTTAAAGTATGTTTTCCTCTGAGCCTGTTGTTATGAGTCACTTTTCATCTCTAATTTTCTTAGTTTTGTTCTTGTTTCTCTGCCTTTTAATAAAGTTGGCTGACGGTTTGTCAATATTACTGAGTTTCTCAAACTGCCAACTCATTCTTTGTATTATTGGTTTCAAGCTGAGTTTGACCATTTCTTGCAGCCTTCTTCTTCTTCTTCTTCTTCTTCTTCTTCTTCTTCTTCTTCTTCT
>JANHMN010000016.1:55365275-55398454 GCA_030674055.1 Rhabdomys pumilio
CTCCTCCTCCTCCTCCTCCTCCTCCTCCTCCTCCTCCTCCTCCTCCTTCTTCTTCTTCTTCTTCTTCTTCTTCTTCTTCTTTTTGAGTTGGCAGGTATGGTGTTAAGTAGCTAGTGTGAGATAACTCTATTTTTTTTTAAAAAGACTGACCCTGAGTGCTATGAACTCCTAAACCTTCCTTCATTGTATTCCATTGATTTGCATATGTTGTGTTTACATTTTTATTTAGTCCTGAGTTTTTATTTTTCATTTCTGCCTTGACCTATTTTTATTTGATACAGAGTTTTTCAGTTTCTATGCATTTGCAAGCTTTCTGTTGTTTCTGTTGTTGGTAGTGGCCAGCTTTAGTCCTTGCTGGTCAGACAGGATGAAGGCTGTTATTTCAATTTATATGGGTTGAGACTCGTTTTGAATCTGGTTGTTACCAATTTTTAAGAAATTTTCATGAGTTGTTTGGGTAAAATGCTCTGTAAACATTTATTAGGTCCATTTGGTTTATGATATGTTTATGTTATGTTTGCTAGAGTACTTCTCTGTTTAGTTTTTGTCTGGATAATGTATTTACAGGTCCTTGATATCTCCCACTATCAGAGTATGAGGGTCACTGTGATTTTTTCCTGGAGGACTGTTTTTTTTTTTTTTTTTTAACATTAGATACCTAGATATTAAGAATTGAAATGTCCTTTGATTGATTTTTTTCTTTGATGGCTCTGTAGTGTTCTTCCCTATCTCCTCTTATTAGTTTTGAGGTGAAGTTTAAATGGTTAGATATTAAAATAGCTTTGGGAGCTTGTATGATAGTTCCATTTACATGGAATATCTTTTTCCCACCCTTTACCCTGAGGTAGTGTGAAGGTGTGTTTCTTGAATGCAGTAAAACAATGGGTCCTGTTTTCACTTGCAGTCTGTTAGTCTGTGTCTTCTTTTATTCAGGAATTGAGACCACTGATATTAAGAGATATCACAAACAATTATTTTATTGTTGATATCTGTCATTTTCTTGTTGTGGTCGGTGGTGGCAGTGGTAGTGGTGGTGATGAGATGTTGCATGTCTGTTTCCCTTCCTTTGAATTACTCATTCCTTGTGGTTTCATAGTTGTAGTTTGCTTATCAGTTTGGAATTTTCCTTCTAGCACATTCTATTTATGAGATTTTGTTTCTTCTGTAGATTCATAGATAAATATTGACTAAATTTGGTTTCATCGTGGACTATCTCATTTTCCTATCTATGGTGACTAAAAGTTTTGTTGCATATTTATAGAATAATTCCAGGCTTTCTGGAGTCTGGCAGACTCAACTACCTGTATACATCTGAAACAAAAGGTAGATGAGGGAACTGCTAATCCAGTAAAAAGCTAGGTGTGCCTGTAGTCTTCTCAGATGAAGTCAGCATAGTAAGGATAAATTTTGATATATGAGATGGGGCTTGGACATATATGTACATATTATGGAAGTAGTAGGAAAGGACAGCACAGAATATCCTAGATGTCAGGTGATTTAAAGGCTCGAGGAAGCTCTGCCTGCCATCACAGAAGTTAAATAAGACGTTAAAATGTCTTTGACTCTTCTACATGCAGACCACCAGTAAGACCAGTACCATTTGTTAAAAATGCTTTCTTTTTTCCACTGTATGGTTTTGGTTTCTTTGTCAAAGATCAAGTGTCCATAGCTGTGTAGGTTTATTTCTGGGTTTTTAATTCTATTTCATTGATAGAGCTGTCTGACTCTGTACCAATGCCACGTGGGTTTTATTTCTATTGCCGTGCAGTACAGCTTGAGGTCAGGGATGGTGAATCACTTGAGAAGTTCTTTTATTGTTGAGAATTGTTTTCGCTATCCTGGGTTTTTTTTTTTTTGTTATTCCATATGAAGTTAAGAGTTGCTCTTTCTATCTCTGTGATATCTTTCTATCTCTGGAATTTTGATGGGGATTGCACTGAATCTGTAGATTACTTTTAGTAAGACGGCCATTTTTACTATGTTAATCCTACTGATCCATAAGCATGGGAGATCTTTCCATCTTTTGAGGTCTTCTTCAATTTCTTTCTTCAGGAACCTGAAATTCTTGTCATACAGATCTTTCACTTGCTTGGTAAGAGTTGCACCAAGATATTTTATATTATTTGTGACTATTATGAAGGATGTTCTTTTGCTAATTTCTTTCTCAGCTCATTTATTGTTTGTATAGAGAAAGGGTACTTATTTGTTTGAGTTAATTTTATACCCAGCCACTTTGCTAAAGTTGTTTATTAGCTGTAGGAGTTCTCTGGTAGAATTTTTTAGGTCGCTTAAGAATACTATCATCTACAAATAGTGATACCTTGACTTCTTCCTTTCCAATATGTATCCCTTTGACCTCCTTTTATTGTCTAATTTCTCTAGGTACAACTCAAGTACTATATTGAATAAGTAGGGAGAAAGTGGGCATTCTTGTCTTGTCCCTGATTTTAGCGGGATTGCTTCAAGTATCTTTCCATTTGATTTGATGTTGGCTGTTGGTTTGCTATATATTGGTTTTATTATGTTTAGGTATGTGCCTTGAATTCCTGATCATTCTAAGGCTTTTAAAATGAAGGGGTGTTGTACTTTGTCAAAGGCTTTTCAGCATCTAATGAGATGATCATGTGGTTTTTTTTTTTCTTTGAATTTGTTTATATGGTTGTTGCAAATTGACCCATTTTTATTTCCTTGTACAAAGCTCAAATCCAAGTGGATCAAGGACCTTCACATAAAACCAGACTCACTGAATCTGATAGAAGAGAAAGTGGGAAATAACCTCAAACACATTGACCCAGGGGACAACTTCCTGAACAGACCCCCAATGGCTCAGGTTCTAAGATTAACAATTGACAAATGAAATCTCATAAAACTGAAAAGGTTCTGTAAGGCCATGGACACTGCCAACAGGACAAAATGGCAAACTACAGATTGGCAAAAGATCTTTACTAACTCTATATCAGATAGAGAGCTAATATTCAAAATATACAAAGAACTCAAAAAGTTAGACTTCAGAAGACCAAATAACTCAATTTAAAAAAATGGGCTACAGTGCTAAAAAGAAAAATCACAATAAAGGGATCTTGAATGAACAAGAAGCACCTAAAGAAATGTTCAAGGAAATGCAAATCAAAATGACCCTAAGATTCAACCTTACACCAATCAGAATGACTAAGATCAAAAACTCAGGTAAAAGAAGACGCTGGTGAGGATGTGGAGAAAGAAGAAGAATCCTCCATTGCTGGTGGGATTGCTCGAAAATCCACGTTTAGTGACAGGATGTTTATATGCACACAACAAGGTTTACTGGTAGGGTTTCTTACCTATTTTCGGTCCCCAAATGAACCTGCCAACTGGCCAATGAATTAGAAATGTTATAAGAGCTTTGGATAAGATGATCCAGTTATCATTATGAATCCTGACCCCCTACCTAGAAAGTCTGTTCTGATCTAACTCACTGAGGTTTGTGAACTGAAAACTTCCTTTCCTCTGATGCTGGCCCAAGTGCATTGCTTTCAGAGTCTGCAAGCCCCTGTTCAGGAGTGGAAGCATCCACACAGCTGCATCTCAAAGCTCCTTAGGATGCCACCTGAAAGTTTATGTTAGAGCCAGAGAAATATGTGATCATTGAACTTTTTTTTCATACTGTTTAAGGAACTCTCATGTCTCTGAAGATAAAGAATGTATGTATGGAGAACAGAACAAATCAAATCTAGTTGGGAAGGAGTCGTCCAATGACTAAGGGGTTGTGGTTGAAGATGCTTGGCCCATAGGGAGTGGCACTATTGGCATAAAAGTGGCCTTGTTGGAAGAAGTGTGTTACTGAGGTCTTCTAGTGTTCAAGCTCTGTTCAGTAGGAAAGAGACCCTCCTCCCAGACATGATGAAGGCTATGTTTTGGGGTCATGGTTCTCTGATCTGAATATAACTTGGCTTTGATGAAGAGAAACAGTGTTCTACAACCCTTAAAGATAAATTTGACCAGAATTCTTAGTGGTTGTAGGGTCCCCAGCTTACACTCCTATTGATTGGATGTGAATCACCGGCTTAGGAAACCTTGTTTTAAATCTGAGATCTTTGATGAACAGAGTCTAGTTTGGGTAAGAAAGATCAGAAGTCATGATAGAGCCATGTGGCACCTGACCATTCTTGATATTAAGATGATGTTTGTTCATTAGGAAAGTGGATCCTTGTCCCATTTAAATCCACAATGTGGTCTTGGCTCCCTTACTGTGAACATAGAACTGTGTCACATGAAGAGAGTGTGGCCCACACACCCTTGAATTTAAGCTGAAACTGGAATACTTAGTAACAGGATCCTGTTGATGTCTCTTTATGGCCTTTGCCTTCATCTTCAGATGTCTACCTCATGGTGTTAAGGTGTCGTCAAACTTATTGCCTAAGTCAGACTTGATGTCAGATTGCTGTCCTTCGTTTGTAGTATTCAAGGTCAGACCTGAACATGGAGGATCACCTGGTGCAGCATCCTTGATCCCATGGGTTACCTATGTGCTTTGATAGTCATGTGTGGTACAGATTACTTAAACGTAAATATGCTGTCTTGACACACTTGAGGTAACTTGATAGAATGGCAGGTACAGCCCACAGATCATAGCTGTATTGAAAGAATCTTGTAGATGGGCTTTGTTTAGAGATCATGTACCAAAAGGATCTTCAGAGGCAGGGGTTGGCTCAGGCCCACATTTCTTATTACTTTGGGCCAAAGTCCTTTCAGGGTTAGGGATAGGCCCAGCCTCACATCTATTCTTGTTTTAGGCCTGGGCTTCTTCATAGTCAGGGATTGGCCCAGGCTCATATCTCTTTTGTGGGGTGGCAGGCCTTTTCAAGGGTAAGGAATAAGCCCAGGTCCATACCTCTTTTTCTTTGGACCTAGGCCTCTTCAGGGTTAAGGATAGGCCCAGGTCCAGATATCTTATTGCTTTGGGCCCAGGGTACATTCAGGTTAGGTTTAGTCCCAGGCCCACATTTATTTTTTCTTGGCCTAGGCTTCTTCAAGGTAAGCAATTGGTCTAGGCCCATATCTATTCTTCTTTGGGTGAGGGCTACTTCATGTTTTAGAGATAATCCCAGGTCCATCTCTCTTTTGGCTTTGGGCCTGGGCCTCTTTATCAGGGTAGAGATTGGCCTAGGAAACTTCTTTTCTTAATTTTCCCAGGGCCTCTTTCATTTGAGGCATGGTTGCAGGCCCATATTTTATCTTTTTGGTGCTGCAATCCTCAGGGGTAGAATACCTGGTTTTCTTTAGGGATGATGTAGTGAATGCTTTTGAATTCACATAAGTAGAAGCTTTTACCTTCAAATATGATCATCACTTCTGAAAAACAAAAATTTTAAAAAAGCAACAAAAAATAGACTTGTGCATTTGTATACCAGGAAATACTTAGCAACCTAAATGACTCAGAACATCATTGACCTGTTCTCAGGGAAACACGCAGAGACAACTAAAGCCCAGAATCCAGATGAAACAAATTATATATCAATACTTAGAGAAGTGGTAAGGAAAGACCTTCTTGTCACCCAGGTGACTGTGCCTGTGATGAATTGTGTCCATGATCTGATGTGGAAAGATTGATGCTTTTAAGTTCTGAGACCCACAAGAGAGTTCCTATACAATGGCACCATGATACATTTTCTACTTCTGTGGTGTCATTCTGTGATGAAATATCACAAGTAGGCAAGAGAAACAATAGAAATTAGTCCTATGCTAAGAAATTAGTCCGAATGCTAAGGCATTCGAAGCTTAGATACAGATCTTCACAAGACCCTTTTTTCCTTGTGTAGGAATGGTTTCCTTGCTCCTCAAGTCTGCCTGGCCATGCTGTTTGACAGTCCTTGTGGTTCTTGTTACTACAATTCTTCTCAAGATAACATTTGTCTTGTATATCAAAAACCCTCAGACACTGAATTATGCCTTCTTCACCCCTTTTATAAAACCCCTTAACAAGTACATACACTGATGTAAGATCACATCTTTACCGAAAGAATTTTCTACATTGACTTAACTGAAAGACATCCCTGTCCACCTTCTCCTGGTTTCAAATCCTAGCTGTAGTTGACTCAAGTAGACTATGCTGCTTGCAGAACTAGGACACACCCATAACCATGACAATGATTTTTATGTGAGGTCACAAAGGACAAGCCTCAGTTGGTTTGGGAAAGCTGAAAGTTTGTTCAGGCATACAGGTGTCTTTTAGAATGGTATTTAGGGGCAGTGCCTGATGTTTTATGACCATTTTATGGAAACAGATTCAATTCCAATCTTTCTTTCACTGTGGGAAACTTCACCCCTAGTGCCAGAGCACAAAAAACTGTGATTGGAGGAGTGAGGATGATTATAGGAAAGGTAAGAAGATTGAGACAGATATGAGAGGCTTGCTGGTCAATACCATTTCAGCAATGAGTGTTATTTTCTCAGTGTCATTTAAAGGCTAGCAACAGAAAGCATTAACAATTCCAGGAAGTTAAACAATGGCCACAAATGTTTATGTGGTGAGTTTATGATACACAGTATTTATGTTTGATTAAGGCCATTTCCTTTAGGCTTGGACAGTTTTTCAAGTATGAATAAGTTGAGAAACTTGTCAGGATATACTGTACATCTTAATAAAAAACAAAGATGGATGTCAGCAGACTCATTTGTAAATAATCACAAGCAAAAAGTCAGCCAAAGTTAGAGATGTGTTCTCCACATGTCCCCCTTTTTAATCTATACAAACCAAAGCTGTCTTAGTTATTGGCAAAGAAAAACTGTGCTTGTTTTAGGCATCTGCTCAAGAAGTGTGAGCCTTACCTGTCATCGGTATGTGAGTCCTAGCATTTATTCCTTGTCTTAGGTTGAGCCATCTCTGAGAGAATCTTACCTGTCTTTTTTATCTATAAGAGCCATACTATCAGTCATGGATCAGAAAGTTGTGTCTGTCTTAGGTTGTCATCTGAAAACACAGCTCTTAACTGTCATTGGCACTTGAATAATCATGTATTCATACTGTCTTAGGTTGAGAAGGTTTTCAAGACAATCTTGCCTGTCATTGACTACTAACTTCTGCTAAAAAAAGAGATTGGAGCTTGAACTTATATAATTCTGTTTTGACATATGTAAAACTTTGATTTCTCTTAAAAGAATAGGTAATAGACATGCCATAAAAAGGACCATAAAACCAAGTCCTGCTATGTCCAATAAGAGAGATGTAAATGAGTACTATGAAGGAAAAATGGCTTTTTTTTCAGAATATCATTTGCAAGGTTAGCATCATCAAAAGACAAAGGCTATGTATGAATTTCTTAAACTTACAACCTACTTATTCAGTGCTAATAAATCTAAAGAGGTATTAGTATTATGCCATATACCCTTGAAGGTGCCTTTTCACTTTGGCACAGTTATGCTGACTCTCATTATACATTTTTGGAGTTATACAAATCCATAGATATTGAACATGACATTTCAAATGGTTTGTGACTTTTATTTCTTGTACCTCATCTCCCATGATCTTCACTATATCATATAATGGATCAGTTCTTTGTTCTATCCAAATCTTCTTTTATGCTTAGGGCATTGGTTACATTTTCTGCAAGATGATTAACAAAACTAGCTGTTTGTACCTCTTGTACTAAGGCTAATGCATAAGTAGTAGCACTGGCTATAAATGTTATGAGAGCAACAACACCATCAGTGATCAGTCAAACCATATGTTTGCTTCTTGCCAGAGTATGATCTAATTCCTCTAACATTTATAAGCTTTTTTCAGAATGCCAGGGTTCATATACATTTACAGAAATAATAATAAAAGCTGGTTGATGTACTATCATTACTGATTGACCATCTTATAGTGCAGAAATACAAATGGACAAAAGACAATTAAAACAAGAAACATTGAACTCCCTAACAGAGCCTACAACAGGTAAAATTCCCAAGTATTAAAAGATTAGGTAAAGTAACACAGAATGTCACATTTACCTCAACCCCAAAATGTGTTACATTTTATCCACAGCAAACATAACATCATATAAGGCAGCTGCCAATTTCCAAATATGTCTCTGAAAATGTACAGAACCAAGCTTCCAAATGCCCACTGTCATTTCATTTTGTCCAATATCATATCAGATTGATTTCCAGACCAGTCCATGATTGAGTCAGAATAACTGGTCACATTAAAGGAAAGAGAAGGGGCATTATAACAACTTTTCAATTTGACACTTATGAAGGCAGGTTCCACAGTTTCTGTATTCTGTCTCACACGGTCTAAAAGCCTAAGGCAAGGCAGCTTGTCCAATCTGAGATATAGGCATTCCCATCTTTATGCTTTGTACTGCAGTCTTAGAAATATTCTTCTTCCAAGTCTGAGGGTTCACAGAAATACATCCAGCACTGGTACAATTTCTAGTAAAACAAATATGTAGGCCCTGGCCCATAGCAGTGTAATTCATTAATTTGAAATACTTTTTACTCTTAGACCAAGGAAATCCTAACAGTTAAATATTAGAGGTCACCTGTACTTCTGACCTTGACACACTATTAATACTAGCACTAGGGAGGCAAAGGCAGGTGGATCTGAAAGTTTTAGGACAGGCTCTTCTACAGAGCAAGTTCCAGGGTAGACATGGTTACACAGAGAAACCTTTTATAGAAAAACAAAACAGGTAAACAGAATAAAATAAATGTATATAGTCTACAGGTTTAGGTAGATCAGTGGAATGCTCTTTCCTATTGAGTTTAGCCTTTAGTCACAATGGGAACCACTCGAGGATTGCTGCTCTGAAGAAGTCCCTCAGTATGTTTAAATCTCCTTATCCCATAAAGAGCCTGATGAAAAAGTGACTCACACTTAGTGAGTTACTCATGTGATGAATTTTGGGTAATGTCCATCCCAGAAAACAGCCCAAACCTAGATAAACACTTGTGCTTGCTGTGAATCCCAGCCCTCCTTGATGGACTTTGAGTTTCCCTCAGGGTATGACACTGTTGTTACTATGGCAGCAATTTACTCTGTGAGATCACAGAAGCCTCACCTCACTTTACTCTGATATTCACAAGGGGCATCCAAGACTCAATTATCTCCCAGCTTCATCCATCCTTTTCTCTACCAAATGGTTTCTATCATGCATGGAAACACTTAGATTTGGGGAAATAGCTGGAAATGCTTCTTAGAGACACCTCCCTCTAATCACCTGCGTACATCTTCTGGTATGCCTCCATCTTCTTAGAATTAACTTCATCCTTGAGAGGAGGAACATAGTGGACAATGAATCTTCTTTATCTCAAATGTCTGACCTCACACTTTGTCTCATCATCTCAGATTCTCTATTGCCATCATGGTTTATTGCTGGCCCCCAGCTGACAGGGCTTTAAGAGAAACATTGCTAAAGCTTAAAGCACATATTGAACCTCACACATAAATAGTGGGAAACTTCAACCCAGCACTATCACCAATCAACAGGTCATCCTGACAAAAACCAGCTGGAGGTAAATGTCATTGTAGAAACTGCTGGGAGGAACAATGATAGAAGTGACAAGCTAATGTGAAAGATGAGATGGATAGCCTCCTGGGCACCAAGATGACTCAATGCCTAAAGATGTTTGCTACCAAACCCAGTGATGTGAGTTCAATCCCCTAGTCTCATGGTAGGAGAAAACTGACTCTTAACAAGTTTTCCTGTGACCCCCACATGATCACCATGGAAGGATGTCCTCCATTCCAATAAAAATACATAAAGGAATCACACCCTTTTAATTAAAAAAAGCTTCTCTGCAGTCTGAGGAGAAACAAAACTGTCCTAGAGAGGCAGAAACACACCAATGTTCACCTGCTTCTTGAAAGTTTGGAAACTGCCTAAAGATTTCGAAGGTCAATTAGTTTTGCTGCTTTGGAGATGAAGTTGGCTGCTTGGGTATGACCAGTTGTCAAAACTCACTGAACTGTGTGCTTCAAATGAATAACTTTTGCTGGCATATCTCGAAGCTTCCCGGGACTGAGTTGAGGACAAGCTCACCTTTGAGCTTGGAACCCTGTATGGTACTGAGTCTCATCTGCATTATCTGGTTTCACAGGGATAAGAAAATCAGAAAAACTTTGGCAAGCCAAGTTGATTTTCCTATGTTATGTTACTCCAAAACTCTAGTGGTGGGAGTAGTAGAGCACTCGCCTAAGGTGTGCAGGACCTTAAGTTCAATTGTTTAGTTGCTAGGATATGGATGTGGGGGCACATGCATATGTGTGTTCTCAGGAATTAACAAGCCATATATTTTTAGCTCCCTTAAACAAGTTTATTTGCATCAGAAGTGTTGATTGGATATGGGCAGGAGGTACCTATGCAGGAAATATGTCAGGATGTATGCTTGCCCCTGATTGAACTTGATGAGCAATACAATGACCTTGCTGTTTTGCCCTTTTTAAGCCTCTGTAAAACTTGACTTGTTGCCATTTCTTGAGAACCCCTGAATGGACCTGGCCAGAGTTCATTATCCTGGCCAGTATTTAATTAAAGCTTGGTTCAAATTCACTAGAAAGTTGTTAAACTGGTTTCGGTGGTTTTTTTTTTTTTTCCTCCTCATGAATCTCAGGATTAACAATAGTTCAGTTGGTAGATTGTTTACCAAGCATGCATGAGGCCCTGGGTTGATGCACGCCACCATTTAAACTAGGTATACTAGAAAAACGCCTATACCCCCAGCACCCTAAAGGTGAAGGCAGGAGGATTCATCTCTAGCTACACGGGAAATTGAAGGCCAGTTGGGGGTACATGAGACTATGAATTTGTGAGAGAACAGGGCAAGGGGTGGTTGAACACAGGAGGAAGGGTGTAAATAACTGATGTAAATCCAGAATACAAATATGGAAACTATAAGTATATATAGTTTTTTTAATTGGATATTTTATTTATTTACCTTTTAAATGTTATCTGCTTTCCCCACTGCCCCCCCCAAACCCCTTATCCCATCCCAACTCCTCCTACCTCTATGAGGGTATGTCCCCACCCATCCACCCATTTTTGCCTCCCTGCTCTAGAATTCCCTAACACTAGAGAATCCAACCTTCCAGGAAGCAAGACCCTCCTTTCCCACCAATGCCTGACAAGGCCATCCTCAACTACCTATACAGGTGTAGCCATGGGTCCCTCCCTTTGTGTTTCCAGGCTGGAGGTTTAGACCCTGGGAACTCTGGTTGGTTGGTATTGTTCCTCTGCCATGGAGCTGCCAGCGCCTTCAACCCCTTCAATCTTCTTTTTAACTCCTCCATTGAGGGCCCTGTGATCAGTTCAATGGTTAGCTGTGAGCATCTGCCTCTGTTTATGTCAGGCACTGGGAGAGCCTCTCAGGAGACAAGTATGTCAGGCTCCTGTCAACATGAAATTCCTGGGATCTGTAACAGTGTTTGCATTTGGTGACTGCACATGGAAGGGATCCCCGGGTGGGGACATTTCCAGACAATCCCTCCTTCAGTTTCTGCTCCACACTTTGTCTTCATACTTGCT
This sequence comes from Rhabdomys pumilio, assembly GCA_030674055.1. NCBI lineage: Eukaryota > Metazoa > Chordata > Mammalia > Rodentia > Muridae > Rhabdomys > Rhabdomys pumilio. The sequence goes on from JANHMN010000016.1 coordinate 55,376,762, forward strand.
CCCATGAGTATTTTGTTACTCCTTCTAAGAAGGACCAAAGCACCTGTAAGGCCCTCAAGAAGGGAGGACCTCACCCAAGCCTCAGGAATTTGCAGCCACCCATTAATTCACAAGACACTGAACTTGATGTAATCAGCAAGAGGTATATTTCAATCAACATGTTGAAGTCAAGACCCATGACCCATGCAGGGGCAGTGGGGTCTGACCCCGGGACTTTGGAGGCAGAGAAAATTTAAAGGCCAAAACCACAACCCAGGGGGGAAAACCACAACCCAGGGGGAGTGAAGGAGGGTTATAGGAGAGTACCTGTGAAAAGTCCCAGCACATTATTCAGTTTGTGACAGGGTCCAAGGAACAGTCATGGGGAACATTTTGTATAGGCTATTCTCTAAGAGCCTATTCGTATTCAGTCATCTATCTTGTGGTCAGCCAAGTTCCTGAAACACAGAACTCACGACCAAGCTGACCTGCACTCTTGGTTCTGCCCAGCCTGCTAGGAGATTTTGAAAAATTTTAACCCTTTCACACCCACACTTTGGTCTTCCTTCTTCTTGAGCTTCATGTGGTCTGTGAGTTGTATCTTAGGTATTGTGAGCTTTTAGGTTAGTATCCACTTATCAGTGAGTGCATACCATGTGTGTTCTTTTGTGATTGGGTTACCTCACTCAGGATGATATTTTCCAGTTCTATCCATTTGCCTAAAAAATTTCATGAATTCATTGTTTTTAATAGCTGAATAGTACTCCATTGTGTAAACGTACCATTTTCTGTATTCATTCCTCTGTTGAAGGACATCCGGGTTCTTTTCAGCTTCTGGCTATTATAAATAAGGCTGCTATGAATATAGTGGAGCATGTGTCCTTGTTATATGTTGGAGCATCTTTTGGTTATCCACCCAGGAATGGTATAGCTGGGTCCTCAGGTAATAAATACTATGTTCAATTTTCTGAGGAACCACCAGACTGCTTTCCATAGTGGCTGTACCAGCTTGCAATCCCACGAACAATGGAGGAGTGTTCTTCTTTCTTCACATCTTCAACAGCATCTGCTATCACCTGAGTTTTTGATCTTAACCATTCTGACTGGTGTGAGGTGGAATCTCAGGGTTGTTTTGATTTTTTGCATTTTTCTGATGACTAAGGATGTTCAATACTTCTTTAGGTACTTTTCAATCATTCAAGTTTTCTGTGTTGAGAATTCTTTCTTTAGCTCTGTACCCATTTTTAATTAGGTTATTTTATTGTCTAGAGTCTGATTACTTCAGTTCTTTGTATACATTGAATATTAGCCCTCTATCAGATGTAGGATTAGTAAAAGTTTTTGTCCCAATGTGTTGGTTGCCTCTTTGTCCTATTGACAGTGTCCTTTGCTTTACAGAAGCTTTGCAATTTTATGAGGTCCCATTTGTCAGTTCTTGATCTTAGAGCATAAGCCATTGGTGTTCTGTTCAGGAACTTTACCCCTGTGCTCATGTGTTCGAGGCCTTCCCCCATTTTCTCTTCTATTAGTTTCAGTGTATCTGGTTTTACGTGGAGGTCCTTGATCCACTTGGACTTGAACTTTGTACAAGGAGATAAGAATGGATCAATTTGCATTCTTCTACAAGTTGTCTTCAAGTTGAATCAACACCATTTGTTAAAAATGCTGACCTTTTTCCAGTGGACAGTTTTAGCTCCTTTGTCAAAGATCAAGTGACCATAGGTGTGTGGGTTCATTTCTGGGTCTTCAATTCTATTCCATTGATCTTCCCGCCTGTCTCTGTACCAATACCATGCAGTTTTTATTACTATTGCTCTGTAGTACAGCTTGAGGTCAGGGATGGTGATTCCCCCTGAAGTTCTTTTATTGTTGAGAATAGTTTTTGCTATCCTGGGTTTTTTGTTATTCCAAATGAATTTGCAAATTGCTCTTTCTAACTCTATGAAAAATTGAGTTGAAATTTTGTTGGAGATTACATTGAATCTATAGATTGCTTTGGCAAGATGGCTATTTTTATTATATTAATCCTGCCAATCCATGAGCATGGGAGATCTTTCCATCTTCTGAGGTCTGCTTCCATTTCTTCCATCAGGGACTTGTAATTCTTATCATAAAGGTCTTTCATTTGCTTGGTTAGATTCACACCAAGGTATTTTATATTTGTGACTATTGTGAAAGGTGTCATTTCACTCATTTCTTTCTCAGCCTGTTTATCCTTTGAGTAGAGAAGGCTACTGATTTGTTTGAGTTGATTTTATATCTAGCCAGTTTGCTGAAGTTGTTTATCATGTTTAGGAGTTCTTTTGTGGAAGTTTTGGGGACACTTAAGTATACTATCATATCATCTGCAAATAGTGAAATTTTGACTTCTTTCTGTTGAATCTGTATCCCTTTAACCTCCTGTTGTTGCCTAATTGCTCTGGCTAGGACTTCGAGTACTATGTTGAATAGGTAGAGAGAGAATGGGCAGCCTTGTCTAGTTCCTGTTTTAGTGGGATTGTTTCAAGTGTCTCTCCATTTAGTTTGGTGTTGGCTACTGATTTTCTGTATATTGCTTTTACTATGTTTAGATATGGGCCTTGGATTCCTGATCTTTCCAAGACTTTTACCATGAAGGGGTGTTGAATTTTGTCAAATGCCTTCTCAGCATCTAGTGATATGATCATGTTTTTTTTCTTGGAGTTTGTTTATATAGTGGATTACATTTATGGATTTCCATATATTCAACCATCCCTGCATTCCTGGGATAAAGTGTACTTGATCATGATGAGTGATTATTTTTATGTGTTCTTTGATGTGTTCAATTAAATACTCAATATTTAATTGAGTATTTTTGCATCAATATTTATAAGGAAGATTGGTCTGAAGTTTTCTTTCTTTGTTGGATCTGTGTGTGGTTTATATATGAGCGTAATTATGGTTTCATAGAATGAATTGGGTAATGTACCTTCTGTTTTTATTTTGTGGAATAGTTTAAAAAGAATTGGTATTAAGTCTTCTTTGAAGGTCTGATCTGATAGACCTCTGCACTAAAACCATAAAGTCCCTGGCTTTTTTTGGGGTGGGGTGGGGAGACTTTTAATGACTGCTTCTATTTCTTTAGGGGTCATGGGACTGTTTAGATGGTTTATCTGGTCTTGATTTAACTTTGGTAACTGGTATCTGTCTAGAAAATTGTCCATTTCATCCGGATTTTCTAATTTTGTTGAGTATAGGCTTTTGTAGTAGGATCTGATGGTATTTTAATTTCCTTGGTTTCTGTTGTTATGTTTCCCTTTTCAGTTCTGATTTTATTAATTTGGTCTCTGTGCCCTTTGACTAGTCTAGCTAAGAGTTTATCTATCTTGTTGATTTTCTCAAAGAACCAGCTCCTGGTTTTATTGATTCTTTTGTATAGTTCTTTTTCTTTCTACTTGGTTGATTTCAGCCCTGAATTTGATTATTTTCTGCCATCTACTCCTCTTTGGTGTGTTTGATTCTTTCTGTTCTAGAGCTTTCAGGTGTGTTGTCAAGCTGCTAGCGTATGCTCTTTCCAGCTTCTTTTTATAGGCACTTTCCAGCTTCTTTTTATAGGCACTTAGAGCTATGAGTTTTCCTCTTAGCACTTAACACTTTCATTGTGTTCCTTAAGTTCTGGTAATGAAAAGTTTTACATTTTCATTAAATTCTAAAAAGTCTTTAATTTCTTTATTTCTTCTCTGACCAAGTTATCATTTTGTAGAGCATTATTCAGTTTTCACGTATATGTGGGCTTTCCATTGTTTTTGTCATTATTAAAAACCAGCCTTAGTCCATGGTGATCTGATAGGATGCATGGTCTTATTTCAAATTTCTTGTATCTGTTGAGGCCTGTTTTGTGACCAATTATATGGTCAGCTTTGGAGAAGGTACCCTGAGGTGCTGAGAAGAAGGTATATTCTTTTGTTTTGGGATGAATGTTCTATAGATAGCTGTTAAATCCATTTGGTTTATAACTTTTCTTAGTTTTACTGTGTCTCTGTTTAGTTTCTGTTTCCATGATTTGTCCATTGTTGAGAGTGGGGTGTTGAAGTCTCCCACTATTATTGTGTGAGGTACAATATGTACTTTGAGATTTAGTAAGGTTTTGCTTTTTTTTTTTTTTTTTTTTTTTTTTTTATGAAAGTGGGTACCCTTCCATTTGGAGCATAGATGTTCAGAACTGAGAGTTCATCTTGGTTGAGTTTTCCTTTGATGAGTATCAAGTGTCCTTTCTTATCTTTTTTGATAGCTTTAAGTTGAAAATTGATTTTATTTGATATTAGAATGGCTACTCCAGCTTGTTTCTTAGGACTATTTGCTTGGAAAATTGTTTTCCAGTCTTTTACTCTAAGGTAGTGTCTGTCTTTCTCACTGAGGTGCATTTCCTGTATGCAGCAAAATGCTGGCATTGTTTGTGTAGCTATCTTCTTTTGGATTTGTTGGAAGAAGATTACTTTCTTGCTCTTTCTAGGGTATAATTTCCCTCCTTGTATTGTAGCTTTCCCTCTATTATCCTTTGTACTGCTGGGTTTGTGGAAAGATATAGTGTAAATTTGGTTTTGTCATGGAATATCTTGGTTTCTCCACTGAGAGTTTTGCTGGATATAGTAGCCTGGGCTGGCCTTTGTATTCTCTTAGGGTCTGTATGACATTTGTCCAGGATCTTCTGGCTTTCATAGTTTCTGGTGAGAAGTTTGGTAGACGCCTTTATATGTTACTTGACATTTTCCCCTTAACTGCTTTTAATATTCTTTCTTTGTTTGTGCATTTGGTGTTTTGATTTTTATGTGACAAGAGGTATTTCTTTTCTGGTCTAGTTTATTTGGAGCTCTGTAAGCTTCTTATATGTTTATGGGCAGCTCTTTCTTTAGGTTAGGGAAGTTTTCTTCTATAATTTTGTTGAAGATATTTATTGGCCTTTTAAGTTGGGAATCTTCACTCTCTTCTATACCTATTATTCTTAGGTTTGGTCTTCTCATTGTGTTCTGGATTTCCTGGATGTTTTGGGTTAGGAGCTTTTTGGACTTTGCATTTTCTTTGACAGTTGTGTCAATATTTTCTATGGAATCTTCTGCACCTGAGATTCTCTCTTCTATCTATTGCATTATGTTGGTGATGCTTGAATCTATGACTCCTGATCCCTTTCCTAGGTTTTTTATCTCCAGGGTAGTCTCCCTTTGTAATTTCTTTATTGTTTCTACTTCCATTTTTATGTCCTGGATGGTTTTGTTCAATTCCTTCACTTGTTTGGTTGTGTTTTCTTGTAATTCTTTTAGGGATTTTTTTGTTTCCTCTTTAAGGGCTTCTACCTGTTTACCTGTGTTCTCTGTTTCTTTGAGAGTGTTATTTATGTCCTTCTTAAAGTCCTTTATCATCATCATGGGAAGTGATTTTAAATCTGAATCTTGCTTTTCTGGTGTGATGGGGTATTCAGGACTTGCTATGGTGGAAGAACTATGTTCTGATGATACCAAGTACCCTTGGTTGCTGATGTTTACATTCTTGCATTTGCCTTTCATCTTCTAGTTATCTTTAGTGCTACCTGCCCTCACTGTTTCTGACTGGAGCCTCTCTTTCCTGTTTTCTTGGCTGTGTCCAGAATACCTCAGAGTCCAGATGTCTCTGTGATCCTGTGATCCTGTGATCCTGAGATCCTGAGATCTGGGTGTAAGAGCTCCTGGGAATCAGGCTGCCTCTGGGATCCTGAAATCCTGGTGTGACTAATCTCCTAAGATCCGGTGATCCTATGATCCTATGTTCCTGAGCATGTTAGATCTCCTGGGATCTCTGCCCTCTCTGGGTTTTGTGGGATTGGGTGCTGAGCTGATGCTCAAGATCTGCTCAGTGCTCAGGTGCAGACCAGGAGGAACCAGTGTCTCTGGTCAGCAGTGTATTCCTGAATCCCCGTGGGTCCCAGTTACTCCCTGTTTGGGGTAGGTGTTGCTGCCTCCTTACCTGAAATCCTGGGCTGGTTAGAGCTCCTGGGAGTCCAGCCTCTTCTGAGTTTTGTGAGATTTAAGTATGTATAGTTTTTAAAGGATTAAAACAAAGTCTAAGGGACAATGAAAATACTTTGAATTTTCCCCCAAGTCTTTGTAATGGGACCCCATTAGTGGGACCTGATCTGAGTGTACTTCTTAGAGACGAGATATCAGAAAACCTGTTCCTTTGGGAAAAGTTGCCAAGAGCTGAGTCAAAATCCATTCTGTAATTGACAAAGTAAAGAACTCCTTGGTGGCCAGGACCTGAGTGGAGGAAAATGGTCATGAGTGGAGGGCGTAGTCAGTTCCTCTTCCAGCCTGAGAGAGGAACCTACACAGCCCAGACATCTGTCTCTTCCTGTCCCTTGACCAGACATCTGTCTCTTCCTGTCCCTTGCCCCATATCATTCTTTTATGTCTTTGCCCTCTCCCTTAAATCTTCACAAAACAAGGCTCCCTGTTGTCTACATGGCACTTCTGAGTTTAAATTTTTCACTTCCACAAGGCTACAAATCATCTTCTGCTAAGAGAAAAAAAAAACACATATACGCAGGCAAGCTTTCTTTGCAGTGATGAAGTCTCTTGGGTTCTAAAATACAAAGCAGAGAGAAAGAGACACAAACATAAGTGTAGGACTATTCCCACATCACTGGCCATGCCTTCCTGGAATCCCCATTACTGGGGTCTAATCCAAATACACTGTTTTCATTTGGAAATAGTTTAAGTTTCCTCAGAAAGATGGCCTTTTCCCTTGTTACTGTTGTTCTGTCATCTGTGCCTCAGAGGAACTTATAAAATGTTTCCCAAGAAATACAGGGCTGAGCATGACTGTGGATCTGAAGTTCTTCAACCCAGACTGATGACCTTCTTCAGTTTTCTTAGGTGTGAGAAGGCTGTGGTAGACAATTGCTGGTGCCTGGGGCCAGTGACACCATGGACGTACCACATGTCCAAACTGTTCACAACTCCAGGTCTAAAAGTAAGAGCCACGATGATTTCAACAACTGTGATATGCCCATTGCTGCCCCCAAAGTATGTGTATCAATTTCTTGTAATGTATGCTAAGGATAGATAGATAGATAGATAGATAGATAGATAGATAGATAAGAGATGTATGTATGTATGTATGTATGTATGTATGTATGTATGTATGTACAGATACATGTGTGTGTAAACATTTCATGTAATGGGTACATAAATTCTTGTGTATGCATGTACATGGAAACCAGAGGTCAGCTTCTACTGCCATTCCTCACAACACTATTTTTTAATTTATTGTTTATTTTGAGTTTGACGGATTGAGGTTTTTGTTTTCTGAGGTAAGGTCTTCCTGTGTAGCCTTGGCTGGACCAAATTCATTATATAGATCAGGCTGGCCTTAAAATCACAGATCAGATTGCCTCTGCCTCTGGAGTGCTAGAATGAAAGTCTTGACCACCATGCCTAGCCTCCATTTTGAGTTTTGACCTCAGGTTCTCATGCTTGCATGCTTGCATGATGAACACTTAACTAATTGAACCAACTGTCCCATCCCCAAATCAAATAGTCTCCTATAATCACTTTATAAAATAGTGGTCATTGGCATGTCTAATTCATGAACAGGGAACCTAGAGATCAGAAATTTTTCTGTAACACATTCACAGTCACATAGCAGAGCCATATTCAAATTCAAGTTATCCACCACACCATGATATGTGTGACCACTGAGTGAGAACATTGGGTAAAACATAGAAGACACCACTCAGAAAGTCCACTCCTGTAGCATAAGTGTGTCTGTGTTTCCCCGTGGAGCATGACACAGTGTTCTTCTCACCAAACTTGATGGTCCCTGAAGCATCTTAGAAAATGGTCTTGAGTGGTCATGGACATCCTGCTTCAGAGAAGATGCCAGACCTGTTGCCTTCTCTCTTGAGCCTTTACTCTGCTCTTTGTTACCCTAGAATTGTCTTCTGTATCAACTCAGAATTGCACAGTATAGGTCGATGACCTCACCAAAATGGCTTGCTATCCTTATAATTCAACTCTTGACAACCCTACTTTAATCCTAGGTCTACAAGTGGTGGGCAGAACATAGGAGAATGCTGATCCCATGGCTTTGGACTGAACCCCTCACCCAGGAAGCTAATAAGGCATGACATACATAGCACAGGGGTATACACCTCCCAACCTTTCAGCTTACCACTAAATCTGCTAAGACAGAATCCCACAGTCAGGGAAACACTAATTCCAGACACATATGCCATGGTAGCCACTGAGTTGAAGATTCCGCTACTCAGTCTTGTCATTTGTACCACCACAACCTAAGAGTTGTATTTATTTTAATGTCCAGTAAAATATAAGGAAGGACCAGGGATGTTTCCAGAATGTTAAACAAATGGTCTTAACAATAATGCCAACTTACCATGTTCTACAACTCACTCATCATGAGCTGTGTACTGCAGGGCTAACCAACATCAAGAGAGCTGAAAAACTCAATTCAAATCCAGCTGCACTCTTAAATCATGGAATCCTCCCAGGAGGCCCACTGTCACAGGCCTGGAAAGCTACCACTGACTCCTGTCCCTGACCCTGCACGTTCACTCTGCTCACTGAATTTAGAAGCTGGAGTCTTGACCTGGAACCCTAAGGAGGCACCATGGAATTGCATGAACTAGCTCTGTTCTTTTATTTTCCTCCCCACACTGAATTCCAGCACTCTGTACCATGTGTTCTGCAGACATAAGCCATACCCTCCTTGCCTGGGATAGAGGAAGAGATTGCGGTTCTACCTACACAGTGTGCAAGGTAGAAACCCTGTGTGAGTGCAGACAACATCTCATCTCAGGTCAAATCTCTACCTAGATGGGGCGTGGGTTTGGCTATGGCCTCAAAAGCCCCTTACTGTTTCTCTGGGGCTTTCTGCATTATTTCCTCTCATACACGTAACATTTTGTAGATTAGCCTGCAATCACTCTGGTTCTAGCCAGACCAGAAGCTATTTCTTAGCACTATCACTTGGGTCAGTCTTTTTCACACACCTTGTATGGAACAGTGGTTTCATGCAGTTCTTTCTCCAGCATGTCAATTATCAACTATTCTTGTCACTTGGTGTCAGCTTTGCTCCTAACCACAATCTAGTCATCATTCCATATGTGAAGATTGGCTGAGAAGATCAGCAATGTGTGCAAGCAGGCCTTGGATATGTGAGGGAGCCTTAATTGTGTTTATGATTTGCTGATACATTTGATGCATTGAGACAACGAGCTTCTCACTGAAAAATAAAGACCACAGAGAACACTGTGTTCTACTTAATAATGTGGGACTCAGCAAAGGCACAAGACCTAGACACGTGGTTGATTTGTTCAGGGAACAATTTAGTGATTGATTCTGGGACATGCTCACTAGGCAGTAAATTGGCTCCACATTTTGTGAATTTTTCTTCTCTTAGAAGTTTGTAAGAACATTGTGTGCCCAATACTCTAGGATAGGATGGCTTTTGATTGCCTTACACTCTTTATATTTACTAGTTCAATGGCTCTTATCTACAGCAGCTCTTGTTAAGATACCATTTTGCTTCCAGAAGCCATGAAGTCCCACTGATGGATTGGCTTGGCAAAGTACAAGCAGAAATGAATTAACTATCAAGTACCAAATTAACACCTTCACTTACCAGAAACAATACATCATTGATGGTTCTCTTGATTTAATGAATCTGCCTACGTCTTCTTCCTAAGAAACTAAAAACAGATCAGCATCTACTAATATATTATCTGTCAGGCATCATGAAGAAATGTTATTCCATTGATGTAAATACATCAATTTTTCTAGTTAAAAGAACCATTATAACATGGCAAAGGACAAATAGGAAAATAAAACTTGTCTATAATGCTGTGATCTATCAGCTGAGAAAACTTTAATCCTAATATAAATCACTGCAGTTGTTTCTTCATGTAGTATTATGCACTCAGACATACATGTGCTAATTGTTTTATTTAAAAAGTCTAGTTTTTTGTTTGTTTTTTTTTTTTTACAATGTATATGCTTTTGTGTCTATGTGTGGGTGTGTGCACATAGTGCAGTTATAAATAGAAACCAGAAGAGGGCAGAGGATACCCTAGAGCTAGAGTTCCAGGTGGCTGTGCACAGCCCAACATGGATGCTGGGCACCCAACTCCGGTCCTCGGCAAGAACAGCTCCAGCTCCTCAGCGCTGGACCATCACTCCAGTCCTGACATGTATAACTCTGTTATAATGTACTTCCTGACTAAGGAAATCAGACAGCAATCTCCTGCTGCTGTTTGATAGCTTTTCTGTGCTAAACATTTTAAAGACTTCATAGAACTCTCCTTGGAGCTATACTGACTCATGGAATCAATAACACATTATTAAGTATTTAGATAGTTTTTAATTTTCAGTTGTTTTAAATCGTACAATTATAGCAATTACTGAGAAACATTTGGTTACATTTTTCCCTGCAAAGCTATTTCTTCAGATGAAAGTCTTGCTGCACTGAAGAGGAACTTTATTATAAAATATTTTAAGACATTGCAAAAGGATCATAGTGATTTACATTCAGACTAGCAGTTTCATAATCTCAGGCATCTCCGAAGATAGTTAAGTGGAGGAAAGTAAGCAGCACTCCTCCATGGCCTCCGTATCAGTTCCTGCCTCCAGGGTCCTGCCCCTCTTTAATTCCTGCCCTGACTTCCCTCAGTGATGGGGCTGTTACCTGGGAGTGTAAGCTTACATAAACCCTTTCCTTCCCAAGATGCATTTGGACACGGTGTTTTATCACAGCAACAGAAACCATAAGGCATATGCTTTTCTTGACAAGCTTTAAAACATTTCTGTGTCTTAATGCTAGCATACCTCCTGGGTCCCTTATTCTAGTTACGTTGACTTTACATCTGATGCATATTTTCTTTGTGTTTAGATTTTGCAGGAGAGTCATTCTAAAGTGTTTGCTGTGTGCATTTGTTATCTTGTTCTGTGTGGAAAATCTCTACACAATTAGAGGATTATGGCAAAAATACCTCCATTGCCTGGTGTCTTCTGCAGGTTGGGGATCTAACATGGTTTACAGAATCAAGTTACTGCACAACAGCTACTCAAAGGGATTGGTCAGGGCTCAACTGAGAAAGAGTCAGCTTTTTATTTATCCTTATAGTTTGACAAGGTTCTGATCTTTTTGGCTTTGGGATTAGGGTCTCAGTGTTTAATGGACTACTAGGTAAAGCTGTCCTTGTGTTCTCATGTAGACTTTTATAAAATTGTAACTCTATGAAAGCCACAAGTGGAGAGTCTGCCAGAAAGGTGGAGGTTAAATGTTTTGTGATCAGGTTACTACTCAAAGTTGAGTTTTCTTGTGGGTTGGAGAGAAGTTATTCTGGGATTCTTTGATGAATTTCAGAATCTCAGAGGCTGAAAATGAGCACATAACAGAAATATGTATCACATAGCACCACAGAAATCTGTAAAAAGTGCTCTGTGACTTTTTACAGAAAACTTGGAAATCTATGTCTGCACCTGAGATGCAGAGATGCATATTAATCATTAAATCAGAGTTGTTATAAAATTAAATGTCATACATGCTAGACTTATGTCTGACAGGTGGTGGGTCTGACCAGCCTCAGGAAGGTCTTCCTGCTCTCATCCCACCATGCCCATTGCTCAGCTATGAAGTCTAGCTTAGCAGTAGTATGGCCTTCAGCAAATCATGCTCTGTTTGTCAAGCTGGCTCCTGTGGAAAGTGGGAGGATCTCAGGTGATTTTAAGAGTCATCTTACCAACATTTTTTATGGTTTTATTTATAGTGTAGATGCCCCATTATGCTGAAACCTAAAAATAATAACTCCCATGTCTTTGATGGGCCCCACATTAGTATGAGTCAGAGGCCGTGAAAGGAAATCAACTCATTTAAGGCATTCCTTCATGAGCCATATTCCTGCCTATCTATCTAGCCAGCATCTCTCTATCACCTATCAATCATTTCTCTATGATCTATCATCTCACAATCTTTGTATTGCTAGATGTATTGTAAAATATTTGTATTCATTACTTACAAATTGCATATAATGTGTTTTGATCACATTCATTTCTGTTCCTCCCTGAATCTCCATACTTCCCCAATTTCATGTCTACTTTCTTTTAATAAAACACTGAACCCAATTTGTATATACTCATGGATGAGGTGGGCATCCACCGGAGCATCTTGGCCTACCAGGAGCCACACCTTTAGTTAAAACTCTCTTTCCCAGAGTTTATCAGTTACCTGCAGCTCCTCATTTGGTGTGTTAATTCCTTCCCTCTCTTCTTATATATAACATTTTGGAATAAATTTAACTCTTAGTACAATAAGATTTATTAAGTATAGCCTTCTCATTATAGGGCATGATAATTTAGATAGAGTCTAGATCAAAGACTATTTTCATTTTTATAAGAAAATAAAGAATTCTTCATGAAAACCAACATTCTAAATGAGACGAATTTTATCTGCTTAGAGTAGGCAAACTGTTTTCAATCACCATGAAAAATCTATTCACATTAATTAATGTACTAATTAAAAGTCATTCTCATTAATCTTATTAATTTTTTTTTCATTGGTAAAATTTTTCTGGAGATTTCCATGTAACTTGGAATACAGCCAGAGGCATTTACATTACATGACTCTGGAAAAGTTGCAGAATTTAGACCCTGACACCTAGTTTATCTAAACCCCTGTGGTTTGCTATTAATTTATAATTCTCTCCTAGACATGAAAATAGAAAGATTAAATATAATTACTGTTCTTAAATCATTAATATTTCAAATGTTCTTTAGGTTATTATAGAAACTTAAGATTAATAAGAAGCTCTGATTTCAGTTTTAAACTCAAACATTAACTTCCCCCAGGGACACATCCAGGGAGAAGCACATTTCAAAGACTCAAACAAACACTTCGGGAAGAAAGACCCAAGTCTATGAGCCCTTAACACAGTAAACCTGGGTAAACAGAAGCTACTTAAGCTGTCTCCTCTTTGTTGTAAAAGATAGGGTACAAATTTGAGTTACTTAGCAACCGGGCCTGGGAATGGAAACCAGTCCTGGGAACAGCTGTTTGAAATTTAGCCGTTGTGGTTATTGTTTAAGAGGTAATTGTATAACTGCCCTGGTAAATTCTGTTAAGATGATATATAAGCTGCCCTTAACTTTAATTCGGAGTTCTTCTTGCCTGCATGCAGGAGAACCTCAGTATACTGGTTATCATCTTTTCATCTTATCATCAATAAACCTCATGTTATTGCAGGGAATCCCATTCATGAGTGTTTCTGGGAGAGCACGTCCCCTGGTTTTGAATCTTTAGGTCCAACAGTTACTACTCTCCAGGTCATTTGGAAAACATACAATTTAAAAAATGGGGAAAACCAAACCAAACCAAAACAAAAAACAAACAACTGTAAACCAAAAACAAAAGTTAAGCTTTAAAAGGTAACAAAAGACTGGAGTTCGTACGAGAAATGCTTTTCTTTCTGCCCTTCTTTCTTAATTTCTCATTTTAAGAAAGATGTATTTATTTCCATTTTATGTTGTTCAGAGCTTTGTGTAGTGTCCATGCCTGTGCAGTGTCTGTGCAGACCAGAAGAGGGCACTGGATTCCTTCCACAGGGACTAGAGTTAGTTAGATGGTTGTGAGCCACCATGTGGGTGCTGAGAACTATACCTGTGTCTTCTGGAAGAGCAGCAGTGCTTTTAATGACTGGTGGTTTGAATAAAAGTAATCCCCATAAGCTTACCTATTTGAATGCTTAGCCATTAGGGAGTGGTGCTATTTGACAAGGATTAAGATGTGTGGTCTTGTTGGAGAAAGTGTGGTCTTTTTGGAGCAAGTGTCTTATTGGGGGTGGGCTTTAGGGTTTTCAAAAACCTGAGCCAGTCTTGGTGTCTCTTCCTGCTGCTGCTTATACTGATGTAGAACTCTCAGTTCCTCTCCAGCACCATGTCTTCCTGCATGTTGGCATGCTTCTCACTATGCCAATGATGAACTAAACCTCTGAAACTATAAGCCAGCTCCAATTAAATGCTTTCCTTTATAAGAATTACTGTGGTCATCATGTATCTTCATAGCAATAGAACAATGACTAAGATAATGGCTGAGCCAACTCTTCAGCCTCTACTCAGTTTTGAGACACAGTCAAGGTCAGAGTGATCCTCCTGCATCAGTGACTAATGCATTCTCTAGTAATGCTTTTCATTCTCTTTCTTTTTTGCAACCAAGAAGAAATGAACACTGATGGGTATGTGAAATTCCAGACAGGGTTCATGTGTTATAAGATGCCTTCTTCATAATGAGATCCATCTGAATAAGCTTTCACAGAATGCCCTATTGTTCAGAAGCCATTTAAAATGCTACACCCAGCTTGAGCATATCCTCTGGGAAGGAAAACTAACTTCCCTTACTTACTGTGAAAAGCACTACATGGAAGTGGGCTTATAGTGGAACTGCTTCTCTTAATCTTGGCAGAGCAATGCCACCTTGGGGCAAATCACCAATTATCTCTTCTGGTTGCAGGAAATAAGCAGGAAAACAAATTCTCTCCCATAATTGAGGAATATTTTCCATCTTCGTCTTGAACTCACTATGTAACCCAGGCTGGACTCAAATTTACTGTGATCCTCCTGCTTCATTCTCCCAGATACTGGGATTATGGTCCTGTGCCACTAAGTCTGTCTTGTTTTACTCATGTGGACCTAGAAGAGTTGTCAGGTTCCTTCCTCTGAAGAGAAGTAGACATTGCTGGATGTCATAGCATAGCATCCAATCCATCCTTGTGAACATAGAGTTTACTGTGATAGTTGCTTTCAGATGTCAACTTCCCATAACTTAGAATGACATGAGCAGGGAGCTTTGATTAGAAAATTGTCTACATCAGGGTGGCCTGTGGGAAAAATCATAGATAATTGTCTTGATTGCCTTGATCCATATGGGAAGACCCACCTCAAACATAGACAGTCCATTCTGGTAGCTGTCTAGACAAGAAGAACTCAGAGAAGGAAGGTTACTTAAGTTTTGCTTGATGGTCTCTTTTCCTGCAAAGTTGATTTATCCTGTTGCTACTGTGGCTCTGATTATTTTGCTAATGTTTAGAACCAGAGTCTCTAGGCTTCCAGTGTGGACCAGTGGCTTGAGAAACTCTTCAGACCTCAGTACCAGATTAATATTGTGGAGGCACCCTGCCTCATGGACTGAACAATTACCAGGCAATTTCTGAAAAAAAATTTCTTAGTGAGAAAGCCATTGCTGAACTATAATGACTGCTCTGGTACCCAGCCTCAAGATAGCTATTATTGAATTATTATAACTGTATAGTATAAGTGTGTGTGTGTGTGTGTGTGTGTGTGTGTGCATGTATCATTTACATATGTTCATTATATATAAAGAATTTATTAAATCAGATATATATTCATTCTATAGTTCTTCTCTTCTAGAAAATATAGGTATTTTTCTGTTTACATGGGGTATATTGAGTGACACATAGTTTAGATTAACTGAAATGTGAATACCTATGCTAACCTTGGCTGATGCCATTACCTGGGCTTGGGTCTTAGATGGAATAAAAAGGAGTATTTATAGCATTCATTTTCTCTGTTTCCTGGTTGCAGATGCAAAGTGTCCAGCTGCTTACTGCTCCAGCCGCCATTGTTTGCAAGCCTCCAAAACAGTAGGACCAAATAACTCTTCTCTCGTTAAATTGTTTTTTTTTTTCCCAACTTTTGAAAGCAGAAAGACAAGTAAGTGGGGTTGTTAATAAAGTCAACCATGTAGTTCCAAAGACTTTGGAAGTGGTTGGTAGAATGTGATAGTTTGGAATCTTAGGCTGTAAAGCACTAGAAAGTTGTAACTATGACTTCATGGGCCATTCTGGTGGAGAAGCCCAGATGCTCACAGGAAAGCGGACAGATACACACTTGCACAATTAATTTAAGGTAACTTAGAAATTGTAGCATCTTTATAATTAACATAATTTGTATTATCAAAATATGTTATTAAATTATATTTAAGTTTTATATAATTACAATTTAATATAATTTGTATTTCACAGAGAGTCTCAATAGAAATAATAATGTATGCAAATACTCTACACTGTGCACTTGCGTATATGTCTGCTCCCTGATATTCTCTAGGTTTTCCAGGGAATCCAAAGATCCAAATTTGTCAGGTTATGATTATGACAGGCAGTGAGTGTCTCTATAAGGGTCAGTTGGTGGTAGAGGTTGGGATGTTCATGGCCTGTTTTTCTACGTTCAGTTTGTAGTTCTTCTGAACCCATCTGTGGCCTAGTATTCTCTACAGTTGGTAGGATGACTGGGGAAAACACAACAACTCAAGTTCTTTTTCTGCCCAATCTGTTTCACTACTTTCTCCCAGGGAAGACCACACCCAAGACACTTCCATGGAAAAATACCCTATACCTCAGAGCGTATTTCCTGAGTCCTACATTTCCAAGCACTGTATTACCATGTACTTCCTAGATCTTGTCTTCTCTCTAAACAGCATAACCATCTCCTCCTGCTTCTAGCTGCCTAATGTCTGTCCCATGGACTTGTATCTGCCCTACTGTGCAGCTAATCACAAACAAGGGGTATATGCTCAACCACACTCTAACTTAAGGTATGAACAAGAACAAAATTTATTTACTTTTCTTGCTAAAATCCCCTTTAAACTAGTGGCCTTCTTTTAAAAAAAATAAACTTCCAATGGGATTTAATTTTAAAACCATGAAAAACTATTTTTGTATTACTGTGTTTTGCTGTGTTGACAGAACTCCCCTGTTTCTCAGAACCTTACCGAAGGCTATTTCCCATCTGTGTCACCCATCAGCAGCAGGTCAATGTCTACAGCTCTACATTCTGTTTCTTATTATTCCAGGATCAAGACTGGATGGACCTTGATGTAGAACACCCTGTTATAACAAGAGAGGAAGGAGCCCATGCACCAGCTGTAACCCACACAATTTCTTGAGGCAGGTGTCTAGCACACTAGCTCTAATGTCATTGGCCAAACCAAGTGGCATGACCCTGCCTTAAAGTGGGTGGTAGAACATTATCACAAGTCATAGGCCATTCTTGCACAACCTGTGTAATTGAGAACAATATGAAATGTCTCATTTCTGTTAAAATGTTCTACCAGTCTGCCACCATCACCAAAATTCTTTGGCTGTTTTAAGGCACCATCCTTCCTGAAGGGTCTCATTTGAATAAATGGCTAAGAAGTCCTAACCCAGCACCTTACAGATATTATTGTAACCTCTCAATTCTATGATTCATAGTAGAAAGTAAGAATTTGAGGATATGAGGTGTAGGGTGAAGTTTAAAACTCAGATCCACCTGCATTCTGCCCTCTGATATGATCTGCCTTTTTAGAGTAGATCATATCAAAGCTTTTGGGATCTCACAGGACAGACACTAACATACTAGGTATTTGATGCTATTTTTATTCTTTTTCCTTACAATCAATCCTCATAATATCTCCAGAAGACAGTATCAGTTTTATTAATTTTCAGAGATTTTCTTTACAGCTTTGGAAATGTTGGAAACTGCATGATTTGTCCTTGCTGTTGGTGATGTGGCTCCTGTCTCTGTTGTCCCCACATGAGGAGTTGGTCAGGGATTTAAGAAATCAGGATCAATCTGTTTTTATGACCCGTGGCAACAGTAGCACCCTTAAGTGTAGACAAAATGGGAGCATAGAGATTCAAGTCAAACTTGAAATGTAGCAATATTTCAGGAATGCTCTCGCCTCTTAATTTCATTTATAATTTCCTTTTAATCTATGCACAGCTGTAATACATGATAAATTTCACACAGGTATGCTTCAAAGTGCTTTATAAAATTGAACAATTTAATGTAGCATCACATCACAATTTAATTGCTGGGTCTTCCTCCTCCTCCTCCTCCTCCTCCCCCTCCTCCTCCTCCTTCCTCTTCTCCTTCTCATCCTCTTCTCCCTCCTCCTTTCCCTCCTCCCCCTTCCTCTTTCCTTTTCTCTTCTTTCTCCTTTTAATAGAAACTAAATGTGGAAAGCTTTATAATTATAATCTCTTAATTAGATTTGACCAGAAACACTTCAGTTAACACCCAGAAGCTAGCTAGAACCTCAGCACCACAGATTTGGGGTCCTACACTGAGACTGGTCTTTCTGAATAATAAGGTTGAAGACAAAATATAAAATTTATATTTCCAGCAGTGCCGTCTTTGAATTGGGATTTGAAAAATGACTGAGGGGTGGGCCTGAATTACTTAGATCTACCTGCTCCTGCCACACCTGTTAGAATTAGGAGGTGACCAAATTTTATCCCATTGATGCTATAAAACCAGGATACACCCAGGACATAGACAGTGCTTTGTGAGTGATTTCCAATTGCTCCTTTCTTTTATATGGTCACCAGGCGTTCTTTCTTCCCTCCCTCCTCCTTCCTCTCTCTCTCTCTCTCTCTCTCTCTCTCTCTCTCTCTCTCTCTCTTTCTGTCTGACTTCTTTCTTTCTTTCTTTCTTTCTTTCTTTCTTTCCCTTTTTCTTTCTATGTGTTGTCAAGGAAGTTACAAAGGAAAAGACAGGTTTTGCTTTAAATTTGAGAGCAAATCCCCATCCTGATCTGCTCCTATAGCTCCTCACCTGCAGGGTCACACCATAAAAGTCACCCTCCAATGAAAACACTGCCTTCTATGTGACTGTGGTGTCGGGCACTCAAGGGAAAATGATGGTCACAAAGAATGGGACTTCAGATGCTTCACTACAATTTACAAACATGATTGTAGCCCTCCTGGATATCAGACTATCTGGTTGCTGTCCTCACTGATGACAGAGGATGCCAGTAAGTGTCAGCTAAAGCTTATCCCATCTGTACTTTGAAGCAACTTCAGGCTAAGTCCTGAGGAATCCCTCCTTCAAAGTATAACGGACAAACATATAAGGCAAGTTTTTATGTCTGTTAACGCTTAAATGTGTATTTTTTCTTCCATTTGCTGATTTGTAATGAGCTCTTTACTCATAAGAATGCTAATTAACCAAGGAATGACTTCTCAGAATATTCCAGAGGATCAATAGTGCTTATAAAGATTGAAGTAATGGGAAAGGACACAGAATCAGGTGAGGCTAGGCCAGGATTCCAGAGTGCGATAGGAATCCAGATGTTTCTCTTGTGATAGTTCCCTCAGTTCAACTCACTTAACGATCACTTGATTCTCCTGGCAATATAATATAATTCAAGGCAGTAGACAATCACCAAGTCACAGCCCAAATGTCTGTCCAGGTACATGCACAGATGGGAAAGAGCTAAGACATGTCTTATTCTCCACCTGCACTGGGAATTAGACCTGGGTACCACAGTGGAGATGACTTGGAGACAAAGGCCCAGAGTGACTGATGCAGAGAGAGTGTCTTTGCTTGTGTCCATTGCCTTTTTTGACAGCAGTTTCTTCACTCTGGTGCTCAATGCCCTTTCATTGTTGTCCCAGCCACTGAGGGTGACATCTCAGTTGGGATTTGTAGCTTCCAGTGATTTTATTATATTCTGATAAGAGACAAGGCCTTGCCATGTTATCCATCCTGCTCCTGAATTTCTTCTTTCAAGCCACCCCTTTGCCTCAGCTGAAACTAATGACACTGAATTACCATCCCTGTGTTCTAGTTTATGCTTACAGAGGCAAACCTGTTTGACAAAACAGGTAAAGCACCAGCTGCTTTTCCTAATTGTTGTCGTTACTTTAATGGTGACCTCCAGGGTGCTGGACAAAGGGCTGACTGGGGTGTCAGGGCACTGGTATGGAGTGTAAACAGACTGGCTTCCCAGGACCTCTGTCCCTTTGCCTTTCCCTCTCTTGTGATCTTTCTGCATCTGCAGTGAAGGTGCTAGAAATACTCTTTTATTTTCCTTCTGCTGCACTGGGAAGAAAATATGGAATTAGTTAGCCTGGAATCTGACAAGCTGGAAGTGGCTTATACCTCTTCCAAACATTTCACAAGTGATGATGCTTCAGAGAATGTTCTGAGGACCTTCTGATCGTGTGTGTGGTTACTTTACATAGGAAATAATGTCAGACTTTAAAGGGTCTCACTTATTAGACTGTGGGTTTCCTCAGGGCATGTGTGTGTTGGAACCACCTGGGTATGTTTTGGAGACCATCTGTGTCAGTTGCTTTTTTCATCGCTGTAACAGAAGACTTGACAAAAGCTGTTTTAAAAGAATACATTTTATTAATTTGTTTAACAAGTAATCTGTCTCCCCATTTCTCTGTGTCTCTGTCTGTATTTCTCTCTCTCTCTCTCTCTCTCTCTCTCTCTCTCTCTCTCTCTCTCTCTGTGTGTGTGTGTGTGTGTGTGTGTGTGTGTGTGTGTGTGCTATGTCATAGTGCATATGGTCAGAGGACAACTGTCAAGGGTGAGTTTGCTCTTTCCATGAGGAGGGTCCTGAGGACTGGACTCTGATGCTCAGGCTTGGCTGGTGTTGCATATGCCTCTCTTACCATTTAGGGATAAGGGCTGGGTTTCATTTCTATGCCAACCAAAAACTTAAAAGGCAAGGAAAGAAATATTAAACACAGTACAAAGCAGCAGTGAAGTTGACACACACAGCCTTGGAATTAATGGATGGAGCAAACTTCTATTACAAAGGAAGAGGCACATGTGGGTGGACACACCAGAGGACTTAAGGGGCAGGGTCAGACACACAGACTGGCACAGCAGCAGAATCAACAGATAGAATTCACTTTTATTAAAGAGGAAGGAGCACACATGTCTGCACATGCTCAGACAAATGGGGAACAGGATCTATAGATGGGCTGCATTTGTATTAAATAAGGAACACACATAGACACACACTCAGTACACATAGATACACACACATAACACATAGACATACATTCACCACACATAGACACAGACTCATGCATCCATGCATGTGCACACATATAAAGACACACACACACACACACACAGAGAGAGAGAGAGAGAGAGAGACAGAGACAGAGACAGAGAGACAGAGACAGAGAGAGACAGAGACAGAGTGAGAGAGGTAGAGAGACAGAGACACAGATAGAAACAGAGTGAAGAGAGGCAGACACCACAGCAGAGTCAACAGATGGAACACCCTTCTATTGAAGAAGCATACACAAACATACAGACACACACACACACACACACAGAGAGAGAGAGAGAGAGAGAGAGAGAGACAGAGAGAGAGAGAGAGAGAGAGAGAGAGAGAGAGAGAGAGGATACACAAAAAGAAAAAAAAACCCTCTGCAGAGTAGAGCAGGGGACCTGGGAAGAAGTCCTAAAGTCCTAAGAGCCTGGGGCTTTTGGATTGGTCAGTAGGTAGATAGCCCTACTAGGGACAGAGAATGCTCCCAGGCCTTCGCCTCAAGTTAGAAAGATAAGGGAGAAGCCTAAAACGTTCCTTCTTTATTATTGATCTGTAGCTCCACTCCCTATCTGTCTGCCTGTCAGGGATCTGTTTGAACTTTTAGTTCCTCGCCTCTGCCTACTGAGCCATAATGCTTACCTGATGAAAACATTTCAAGGGAAAAAGAGTTTGATGCAGCTGGTCACATTGCATCCATAGTCAGGAAGGAGAGGCCAAAGATACTGTTCAGCTCCAGTCTCCTCTTCATGCCGTCTGGGCTATATGACATGGAAGGAGGCTGCCCACATCCAGAGTGGGTATGGGTATCATCATCATCATCATCATCATCATCATCATCATCATCATCATCATCATCAT